>LR749925.1:167215-438037 GCA_902729485.2 Mus minutoides | reverse complement strand
GGTCAGCCTTGTCCACACACTCTGACACTGTATCAGAAAAACAAACTGAAAAAACAAAAACAAACAAACAAACAAACAAAAAGTAAACAAAGCACAGGTCCTTTAAGGACTTCACCTGTACAGAGTAGTGGGGACAGGTACATTTGAACTCTATAAAGCAGCAGGCAGAGGGTAAGTTAGGACAGAGCTGACACTGTGGGCTGGGAGGTCACACTGTTTTTCTGGGTCACGGCACAGTCTAAGGAAACCTTTCTTTCTTTGGGACCTTCCATTTGTATGCTCAAGGTCTTTGGCTGCCTGCACTCCAGAAGCCCACTGGCTTTATTCATACTTCTGACTCCAAAAGTTCATCCATTCCTGGCAACATCCAGACCAGTATTCAATCGAATCAGCAGGTCCCCATCTCTTTCTCTCTCTCTCTCTCTCTCTCTCTCTCTCTCTCTCTCTCTCTCTCTCTCACACACACACACACAGACACACACACACACACACACACACACACACAGAGACACACACACACAGACACACACACAGACACACACACAGAGACAGAGACAGAGCGTGCCATGGGTACCCAAGCCACCAGTCTTCTTGCAGAAAATATGGTTTGTGATCCAGGTTGCCATAGTCTCCATGAGCTCAGGGAGCCCATGCTGATCTGCAGCTTTGAGAGAGTGAGTGTGAGTCCGGCAAAGCGAAGGGGCCTTCCCTGGAGCCAGGGCAGGAGCCTCACTGTTTTCAGGGACATGTCCATGGAGGAAAAAGACAGACACCCACACACACTAGCAAGGAGCTGCCACTGCTCTGGCCACATTTCTCCAGCTTTCTTGCTGCTAAGGAATAAATCTAGGGGCCATCAGACATCAGCGCACTTGGCCATGGTGGCAAGGAGGAAGGCAGGACCTGAACAACCCCACAGGTTCAGATAGCCCTTCAGAGGTCTGACTCCTAGTCTATTCTGCAAGGACTCTCCTCCAACACATCCCTGTGCCATGGAAAAGAGGGTGTTATGCATGGCCTCCTGGAACCCCATAATATGACCCTGGCCCACCCCTCAGCCTATCTGTAGCCAGTAAACCCCATGTCAGAAGAAGTTCACCTGGAACCTGTGGAGGTGACCTTCTGTGGAAACAGGTCCTCTCGGCTATAATTAAGATGATGTCACACTGAGTTACAGAGGGCCCAAATAAAATAAGAGGGACAGAGGATACACTGAGGCACATGGGGAGAAGATAGCCCCCTGCAAGAGAATAAGGGTTAGGTTGGGTCAGTAAGCAAAGAGCTTTCAGCTACCCCAGAAAGCCGGGCGAGAGTGAACATCTCTTAGAAGGCATCCAGGGGACTCAGGGTGGATTTATGTAGTTTGAAGCTTTTCTGGCTGTTGAGTAGAGCAAGCCCTAAAGTGCACTTATGTCCATCACTGAACTCAGTGGTCCTTGCTTCAGTCCTCAGCAGGGATGTCCCTCCTCTGAAAGCCTATGCTGGCTCTCCAGTCCTGTTCACCATCCTTTCTCAGTGCTGATGACATCTGGTGACATGGCCATGTTTACACAGTTGAACCCAGTGCCTCCCAGGAACTATGGAACCACAGATTCCCAATACAGGGCACTCCCAACCCCAGAGCTCCCACCCTGCCCGGTGCACACCTTAAGGAGTCTTGAAAATTTTTCTTCTCCCCTGTTTGACCCGCGGTCCAGCCTCTCTCTGGGGCCTAGGTCCAGTTCTGAGCTCATGACAAAGTGCCTATTTCTGGCAACACGGGCCTGGAGGTGTAAACATATACCTAGTTGAGACACAGCTATTCTTATCTTGGACTTCAAAATAAACTCTGCTCAGTAATGGGCAGTCTCCAGGCACCACAGTCCCTCATTAAGCCTAGAGGGGCCTCTGCAGGGCAGTGAGGCTGGCTGGAAACCAGGGAGGAGAACCCGACTTCATTGGGTAGCATCTCAGCCCCCCAGAGGACATTAGACATTATTTGCTCCCTCTCTACCCTCTCTACCCTCTCTACCCTCTCTCCCTCCGGCCCTGTCTCCTCCTCTCTTTTTCTCTTCTTTTGTTCCTCACTCCCCTCCCCTCTCCTGCTCCCTTTCTTTCCCCCTTCTTTCTTCTACATCTTCCCCTGGTCCTTTCCTCCTCTCTTCCCATCTGTCCCCCTTCCTTCTTTGCTGCTATGAAGAGGGATCTCCCCAGGAGCTTTGGCAGCCAGTCGACCCTCTAGCACTCATCCCATCTCAAAGCTTCATCAACACCCTTTCCCTGCGACTTTCAGAGTCTCTCTCATCTCCATGACCACAGCCCTCTTTGTACTATAGAAACAGCTTCCTCGCCGCTTCCTTTCTCTACATCTTTCCTCTTTATTGAGACTCGAGGGGTGACTTGCTCTAAAGAATTCCAACAAGTACCTCTCCCTGCCCTTCGCTCGCTCATTTCCCATCTCCTCCAGACAAAGATGGAATTGCTCACCCATCTACAGAGCTGTTTGGGAAGTGGATTCTTGTCCCATTAGCCATCCCTAAGGTCTGGCTAGAACTGCACACAATACAAATCCACACCCTGGGCCTTTAAAGATGGCACCCCATTTCTTCGTCCTCCCAGCTGACTAGCCCTTCCTTGCCCTGACAGGCCCACAGCAGGTGTGTGTACCGTCTAGTCTTCTGACCTTAGACTTGCTTTTCCCTGATACCGTTCCCAGCAGAAGCGGCAATAGGTACCCAGGTTTGCAGCTGAGGCTCTCTAGACTCTCTAGACTCAGTCCCACCTGCTTGGGAAACGGTTTGTACTGGCTAGTTTTGTGTCATCTTGACACAGCTGGAGTTATCACAAAGAAAGGAGCTTCAGTTGGGGAAATGCCTCCATGAGATCCAACTGTAAGGCTTTTTCTCAATTTGTGATCAAGGGGGAAAGGCCCCTTGTGGGTGGGACCATCTCTGGGCTGGTATTCTTGGTTCTATAAGAGAGCAGGCTGAGCAAGCCAGGGGAAGCAAGCCAGTAAAGAACATCCCTCCATGGCTTCTGCATCAGTTCCTGCTTCCTGACCTGCTTGAGTTCCAGTCCTGACTTCCTTGGTGATGAACAGCAGTATGAAAGTGTAAGCCGAATAAACCCTTTCCTCCCCAACTTGCTTCTTGGTCATGATGTTTGTGCAGGAATAGAAACCCTGACTAAGACACCGTTCAAGGTTTCCTCCTGGTCATAACTGAGTACTCACCTGTCTGCATTGCAGCCCACATGAGGCGATGGCCCTGGATTTCCGGCCCTCCCCTGTGTACGTTTCCTTCATGGACGGCCCTTATACAGGAAGGTAAACAACCCAAAATAGCTCCAGGAAATCCCTGAAACTGATCAGATTCACTAAGGCCCCTCCCTGAATGAATACAAAGAAAAGCTGAGCTTCCCCCTTAGACAAGCAGAGCTGCAAAGAAGACTCTCAGATCAGACCAGCTACCCGGGAAAGGTTTAAAATAAAAACAACTGAGGCACTTGGAAAGTCCACTCCCCAAGCTGCTGAGTTAACTGCAGGCTGTGCAGTGTGTTCCAGGTTTCCACCTTTGTCAGCTGTCACTCATGCTTGAGAAAACATGCCCAGGAAGAATGATGCTCCAAGGAATGATGCCCAAAGGAAGCTCTAAGCAGGCTTCTAAGGCACCTACTGTGATACCCATTTTACAAAGGTGATGACTAAGTCCCAGAGGCATTCAAGAGAATTTCCCCCGGCTGCCCATGCCTGGCTCTGTGACTCAGATGCCACCTGTGTCTATGACTGCAACTATGTGTGGTTACTTCCATGAACACCTGGCAAGCCAGGAGGCTCTGTTCTCATTCTCAAGCAACTGAGATTTTCAGAGTAGCTTCTAACATGATTTCATTATTGAAGTAGTGTACACATTGAATTGGGAAACTATCAGGAATTTAAAATAATAACTACAAATTCTATGATTCTCAGCACTCCAGTCCAAGCTCTGTGACAGCTATTACACATTCTAGTTTCTTTTAATGTGTTGATTGTCTGTTTAAAAAAATTAAAATTTAAAATACCATTTAAAATTGTGTTTCAAAGGCTTATTACATTTATTTATTTATTTATTTATTTATTTATTTATTTATTCTGTGTGTGTGTGTGTGTGTGTGTGCGCGCGCGTGCACATGCACAAGCCATAGTACTTTGTAGAGGTCAGAGAACAAGTTGCAGGAATTCATTCTCCTTTCTCTTCCTTCCCCGTGTGAGTTCTAGGGATCAAACTCGGGTCCTCAGGCTTGGTGGCAAGCACCCTTACCCACTGAGCCATATTGCTGGCCCAGTTCTGCCTCTCATCTGTTTTTAGCTTAGTGCAGTATCCTGGGTATCTCTTCATACCCTAAACCATGAGCACAGATCGTTGTTCAGTGCTTTTTACTGAACACTCACTAGGTGGTAGTGATCCAAAGATGGCTCTCCATCCATAACTTCCAGGCAGGGCACCATGATTCACCCAGTCTCTCACCGGTGGCAGGCACTGAAGTGGCTTTTACTTCTAGTGTTTTAACAATTACACAATAAAGTTTTATGGAGAAAAATATCTTGCTTACACTCGGATAAACAATTAGGCTTCAAAAGTTAAAGACCCTGGCTGGGGATGCTAGCTCAGTGGCACAGCATTTAATGAGCACCCCAGGACCCACCCATAGAACTTCTAGTATATATATATATATATATATATATATATATATATATATATATATATATACTGGACTGTGCTCTCTCAAACTGTGAGCTGAAGAAATCCTTTGCATCTTAAATTGCCTCTTGCCAGGTGTCCTAGTTAGGGTGTCACTGTTGTGAAGAGACACTGTGACCAGGGCAACTCTAATAAACGGCAACACTTAATTGGTGTTGATTTACAGTTTCAGAAGTTTGGTCCAGCCTCATCATAGCAGGAAACATGGCAGCAGGCAACCAGGCATAGGGCTGGAGGGAGAGCTGAGAGTTCTACATGCTGTTCTGAAGGCAGCAGAAGACTCTAATTCCACACTGGGCAAAGCTTGAGCACGAGGACCCCTCAAAGCCCAACCCCACAGTGATACATTTCCTCTAACAAGGCCACACCTATTCTAACAAGGAAATATCTCCTGATAGTGTCACTCTCTGTGGGCACATGAGTCTATGTGGTGGGGGCACACCTACTCAAACTAGTACACCAGGGTCTTTTGTCAAATGAAAGAACTAATATAATCTGGATTTTTAAAATTAAAAATCAATATGTGGGCTAGCCTGTGAAATGTTTTCCTCACAGTAAGACCCTGCAATTAGCTGTGAGAACAGCTGGGGACAGCTGGAGGACTTCATACAGGCCTTCACTATCTGGATCCACGTGTTTAGACACTGGTGCCTTACCTGGCCACAGAGCCATAATGTATCTCAGAGGAGCTGTCATCCTGGCTTGGGGTGCTTGAGCAGTACCCCCAGAGCCTGTTTCCTCATCTGTGAAGTGGGATGGTGTCCCCTTCCTTCTGGGTCATTTTGAGCTAAGATATACTAGCCATGATAGTACCGGGGAAGAACTATTTCAATAATTGTCACTAAGAAATTATAAGGCCCTTTGAGTGTCTCTCTTAACTTAAGCAAATGAAGCCTGTCTTCTTCACTTAAGTGATTAAAAGTCTGCTTGAAGGAAATTGACACTAGCTCCCTGAAAACTCACACACTGTATCATAGCTCCATGCAGGAGGCGTAAGGCAATATTGAGGTACTCTGAACTATCTCAGGGATTGGGCTATTATTCAGGGGATTGTGGTCTATATTCAAAATCTTCCTGGGTTGCACTCATCACAACCAGTAACCAGGAGAAGACCTTCAACAGGAATCAACTCATTCAGGGCACCGAGCTCAGACACCAAGGGAAAGATCTCAATATAACATTCAAGCGACATCCACCCTAGTTATCACACTGTCCCATTTTACAATGAGGCTCAGACACTGTCAGTTGCTTGAAGTCACACTGTGGAGCTGGGTTACCAGCATGAGTTTGTTCTATGCCACCACATGACAGGAATGTGAAAAAGTCTTCATTAAGTTGGGCATCTACTGGATGCCAAGGTCAAACCTGCTGCCTGAGAAGCCAACAGTTAACAGTGCAGGCACACACTCTTCCTGACTTCCAAGAGTGGAAATTAGCACTAATGAGGCACGTGAGTGTGTGTGTGTGTGTGTGTGTGTGTGTGTGTGTGTGTGTGTGTCAGGGAAGTCCAGATTGCCAAGGTGCCAGATCTCAATTCCCTCTATAGAAGGGAGGCACTTCCCAGGAAGCTGTGTTGTAGATACAGAAGACCAAGAGACACAGTTAGCAGAGTAATCCTGACAAGAACAGAATAGTGAGGACCACCCTGCTCACTCTAGACTGGCTGCAAACTATAGTTTGGTATTATATGGGGGGGCAGGCTCTCAGAATTATAAGCTTTCTGCCACTTCTAGTTTGGTCACTCTGTTTTCTGGTAGCAATTCCAGATGTGATCCCTCAGCTTCCTTCCTGTCCCTGCCACCATGCCTGCTGCCACCCTCTCCCATGCTGTATCTGACATCAGGGGCTCTATCTAACCTTTGGAACGCTATGCCCAAGTAAACCCTTCCACCTCATTTGCTACCCTTCCTCCCATAAGCTGTCCTGGTGTTTTGTCACAATAAGAGACAAGTGACTAAGAAACTGGCCAAAAGCAAGGTCATTACTGTTACCTTTTAGGAACTATATGGTTTTGTGTTTTACTTTTACATCTTGGATAAATTTCTATTTATTTCTATTATATAATCCCCCTCACTCATTCCCTCCCTCCATCTCTACCTTTTTGCTTGCTGCTATGTAAATATCTAGTTATTCCAGAAAGACTTTCTTCAGTACAACAAGGTAGTGCATGCCTGTAATCACAGACTTTTCTCCAAGAACCAAGAGCGAAAGATGTGGGAAATAACTCACTTGCTTAGCATGCAAAACATCCTGAATTGCATTTCCAGCATATTTTTTTAAATGAATGTATTATCAATTAGTCAATATTTGACAGATAAAGACAGATAAATGCTTATGGACAAGGTCTGATGAGTTGTTTCTTGGGCCGGGTATGTGGCTTAGAGGGTAGACTGCTTGCCTAGAAGGTACGTGGACCTGGTTCAAGGCCCATACTGCATAAACTGGGCACGAAGATACTCTGATCCCAGCATCTGGAGATAGAGAGGACTAGAAATTGAAGATCATCCTCTGCTACATAGGAAATTAGAAGCTAGCTAGTGAGACCCAGACTTAAGAGAGAGAGAGAGAGAGAGAGAGAGAGAGAGAGAGAGAACAAATGTGTGGGAACATTCATCACCAAGAAAGGTGGCCTTGCCAGGCGTGGTGATACATGCCTTTAATCCTAGCACTCAGGAAGCAAAGGTAAGCAGATCTCTGTGAGTTCAAGACCAGCCTGGTCTACAAAGTGAGTTCCAGGACAGCCAGAGCTCTGTTACACAGAGAAACCTGACTTGAGAAAAGAAAAGAAAAGAGAAGAGAAGAGAAGAGAAGAGAAGAGAAGAGAAGAGAAGAGAAGAGAAGAGAAGAGAAGAGAAAAGAAGGAAAGGAAAGGAAAGGAAAGGAAAGGAAAGGAAAGGAAAGGAAAGGAAAGGAAAGGAAAAGAGAAGGAAAAAGAAAGGTGGCCTTAAACACTGTGTGCCTCTGTGCCTAGTCCTTTTCTAACAGCTCTAGTCTCAAACACTGATAGCATCAGACACTGTGAGCATGCGGGGTACCAGGAACACTTCCCCACTGCTGACAGGGCCAGCCACCTGCCAAACAATTTGACTTGAGAGAGAAAAGAGGCTGAACACTTTTTTTTTTTTTAAATTTTCAAATGAAATTCAGACTTGCCAGGCTGGGCTTGAATTCTTGCTCCTCTTGCCTTAGCCTCCTGAGCTTGGGATAACAAGCTTGTGCCAGCGAACCTGACTCTGAACTTGCTGCTTTTATTAGGAGTCCACTCCCACAGAAGCTAACCCACTGCGCTATAATGTACTAATTCACTGTGGGGGCCATACCCTCATGGGTGCCCCCTGCCCCCTATACTGTTGCTATGGCGACTACATTCGGGGGGGCATAGAGGAGGAATAGCACCACCCCAGAAAGGAAACTTCTGGTAAAAGAGGTCTGATAGATTTAGAATAAAAACATTGGTTTTTAAGACCCAGAGCAGGGGCAAGAAATGCGACACCCCTCCTCCCCCATTGCTCCATAAAGAAGTCTTTTAGTGTGTATAAGCTTATCCTTAGTCCTGAGAATCCTAATCTGGACTCACTGGCTAGACTGAGACCCCAGTGCAGACTGGTATACTAGCAAGTTCCAGCAAGGCGGAGAACAGAGAAAGCCAAGTGTCAGGTGATAAAGGACATCTGGTAAAGCTATCACTGTGTATGCACAGTTCTCAAGGAGCTCCCCTATCACTAGGAAGTTCCAAGCAGGGGCCTAGCCATCAGCCAGACGTTCGCTATCCCTCTTAGAACTGCCCAGTTCAGATACAGGCAGACCTCAACTGGAATTGCAGAGTTTTCTAGTACTGTGAGATATTTAATTATTTCTCTTTATTTTATATGTATGCATGTTTTGCCTGTGTGCATAGATATGCACCATGTGTCTATGCTTGGTGTCTCGTGGAGCCAGAAGAAGGGTCCGCTGGAATTACAGACAGTTGAGAGTGACCATGTCAGTGCTGGGAACCGAACCCTGGTCTCCCAGAAGAACAATGCTCTTAACCACCAGGCCATCTCTCCAGGTCCACTATGAATCACTTTAAATACTTGGCTGCTTTCATCCTTTATCTCAGCAGCCTGGTGTCTCCGAGTTACACACCTCTGGCTGGAAAAAGAGGCAAAACTTGAGTGAAATTGGATAACGAGGTGTGTCACCATCTGCAGGACTCTCCCCCACCCACCATGTGTCCACAGCTCCTCCCCACACGGAGGGATGCATGGGGAAGAGAGTTCAAGAAGGTCCCATCCCACTCTCTGCAGTGACCTCAGCTAGCAGCTGCTGCCCCATCACACTGAGCACTTAATAGTGACTGCAGACACCTCGGGAGCCAGCACTGCTTTGCCGGCTGTTGGAGGTGACACACAGCTTCACGTCAGGAAGCTATTCTTCAATTTCTAATAAAATCCCTGAAGCAGGGATGACGCACACTAAATCAACTTTCAGCATTTCCACACTCTGTGTAATCTGTTCAATTATCTACTGGTGCTCGGTGCGTGTCCCTTCAGAGGATCAGCCAGGGCTGCAGGCACGCCAGCCCCGACCCAGTAATGTTGGAGAGTGTGAGTCCAATGGCTGGTACACCCTGAGACTAGATCCCACCAGCTAGGTTTGAGGATGGTTTCAAGGAGATTGGGAACCATGGAACAGTCCTCTGGCCTTGAATAGAGCTGTGTGCCTGCCCAGCATCCTGGGAAAGATGCTCTGAGAATCCACCATGTCCCTGGGACTGTTGGGAAAGCAGGGTCAAAATGAAATGTCGCTGCTACCTGGAGTGGCCATCTAGCAAGGAAGGAGCAGCAGGTGCAGAGAGTGCAGAAGGAAAGAAAAAACCCCCGAGGTGCTCAGAAAGGGTCTGGCGAGCTTTCTTGAGGGGCCGCCATTAGAGTGCTATCACTTACATGACATAAACAATAGCTCAACCTCTCTCAACCTAGATAGGGGCTCTACCAGAAGAGGGAGATTCATGTGTCCTTAGGGCCACGGGAAAATGGGGGTACTTCCCAGTTGCATCCTCACTCATCGCCTGTGCTCCAGAGCCCCCCTGTAATTCCAAAGGGTGTCTTTTCTCCAGTCTCTGCAAGCCTCTGTCGTCACCACAGCTGAGGTGCCTGCAGGTGCATGGGCATTAGGGTCCCCTCAACTTCACAAGATTGACTGAGGACCCTTGAGAGCCAGAGGTCCATTCTGACTTGATTCTGTGGACCCCTGGGGCCACCCAGATGGCATACTATCAGCTAGTGTCTTCTGACTTGTTGTTGGAGGGCAGCATGGACTGGCAAATGGGGAATACAGAGAGGACAGAGGACTCATGACTGGGTGAGTTAACTGATGAAGGGGTGGGACATCAGCATACATGCAAGCATTCATAGACTCAGGGATTGGAGGTCGATAAAATGATTGACGGATGGGTGCTCGGAAGGCATGGATAAATGGCTGGTTGGGAGAACTAATGGATGGATGGATGGATGGATGGATGGATTGTTAGATAATATGAAGGTTAATTGTGTGATGGATGGGCAGATGATGTGTAGATAGATAGTGATGGATGAGTGCCTACATCAATAGATTGGTGGATGGAGGCCTAGGTACATGGGTAGGTAGGAGGATGGAAGGGATGAGTGGGCAAATGTTAAACCAAAAAGTAGATGGATGGTAAGGGAGTGGGTAGAGCAAGTGAATGGTGGGTTGTAGGATGGATAGGCTAGTGGATACTGTGATGGGTGAATGGATGGTGGGAGGGGTTGGTTCATGGTGAAGGTGTAAGTACACAAATAGGGTAGGGGTAGGGGCGGAGGCTGGTGGGGATACAGATGAGCTAGTGGGTGACTTTAAGTCACAGTTAGGGAAAAGGGATCGTAATGAGGTCAGGGGAAAAGATTGCCAGGTGAAGGAAGAATGCTTCGTTATCAGAGACAGAAGTTTATTCTGAGGAAGAGGGAACACTTGAGACATGTTCATTTGTTGTCTTGTTCATCAAACTGCACTGGACGGGATGCTGGGTTGTAGAGACTGAAGAAGGAAGGTTCAGGGTTGAGTGGAAGTGACAGGTGAGTGTGTGTGTTAGTGAACAGAAAGCCTGAGGGAGCCACTCCGATTCCTAATGTCAGCATACAGACGGCTGCCAATCAGGGCTCAGTGTGGCCCCGTGGGCCTGCATTCTGAGTAGCCTCAGCACCTGGCACAGACTAAGCTGGCACCTCTTTCCCACCTCTGGGCAAGCCTGCCCATGCCTGATCCTCTCGGCTTGGGAGCTCCTGCCTGGCTAGGGATCCCTGGGGACTTGGCAGACACTTGGGAAGCTGGGGAGGGGGAGGGGGAGGGGCTTTTTTTTTTTTTTTTTGTCAATCCCATTCAGTTCTCACAGAGATGGGGGGTTGTTCTCCCATTTGGGGAGAAAGGGTAAATATTCAAGATGGAAGACTTTCCCCCCAAGCTCACCCACCCAGCTGTGGCGCAGAAAGGCCAGATTTTGGTACCCAGGACAATCATCTTGGACCCCCTGCCCCTCCTACTAGACTATGTCCCTACTCAGCATGGATGTCCTGTCTCTGTTGCCAGGGTAACCTTCCCAGCCTAGCAGTCACCCCCCTGGAGCTTGACTCCTGCACCTGACATCATAATCTTCCGTGACATCTTAATCAGCTCCCTGGCAACAGCAACAAGGGACTGCAGTGGCATTAACACTCCCATGAGTCAGCAGGGCCCGGACAGGCCCACCTGCCCCACCTCTGCCTTATCCTGCCTGCCACCCTGACCTTTAGGGGAAGGAGAGGGGGAGGGACTTGATTTGGAATTCCAACAAGTCACTATTGCTTCCGAATCAAGCTTTGCTGAAGAATCCTGACAGGTTTCAGCTTCCTCCTCTATAACACGCAGGGCCATGATGGCAGGTTCAGCTTCCTCCTCTATAACACGCAGGGCCATGATGGCAGGTTCAGCAAACATGCCCTACCTGATGAAAGGAAGTGGACAGGCCATCTCCCAAGACTGCAACAGCATTCTCTCTCTCTCTCTCTCTCTCTCTCTCTCTCTCTCTCTCTCTCTCTCTCTCTCTCTCTCTCTCTCTCTCCAGCATGGATATCCAACCACACCACAGAACTCCCTACAGGGCCAAGAGGAGACACCTATGACTTGTGGTGGGTCTAATTGTGTGTCCCTTTCCCCAAAGGCCAAACCTCATTTCTGAAAGGTGTGTCCTTTAGAAACAGGGGTCCATGGAAGTAAAACATTTAGAATGATGTCATGGAGTAGAGAGGTGCTTAATTCAGGACAACTGGTGTCCTTCCAAGAAGAAACTTGGACACAGTCACAGAAGACACCATGGAAACAGGCAGGGGCTGGAGGGATACAAAGAAGAGCCAAAGGTTTCCAAGGACAGAGGCCACCCCTGAAGTCAAGAGAGGAAGATTGGGTGGACACAGGGTCTCAGATGGAGCACAGCCCTGCTGAAGCCTTGATTCAGATCCCTGGCCCCTGGGACTATGAAAAGAACAATTTCTGTTGCTTTAAACTGTCCAATTTGGGGACTCTTTCCCAGTTGCCCTGGAAGTCAAAGGCGTCTTTAACATTATAGCTTTTGGGGGCAGGAGAGATGATGGCTTATCTGGTAAAGTGTTTGTTATACAAGCACATGGACCTGAGTTCTAGCCCCAGAACCTGTATGAGGAAGCCAGCTGTGGTGTCTATCCTTGTTATTCTAGTACTAGGGAGGCAGAGCCTGGCAGATTCCTGATGTTCACTGTCAGGCTAGCCTGGTCTACTTGGTGAACTTCAGGCCAGTGATAGAATGTATCTGAAAAACATAGATGATTGGCTCCATAGCACCGACAGCCAAGGCTGTCCTCCGGCAGGTGCATGCACGTCTTTGTGCTCCTGTGTGCGTGTGTGCTGGGTGAGAGGTAGATGGTGGTCTGGCTAGGAAGCACCGTGGATGCTGGGATTATGTATTCCCTGGCATACATATAAGCACTGACCTACAGTTCTCACCAGGCAAGCCCGATTCTGCCATCAGGGTCTGAGTACCGTAGAAAGTGGAGGTTTCCGTGAAGGACCCACCCTACATGTGCTTGGCGTGGCTGGTGGAGAAAAACCCAGGGTGCTCTGATGTTCCCTGAGTCTGAGTAGCTAGGACTCCAGGCCACGTCCGTCGAGATGCTGTGCTTCCTGTCAGAAGCTAACACTGCCCTTTGCTCCTCTCCGTGCCCTGCAGCCTCTCTCAGGCCTCTTAGATCCTCAATTGTGTGGGCTAATAAGGGATCCTGGACACATTCCAAAAGATAGGGAGGTTCCAGGCTCAAAGGCATCACATCTGTCCTCCGTCCTCATCACAGACATTACATTGAGATGTCTGGATGTCAGGCCAAAGCCACCTTCCATACTTGCCTTTCAAGATGGAGATGCAATGATACAACTCCCATCCTTGCTCCTGGCCACCCGAACCTCCGCAGGCCACCTCGCTGCTCCTCCTACTCTCATCCCCTGCGTTGCCCTCTTACTCAGCCTAGCCTAACTCATTCTGTCAGACTCACTCCTCCCCAGCGTCTTCCTTAGAGAAACTGCCTGGCCTCTGTCCCAGCCATGAAGACACTCTCCCGAAGTTGTGCCTGCATAGCATCCGATGGTGTCAGCCACAGCCAAGCAGCCTCTGGACCAGTTAGGACAGGAATGGGAAGGGACTCCCAGGCCATGACTCCCTTGAGCCCTTGTCCTTGTCTTAGTTATGGTTTTACTGCTGTGAACAGACACTATGACCAAGGCAATTCTTATAAAAAAAAAAAAACAAAAAACAACATTAAATTGGGGCTGGCTTACAGGTTCAGAGGTTCAGTCCATTATCATCAGGGTGGAAACATGGCAGCATCCAGGCAGGCATGGTACAGGAGAAGCTTGAGAGTTCTACATCTTCATCTGAAGGCTGCTAGGAGAATACTGACTTCCAGGCAGTAATGATGAGGGTCTTAAAGTGACACACCTACTTCAAGAAGGCCGCACCTACTTCAACAGGGTCACACGTTCCACTAGTGCCACTTTGTATGAGCTGAGCACTTACAAACCACCACAGACCCTTTTACCAACAAGTCTTGGGCACCTGGTCAGCTTGGAGGGTCACTGAGAGGCAGGGATGAATTCGGGCGGAATATCTCGATGTGCCGGAAAGATCCCGGACGTGAGGCTGCAGTGGTTAGTTATCTCTCCTCAAAGGGAAAAAACAAAACAAAACAGCATTTTGGAAAGTCCATTGTCCCCTTAGAACAAACACCCAGATTGCTTCCTCGGTGCCAGGCCACACAGAAACCTCTCGCCAAGCCTTCTCTAGTTTGTGTCTCACAGTGGGAAAAGGTGGGAAGAGTTCATAGCCCTGCCTTGTCTGAAGAAAAACCAGTCACATTTAGAGACTGGCAACAACCCCAGAGTCAGTGTGTGTGTGTGTGTGTGTGGGGGGGGCTGTAGTCAAGCGTTTGAATAGATGTTCTTTAGTGAGCATCTACTATGCGCTGAGCATTTTGCTAAGTGAGGAAACAGCCTAAGCCAAATGAAGATTCCCCAGGGGACCAAAGCTTTACAGAGAGTGATAAATGATAGTAACTCAATGTCCGTGGCATCCACAAAACTAAAGCAGATGGAGGAGGGATTGCTGGGGTGGACGTCTGTGTTTCAGAAGATGAGGGAGGCCTTCTCAGAGAAGCAGTTCTGAAGGGCAGAGGCCCCAAAGGAAGTGAGGAGACTGGAGGCGGGGGGGGGGGGTCACGAGTGGCAATGGAGGAAGGGGGGAGGTCAGTTAGGGAGGCTAGGACTGGGGGCTGCTGCACACACTGCTGAAAGCACAGTCACGTGGGCTTCTGCCCTTAGCCATACCTGATGGGTGTTGCCTCAGATAAGCTGGTTTGGAGTAGCAGGTCAGGAGAGAAAGTGCTCATCTTACCTTGATTTACCCACCTCCCTGGATCCAGGAGCCCTCCTCTACCCCAGCTGGCACAGAGGTAGGTACCTGGCTAGCCCCATGTCACTGCTCTCAGAGGGGACGGGGGGGGGGGTGTTCTGCAACCCAGTCTCCCCTAGTCTCCTGGGCTCAGCAACTTTCTCAGAGGACACAGAGCCTAAAGGGTCTGGGCTGGGATCTGAACCCATGACGGAATCCTCTGCATGCTAAAGGTGGCTTCTCTCTCCTCTTCCTCTGACCCCATTTCCCTCCTTTCTCCTCTTACTCCCCTCCCCTCCCCTGAGCCAGCATCTCTCCAAGGGCCTCCCTTACCTGGCAATCGCACTCCAGGCCTGGCTCCAGTTACTGAAAACCCTGGGGGTCTGTTTAAACAAGTGTGTCTGAGCAGGAAAATCAAACAGACAGGGACCCTTTGGGGCCACCTCAGGACCACCCCAGGGACTACCGCCTGAACCAGATAAGGCCGGATCCACTTTCACTTAATTGGACTGTGGCCAGGGGCTCACCACTTGATCAGATTGGAGTCTCAGCAGGGATGATGGGCTGTGTCCCTCTCAGGTCAGGTGGGGTGTTCCTGTAGCCCAGGCAGGACAGAGAAGACAAAGGGGACTGTGGTACCCTAAAAGAGAGGACCCAGCTGGATCCTGCTTCTTGCTGACTTGAAAACAGCAGGGGAGAAGGCTGCTTCGATACCACCTCTCCTCTCTCGCTTCTTTAGAAATGCTCCAGGCACTAACAGGTACCAACTTCTCTAGCTTGCCTACCAAGCCCCACTGTCTGTTTCTAGATACATAGAGAAAACAGACCGAGGGGAGGCCCCTCAGGAGTTAGTGGCTAATGTGGCAGAGACAGCTATGGCCTGGATGAAAGGCACAGAGGGGATTCCTCCTCTCTGCTGGCAGATGCCACAATACGAATTCAAGTTCACAGAGTGAGCAGCCAAGAAGGGACAGCTTTAAAACATCATTCAAGAAATATTAGTGACCGGGTGGGTGGTGGCAGTACCCTCCTTTAATCCCAGGCATCAGGAGGCAGAGACAGGTGGATCTTTGTCTGGTCTACCAATTGAGTTGCAGGACAGAGCTATATAGTGAGATTCTGTCTCATAAAAGAAGAAAACGGAAAGAAAGAGAGCTATATTCGTGGGAGCTGGAGAATGGCTCAGGGTTAAGAGCACTTGTTCTCGCAGAAGACCCATGTTAATTCCCAGCACCCACATGGCCGTTTAATAATTCCAGTTCCAGGATATTGGCATTTACTTCTGATTTACTTGGTCACCAGGCACACACGTGGTGTGCTGACACACATGTAGGCAGAGCACTCACATGCATTGAAAATGGTTTAATCTAAAAATTTAAAAAAAAAAAAAAAGGAGGGGCTGGTGAGATGGCTCAGCGGGTAAGAGCACCCGACTGCTCTTCCGAAGGTGATAAGTTCAAATCCCAGCATCCACATGGTGGCTCACAACCATCTGTAACGAGATCTGGCACCCTCTTCTGGAGTGTCTGAAGACAGCTACAGTGTACTTACATATAATAAATAAAATAAATCTTAAAAAAAAAAGAAAGGAATATTTGCACACTGAGGATGTAGCTCAGTGGGCAGTGTTTGCCTAGCATTCAGGAAGCCCCAGGTTTTATCTCCAGCACTGCACAAACGGTGAGCATTCCTGTAATCCTAGCACTTTCGAGTTGGAAGCAGGAGGATCAGGATTTCAAGGTCTTCTTTGGCTACATAGTGAGGTGAGTTCAAGGCCAGCCTGGAATATTTGGTACCCTGTCTCCAAGGAGTGTGTGTGTGTCACACACAAGACAGATAGAGCCAGGTGGTGGTGGCACACGCCTTTAATCCCAGCACTCGGGACGCAGAGGCAGGTGGATTTCTGAGCTCGAGGTCAGCCTGGTCTACAAAGTGAGTTCAAGGAAAGGAAAGAGTATTTAGGGTTTGAACCCAGCCTGGGGAAAGAAAACAAAATAAAAATATTTTATTCTCATTCAAAAAGGCTGGCTCTGCTTTCTGGTCCTGACCCACTCAAATGCAGCGGGACGCATGGTAAGCATTCTGCGTCAGAGTTCTAGGCTGCTATAGGACTTGGGTGGCGTTGAGGTTGAAATTTCTTAGTAGCCATTCTCCCATGCCTCTCTGGTGCCAAGGTCCGGTCTCAGGATTTGTTCAGGCATGCTGGGGGCTGGAGTGTTCTGTTGCTAGCAACCTGACAGAGGCTAGAAAGTCCTTCACCACAAAACTAGACTCCTCCACCCCCAGGCCACTGGGCCAGTGAGAACAAGGGGTCCGCAGCAGGGGCCTCCAAAGTGGAGTGCACCCCTGCAGCGATGAACTCAAAACCCCTGGGGTGCAGGGAGACTGCTTGGAGTGTTTTGTCTTGAAGTTGCATTGACACCGTGAGCTATTTAACCCCCCCCCCCCAGTGTGAATTAGGGATAAAAACAGTCACTATTGAAACTGAATTAGTTAAAAACAAGTTAAGAATTTCATTGGCAATGGTGGTAACTATTATTTGCTTGCTTTTGTTTGTTTTGCTGGTTTTTAATCAGGACGCCACATATCCCAAATTGGCCTTGAATTCCAGACCCTCCTGCCTAATCCTACAAGTGGGCTTCTTCACAGCTTCCAAGAAAAAGACCTTTCCCTGCGATGCAAGTGGGCTATTGAGGTTTGATCATTTATCCAAGGTTCCTGGCTTTGAGGCTGAACTTGGGTCAGGACTTGAGCTCTGGAAGCTGGGAGGGGTGGGACTTCACCCCTCTTTGAGCACCAGAATTCACTGAACTAGAGAACCCCACCTCTCTTCTGAAACAGCTCTCTTCAGGCTGGGGGAAGAACAATTTAGCTGCGGCTGCTGGCGGTTGCAACTCCACAGTCTCCCCCCCCCCACCCCACCCCCCACCTATGCGCCTAGGCAGAGCTGGAAGATCAGCTGAGGCGCTGGAGGGCAGCTGCCCGGGACTCTGGTTTCTGGTTCTGGCTGCACCGCTAGAAGGTTGGACTCCTGCTTCAATCCAGTAGCACCCGCTTTCCATCTGGAAAATGGTGCGAGCCTCTGAGGAATTATCTGTAGAAATTCACAAGAAAGCATCCAGGCGGGTAGCAGGTGCTAGGTGGAAGCCGACCCCTGTCACTCTCCGTTCCAAGCATCCAGTTCTGTTTGGTCCAGGTCAGTGAGTCCAGCCTCCCAGGCGCCGTGAATCGGCTAGGGTCAGTGCTTCAGGGTATCACCGTCTTTCAGTTAGCATTGAAATCTTCCCAGACTCTTAGGTCCCACAGAACTTCCTGGCTTAGAGGGACAGGAGATGCCCCAGGTTTCTTGGGCTTTTCCGAGCGGCAGGGGGTGGGGGTGGGGTGGGGTGGGGTGGGGTGGGGTAGGGTACAGGGGAGGTGGTGGTGTCAAATACCTGCATTTTTAACAGGTTCTACCACGTTCTGGCGCAGAGACCTGAGGGAATGACTCCTGCTTGAGCCTGGGTTTCACTATCTATGGAAAATGGGGGCGAAACTACATTTCTAGTGAGTTTTCCTTGGCCACTCCACCCCAAACCTAATGGAAGCTGAGCAGGATCACCAGTGAGCATCCCCCCCAGATCTGCCTACACCTCAGAAACCCCTTTTGTGGGCTTGCCTGGGAAAAGCGGAAAGTCACAAACACTTCTACCTTCCAGAGATGACTTAGACTAAACTACCCTTTCCTCAGAGCCGCCTCAAGTTGAGGCGTGGGGTAGATGTGGAGTCTACAAGGCCTTTCAGGGTAAGATAAGGGACTCACCCACTCCATCTTGCAGTCCGCGGGGCTCCATTTTCTGTCTTTCCAAACCCCCTACTCAGACACTATTGATTTTCTGACTGCTCATGGAGTCCTAGTGCCTGTAGCATTGGGGAACGGAACCCTCACTAGATAGATCCAAGGATGGCGAAGGGCCCCGGGAGAGCTGTGCACAGCGCCCTTGAGGTGGCTTTCTTTCCTGGACCCAGACGTCTGGAGGGTAAGGTGTAAGAGGGTAGGAGTTGCCAGCAGGAGTGTGCATCTTCAGAAGAGACAACTGGAATCCAGGCTACTAACCATCAGCTTCTGCTGAAGACACTCTGCCTGCAGTCCTGTCATCCTTGCAGTTTCTGGTCACCCTTGTCACCTTCCAAATGTTCTATAATCACCAGCTATTTTTTAAGCTAGGACCTTTGAGGCAGTCAGGTATAAATTCACCTGCTAGAAGGAATTTCCTACACTATCATAGCCCTATCACCTTCCTTTTGAGTCTCCAGGAGGACCCTACAGGAAAGCGCACGACTGGTCCGTGGTTCTGTTGTGGAAAAGGAGATCCAGGAATATGGAAAATCCAGTAGATGGAAAGCAAGCAGGAGCTAAAGAAAGGGATGGAAGACTCCAAAGACAGGGCACTCTGTCCAGGAGGATGCCTGCTGCTCTTCCGGAAGTTACTAGCTCCCTCCAGAAAGAACTAGCTGGGGTCAAATTAGTTTCTTGGAGACTTGAAGGGTGTGATTCAGAATGAATCACTCTGTGGGGGCGGAATGCAAGAGCTTTAAGGAAAGCAGAAGCTTGTAGCGAGGTGAGCCAACAACCAAGGGAGATAAGAAAGGAAGCTTGGGTCTCCATGGGGGGTCATGCCACCAGCTTAGAGAGGGGGGGAGGACTTGGGGGACAGACACTCAGAGTCAGACTGGAAATAGGAGATATATATGCCAGCGTTCACTAGGAGAATGGGAAGAAATTTGGGTCCCCCCACCACCACCATCCACTGATCACAACAGTGAGTGCTAAATCTGTCCAAGGCTATAGGCGTTCCTCCTGCTGAGTTGGTCCACACCTCCCTGGGCTCCTCTGGAGCCTGACTCTAAGCCCTCCAGCATCCCTCATTTACCTTTCAATCCACTCAGCTCAAGTCTCTCAAGCTCTGAGTGCCACAGTCAGGCCCTGAACCCTCCCTTCCCAGTGCTCTTTGCATTAAAAAGAATTCTTTATTTTAATGTGTTTATTTTAAATATTTTTAACATGAAAGTTTTGCCTGCTTGTGGGTAACTGCATGGATGTGTGTGTGTGTGTGTGTGTGTGTGTGTGTGTGTGTGTGTGTGATTCCTGGGGAGGGCAGAAGGCTGTGTGTGATAGGTTTCCCTGGAACTGGGGTTCCTGAGGGGAACTGAACCGCCATATGGGTGCTGGGAACTAGACCCGGATCCTCTGCAAAGCCATCCAGGGCTCTTAGCTACCGAGCCATCTCTCCAGCCCTTCCTCAAGCTTCTTTCTGCAGGCTTCCTAAGAACAAGAGCTGCTCCCTCCCTCCTTGCCCTTCCCGCCTGTTTCTGCCCAACTTCAAGCTGACAAACCAAATCTCAGAAAAAAATTTCCTGTAACCAAGGCTCATTTTCTTCTCAGACAGACGTAAGAGCCGGGATATTTGGTAAATTCGGGAGGAACTTCAACAGGGTCTCGGGCTTCTTATGAGGAAGGATCGAAGAGGATCGACCGAGACTAGTAGTTGCAGGATAGAAGATCCCTTTCCCGGACTGGGCGGTACTGGGGGCGGATCTATCCAGTATGACAGCCGCACCCTAAGTACTTCAGTGCAGTTTGGTTTTTGAAAGGGCCCAAGAGAGGCTGCTCTTGGGGATGAAAAAGGCCAGGCTCAAGAGTTTGCATGGTTCGTAGAAACCAGCAATCTCACGTCTAGCTAGCTGTGTGACCTTTAGCTAGGCGCTTTTCCTCTCTGATTTTCCCCTTTCATCCCCGGCCAGCGAGCGTGTGTTTCCGAAGTCCCAGAGTAGAAAATATTAAGTTAGCGAAAGTTTTCAAAACTTCTGACCAGAGGCCTGACACCAAGTTTCTCCCATGCCCTCCAGTACGTACGCCCGAGGCCATGGGTGAAAGCCGAGACCGGTGCTCCGTTGGCGGGCAAAGAGAGGGGAACTCGGGTACAGCGGTGGGCCGAGACGGGGTGGAGGACTTGGGTCCGGGCCCCTGGAGCCTTAGGGTCTGCCTGACATCTCCAGGCTTAAATAACCGTGCGCCTTTGTTATTCGTAGGCAGCAAAGTGGTTCGTTACGCCTGATTGGTCTAATTGCTTTGAAATGAGATATATTATCTATAATTATAGAGTCCTGGTAGGAGCCGGCAGGCCTCCGCTTTCATCTTCCCCAAGTGCGCCCTCAAGTCCCGATCGCATTAATTTGCGCCATTTGAAGAGGGAGCTCCCTCTTCCCCCGGATCCTGGCCCCTCACCCCCAACCCCCACGAATTTAAAGACACAAGAAACCCCGGCCGAGAAAGTGGGACCCTAAGCAAGTGGGGGATGGGCGGGAAAGATCAAGAAGCCGCAGACTCTAGCTGTCGGTTCCTCAGGTGAATCCTCAGGACGGGGCCCTTACTCTGAAGAAGTCAATGAGTTCGCGAGAAAGGGAAAAACACCTTCCAGGAAGGGTTCCTTTGGCGGCGCCAAGGACTCCACCAGTTCGGCTAGTCTTTGGAAAGCCGAAGCATTTTTATTTTTAAAATGTTTATCTCCTCTGCATCTTCTGGAACTGGAGATTTTTCTAATTCTAAACTGTGGCGCTTGTCCTTGGAAAGTTTTGAAATCTTCCCTGAACGAGTGATTCCGGGTAATTTCTCAAACATAACTTCTAGCCTCTTGCTCGAAGGCAGGGGTCAGAGGCTCGGAGATGGCAGAGAAGGGAGGGCCTCTCGGGAAGTTAGCAGATCCCCCTGAACGAGGCTTTCTGACTAACCATCAGACCCCACCCCCACCCAGGGACAAAATACCTCTTCTCTCTCCCTCCGCTGCCCTCCCGGTGATTGGTGAGTCCCCACAAAAATAAATCGTTCCGGGTAATCGGTTTCCATAGCACATCCATTCTGTTAAAGAGGACTGTTTGGGGCTAGCTAATTGCCGGCGGATCCCACTGAGCCGCACATAAAAAAAAAATGTATGCGGGGTTTCTGGACAGAGGCCACAAAATGCACTGGAAAGGGGAGTGGGATGGGGGCGACAACGAACGCAGTACTGAAGGGCCAACTCTTAGTTTTTTCCAACCCAGGGGCAGATAGATACTCAGGTAGTAACAGTTGCCTTTAAAATTGAATTCCTCTACAAGTTGATTTTCTGCTGGGGGTGGATGAGAGAAAATATTCAGGAACCATATCGAAGCTACCATACAGCCCAGCTGTCCTATACTCTAGTCAATCAAGCATTTGGGGTTGCGGGGTAAAGGCCACCAAGGAGAGTAGTGGCCCAGACATTGATCGCAGAACTAGTCTTTAGGATCTAAACCGGGAAAGGTAATTTATTCGAAGGCAGGCGAGATATAGGGTGCAGGGGGACTAGGGGAGACCGAGCGAGGGGGAGGGGAGAAAAGTCGAGCAGGCTGCAAGCAGAGCGCCTGTCTCAGAGTTTTATCTGCCGCGGGCCAGCCCTGCCCTTGCCAGGCATGAATTACGGTCGGTTTTCTCCGCTGCCTGCAGCGACCGCGTCGGGATAGCAGCACCTCCGGTTAGCGCTGCCGTGAGATAACAGGCCCAGCCTGGGCTGTCAGCTCGCTTAACCCACTGGCCAGGAAATCCGCAAAGAACAGACAAAAATGAGTTCCGAGATTGCCTGCTCTCATCGATCCCAAACGCATGCCTTTCAGTCTTCGGGAATGAGCCACACGGCTGGGGAACAGGTTTTTTGTTTTATTTCTCAGACATCCTTCTCAGTTGGGGCGCACTTTTCTCCCCTGCGCAGCTCTAGGGTAGAGCTTAGCAGGGGTCCTGCGCTCTGGAAACCATCGAGTCCCGTCCCTTGCGCTCTGCAGAAGCGCTCTTCTAGCCTTACAACCTTTGCAACTCGCTAGCCTGCGCGCCGAATCCCTGCAGACCCAAATGCACACCGAACCCAAAAAGAAGAGACAGTGGAGTTTGAGACCAACTCTAAAAGCCCAGGAGCCGAATGCAGGGCTCAGGGCTGCGGGCGCAGGCGTTTTGCTCCCTGGAGGCAGGGGCGCGACTTCAAGGGCCCTTGCGCCGGCTGCAGCCTTTGATCCGGCCGCCGCTGGCGCCTAAAAACAACATCCTCGTCTGCCTATTAGGCGCGCTGAGGGATCGTGACAGATTGTTTATCCCCGCAATTAGCGATGCAGCCCTTCTCAGGCCGCCCCCTCCCCGGCCTGAGGCTAGGCCTCTTTGCTACGACTGCTGCACACTCCTTGAGTTCCGCTGGAGACCCCGGTGCGCCCTGGGGCCCCATTCTTGAGGTTCGAGGCCCCCTCGGTCCTAAAGCAGGAATTAAGACTCAGGGCCGGTACACAGGTCTCTGAAGTTGTCTACACAGTTGCGTGTAACGTATTTTAGCTAATATGCGTTTTGTTGTTTTTTTTCCAGGGGGGGGGGAAAGATTGTAGTTACTTGGATTCTCCGATCGCTCCCCAAAGGAAATCATTTTAAGTTGGGGATGGAGGTGGAATAACTGAAAACCCTTACCTTTTGAAAAACACTCCTCGTACTAAAACGCTAACCTAAAGCAAGGCATTTGGGAGATTTATTTCCACTTCTGTTTTAATCCGAGCGCAGAGTGTAAATCCCCCTAACGCCGATGATCTAGCAACTGCCTAATGAGTTCTTAAACTACAGAAGTTCTTTGTACCCTCTAGGCTTCGAGCTAAGGGTTCGGCCTACACTGTCGCTTAGCTTTCGTTTGCAGGGCTTTAAAACGGGATGGCACGGCTTTTACTTCCCATGCACATGGAACAAACCTCAGGGGACCCAGTACAGCGGGCGTCCAGCTGGGCCTAAATGAGCTTGAGTCCCAAGCCTTAGCAGCGTCTCCTCAGCAGCCTCAGAAACGTAAGAAATCCGGACATTTCACAGAAGCGAGTATTCCCGAACCCGCCCCAGGCCTTCCTATTTCTCCAGGCCCTGTGGGCAGATGTGAGGCTCCGATCTCTCTGGCGTCCGCAGCCCGACCCCTCCCTCCAGACCCGGACGCCGTCTGGGTAATAAAGTAATTCATTTTCCTTAATCTGGTCGCCCCTAATCTACAGCTTTTTATTGCGCCCAGTTAAAAGGCCAGGGAATTCGCTATCCCTCCGTGCTCGGATAATTACCCCTAAATGGCCACGGCAGCCCCTTGTGTTTCCTGGAGATTAGAGCCCGGCAGTCATCAATGCCCAGTCCCGGTGAGCCGCCAATCACCTCCTCCACCTCCCCCGGAGCCGCGAGCCTGGGCCCTGGGATAAGAGGCCATAAAAAGAAAAGATCCCCCCAACCCCCCCCCAAAGCCTGTTCGAGCCCAGTTTACAAGATCTTCTGTGATCCCCCCCTCAACTTTCCTTCTTTTTGTATCAGTCAAAAAACAAAAACAAAAACAAAACACGTTTCTTTCGAAATCGGTGCAAACAAAACTTCTTAAGCTTTGCACCAAAGATGTACCTCCAGGAACTGCTTATTTTTCCTACTGTCCCATCCTCAAACGGGCCTCCACTCTGCACCAGCGTAGACCCACAGTTAGTAAAGTGTGATTGTTTTTGAGGATTCATTGTCTGAGGTCATGTTGAGGCCAGATCGTCGTTTTGTTGGTGGGTTCTGTTGGTTTTATTTCAATCAATTCTTCATCCGAGGCATCCAGTGGCTCTTTGGCTAGTAGCAGTTCTCTGGTAGAGGTGTAACTTTCTGGAGAAAAAGTACGTACGGGGAGGGGGTACATGTTTGCATGAAAATCAAACTCATTTTCCAGATCGTGTTACTTGTTCCTGTACCCACAGAACCAACAGAACCCGGGCTTTCTTTGATTAACTTTGTCCAGCCCTGAAAACAAAGGCCCATTTTTACTCCGAGGTAAAATTTGAAGATTGGAAAATATAAGACACTTAGGGTTGTTTTGTTTTGTTTTTTTAGAAATTAGTATTATCCCTTGCTACTCTGGCAAATAACTAGGTTCATTCAAAGCAAAGACAAAAAAATGTAAGTAAACTGAAGTAAAATCTTTGTGGTCGAGAAAGGGGGTCCAAAGAGGGAAGGGGGACAGAAAGAAATAGCACAGACCATAAGAGAAACTGTGGAAAGAAAGTAGGCTATGGAGAGGAACAGGAGAAGTGGGTAAAGGATGGTGTAGGACGATTGGCAGAAGAAAAGGACTAGTAAAGAAAAGTCCCTCTGGAACTTGGTAGAATCCACATCCAGGGGTGTGGGGGCCCAGCGGGACCGATGCCCACCCAGCTTAGCTAGGTGGAAAGGCTCCCCAGGTACCTCCGGCTCTGTCCCGCCCTGTGCGGGTCGGGCCCTTCCCGGAGCGCCCCTAGGCCGAGCGCGCCTCGGGGCACGAGCACGGCCCAATGGTTCTCTCCGGGCCCGCCCCCTCACGCTCTGATTGGCCGCTCCCGCGCTGGCCTTGCCTTATTAACAAGTTCTCAGGGGAGCGGCGGCGGACCCGGAGCCGGCGAGTGCGCCCGGGAACTCGGCCTGCGCGGCGCAGGGATCCAGGCCCAGCTCGCTCGAGTTGGCCTTCTGGGGAAGCCGCAGGAGGCTCGCGCGCGAGAGCCGGCCAGGCCAGGGACCCGGGAGCTCACAGAAGCCGGTCGCGCTCCCAGCCCGCCCGAAACCCATGATCCAGGGCTGGCCCGAGCTGCGGCTGGAGGGGTGGTCCGGCTCTGCATGGCCCCGGCTGCTGCTATGACTTCTTTGCCACTCGGTGTCAAAGTGGAGGACTCCGCCTTCGCCAAGCCTGCTGGGGGAGGCGCTGGCCAGGCCCCCGGGGCTGCTGCGACCACCGCAACCGCCATGGGCACAGATGAGGAGGGGGCCAAGCCCAAAGTGCCCGCTTCACTCCTGCCCTTCAGCGTGGAGGCCCTCATGGCCGATCACAGGAAGCCCGGGGCCAAGGAGAGCGTCCTGGTGGCCTCCGAAGGGGCTCAGGCAGCGGGTGGCTCGGTGCAGCACTTGGGCAGCCGGCCCGGGTCTCTGGGCGCCCCGGATGCACCCTCCTCGCCGCGGCCTCTCGGCCATTTCTCAGTCGGGGGACTCCTCAAGCTGCCAGAAGATGCTCTGGTGAAGGCCGAAAGCCCCGAGAAGCTAGATCGGACCCCGTGGATGCAAAGTCCCCGCTTCTCCCCGCCCCCAGCCAGTAAGTAGCCAGACCTGGATGGGAGAGCAAAGGGGCCAAGAGGGGGTGTGAGGCCCGAGGGCGCCAGGCCGCGCGCCGGCGCCGGCTTGTCTCGGGCGTCGGCGTACCTGCAACTGGGTACCTGGAGGCCGTGCAGAGGTTGCGTTGGCGGGAAGACCGCCTTTGAGCCTCTTCCCACTCCCACCCAGGAAGAGAGTTAGAGGCCTAAAGCAGGCAAAGCTTAGTCCGCGCTCCTTGCCTTGGCGCTCGGAGCTTGTCACTTCACTTGTAGCGCTCGGGTGTCTGTGGACCCTCTTATTCTTCCGGTACTCAGGACACCGGGGGGGGTGCCCTGCTCCTCCACCTGACCCTAAACTCACTTATTTTGCACCCCAATTTGGACGGGCGCAGCATCGGCCAGTACATCCTAGCTCTGTGGAGTTTCACTTTCTACTGGTAGACGGCTGTAACCTCGCGCTCCCCATATAAAGAACCTCTCAAAGGGTTCCGGAGCTCTGCAGAACTCCTGCCCCACCGCGCATCTAACTAAGCAGAAACTTAGTGTTTTGGACGGGTGGATGATTTAGCAAGAGGGGACAATCGCGGACTAGTGGGGGGGTGGTAGTGGCGGTTGGAGACAAGAAGACAGCCAAAAGAGCTCCCTGTTAACCGCTTTGTCGTAGTGTCCAATGTGTTGGATCAGGCTTTCGTAGCGGACCCAGCAGCCAGCGACATGTTCCAGGATAGTCCTAGGTCCTTGGGGCTCTTAGGCTTCCTTTCCCCAGCGAACCCGCTCGAAGATATTTCAGGAGCACGGGAAATTCCCAAGTTTTCCTCGTTTCCTCCGATTATTTCGCACTACATAATAGCGTTGCAAATTCAATGGCGCGATGCTGAGGAACGATTTTTATCTGGGGATTAAACGTCTTTGAAAAGACAGCCCCTCCCTGGGCCTAACGCTTGAGGAAGGTGGCCCAGAGCCGGGCTGTTGCTGCTGACCAAAGTGACATTTCCCTATGAACCCACCCTTCTCTAGGGCGGCCTGGTGGAAAACGACTCTGGGGCCAACTTCTTCCCGGACTTGCCATGGCCTGAGCTGGGAAAGAAGTGAGGATGCTAACCAGAGATTTCGTTTGACTCACATCCTGGTGGTCTGAGGGCCCAAAGGATTATTATTTTATCAGAGCTAAAAAAAAAAAAAATTGCATAGTTAGGCAAACCCCGAAGATGTTCTCAATAACCAAGTGCTGTGTGTGTGTGTGTGTGGGGGGGCATGTGGTTGAGGTTTGCTTTATCCTGTAATGGTTTTGTTAAGCATAGCAGGGCTGAAACCTGGTTCCCTAACTAGGCCCACCCAACAGTGACAGCACTCTGGAGATTTAAGCTTTACTCAGGAAACTGAAAGAAAAGGCAGGTGGACATAACCAGTCTCATCAAATTGGGGACCCTGCCCCCCAACTCCGGATACACCCTATGCTTGATGTGGTCCTAGAACCCGGGCACTGAGGTTTGGAGAGGCTGAGGGGAAAACTGAGGGCAACTGAAATGACAGATACCTACCTAAACATCTCCATGCATATTTTAGAATTGTCATTAGTGTAACCTCTTGGATGGCTCTCTAATTTGATTGGCCCTAGTGCCCAGTAGAAACATGTTGTTTGATAGAAAGTGTGTTTCAAGATCCATTCTATGTGATGCAAAGGCCCAGCCCCAACGCGGTGCATTTGTCGGGGCACAAATACAAGTGTATGTCTACGGTATGAAACCTGGGTGACCTTGAGCTGGGCAAAGGGCCGCTGAGTGTTTTATGACACCCACCTTCCCCTTAGCCTTCATCTTTCCACTGTGAGAGGCGCAGAAGAGGCACCTGGTGGGGAAGGCTTGACTTTAAGGTAGGTTTGCACTGTCTCTGCCCAACTGTATTCCAGCGTTGAACATGCTTAGATTTCATCTAGCATTTTAGCAGGCAAGAGAAATATTTCTCAAGTGCCTCACAGTGTCCAACACAGACGCATCTGAACGAAATTAATGCCTGGAATAGTTTCTGTTCCTTAGTAAAACACTCCGTCAAGACTCTCTTAACTCCTTGCTTTTTTTTTTTCCTCTCCTGGCCCCCTAGGACGGCTGAGTCCCCCGGCCTGCACCCTACGCAAACACAAGACTAACCGCAAGCCCAGGACGCCTTTCACCACGGCTCAGCTGCTGGCTCTGGAGCGCAAGTTCCGCCAGAAGCAGTACCTGTCTATTGCCGAGCGCGCCGAGTTCTCCAGCTCGCTCAGCCTCACTGAGACCCAGGTGAAGATCTGGTTCCAGAACCGCCGTGCTAAGGCCAAGAGACTGCAGGAGGCGGAGCTGGAGAAGCTGAAGATGGCCGCGAAGCCCATGTTGCCGCCTGCTGCCTTCGGCCTCTCCTTTCCTCTTGGCGGTCCTGCAGCGGTGGCTGCAGCTGCGGGCGCCTCACTCTACAGTGCCTCTGGCCCTTTCCAGCGCGCTGCGCTGCCCGTAGCGCCCGTGGGACTCTACACCGCCCATGTAGGGTACAGCATGTACCACCTGACTTAGGTGGATCCCGAGTCACCTCCCCTCCCTAGCCACCTCTTCGAGCAGCGGGAGTCCTTCCTAGGAAGCTCTGCTGCCTTACACCACCTGGTCCCTTCTGTTAAACCCCTTACTACACAATTCCTCCTGGTCATCGCTTCCTAAACCTCCTTCTCCCTCGCCTGACCCCTTCTGGGAAGAAAAAAAGAGTGGTCGGAATTGTCTTTGTTTTTCGAGAAAAATCTAGATTTACATGCGCAAGTTATACATGTGGAAACTAAGGGTGCAGAGGCCAAGAGATTTATCCGTGGTCCCCAGCAGAATTAGAGGCTGAAGGAGACCAGAGGCCAAAAAGACTAGAGGCCACGAGACTCCATCAGCTGCTTTCCGGTCCTGAAACCAGGCAGGACTTGCACAGAGAAATTGCTATTTGGTGCTTCAAGAGATGAGCCCAGCCCTATAGAAAGCAAGGAGCCCAGCTCCTTCCACTGTCAAACTCCAAGCGCTTTGGCAGCAGAGCATTGCTCTGAAGGGGCAGGGCGCATGCTGGTGCTTCATGAAGGTAGGTTGAAGAGACTTTCCCAGGACCAGAAAAAGAAGTAAAAAAAACCCCAAATCTGTTTCTATTTAACAGTACATTTCCGTGGCTCTCAAGCATCCCTTTTGAAGGGATTGTGTGTACTATGTAATATACTGTATATTTGAAATTTTATTATCATTTATATTATAGCTATATTTGTTAAATAAATTAATTTTAAGCTACAAGAAATGATGTCTGCGGGCTTAGTTGTGTGTCTTATTGTTCCTTCTTTCTCTTCATGTATACAATTACATTCCTGTTCGGTGGTAGTTTTACACTAGCAACTTTCAGCAGTGACAGAAAGATGTACAGCCACCATCTTTTGGGCACACAGTAGAGATTTGCATTATTAACACAGTCAAATGGAGAATTGGAGCAATTACCTAGGATAATTAGGCTCAATTTTCTAATTCACTTTAAGCTGCAATCGACACTTGCTCTTTCTACCAATAAAACCCACTCTTACCCCCCACCCCACCCCACTGGCCTTTTAAACTGTCTTTGAAAACTTGGCTCAAATGGTTTGATGACCATCAACAGCTAATCCAGACAATTCCTCTCCCCCTCAAACCTGTTTTTCCTACAGAAGGGAAGGGAAGGGGTGGAGGTAGGGTCCTGAGCTAAATCTTCTAAAGCAGTCACCAGTGTGGACATAATGTATGGAGTGTCATTCTAAGCTACTTAAAGAGCTTTGCGCAGCTAGCCCAGCCTAGCTCCATGGAAGAGGACAGAAAACCCGGGCCTACCTTGTGCCCAGGCCCTGCTCTCCTGCCCTCATAAACTGGATTTTTCTTTTTATGTTGTCAAGTTCAGCCTTCCAAGAAAGACATATTTGAGTAAGTGCAAGTTTAATATTTGGGGGAAAATTCTGCAAGGATATGAAAGACAGAAAATTACCCACCCTCTGGTCAATAAAGGCTACTATGTTACCCCCCCCCCCACTTCTCTTTCTTGTGTACCAAACCTCCCCCTTAGGTCGCATCAAATCTAGGTGCTCCCCATCATCAGCATCTGTCTGATGGAAGACTGAATATCCAAATGTAAGAGAGCCCTGGGTGACCTGGTCCAGAGCTGTCAAGAAGGGGAACCCAGAGCCCTACTACCTGGTGTTGGACTTGGGAGGTATGAAGGTCTCCACAATTAAATTGGGTCTGCTCCCAGGCTCAGATTGGCCTGGGAATTCCGTGAGAGACTAAAGCTTCTTGTAGGCTTGGAAGGGTTCTGCACTGGCTCCAAGCAGCTCTAGAGGTACCTTGGTCTTCGGTCTTTCAGCCTGCTGTACCTGGAGTTTAGGGGCTCTGTTTCTCTGGCTATTTGTCACACCCTCTTCCCTAAAAGAAGAAGCTTGTCGCTGGATCTTGGTTCTACTACTGGGACAGTCTGGAGGATTCAGGAAGTGACTCTCAGTCTCTGGACCTCTGGAAGCAAATCTAGGACCTGGGTCATGATGGAATAGCCACACCTTCAAGGTTGGGATCCCGCACCACATACACGCTCTGTAGAGGCACTTGGAAGCTTAGATGCTTCTCCTTCTTGCTGTCAGCCACATTGATTAAGCAGTTCAGGGACAGCCTTGTACAGTACACTCCGGACCCCGTGACATCCTGGGTTCCTTTCTAGAAAGGCCCAGGAGACTGTAATACAGAGCAGTCTCTTCGTGGGTCTCAGTGGGTCTCAGTGATCTAGCCTGCCTCAGAGCCTGTGTGACCTTTTCATATGCAGGCAATGTCATGCTATCTTGCTATACCTCGGTTTTCTCACCGGGGGAAAGGGTCTGAGAATCCTAGTGTCATCCTCTGTTAGAATTTGGGGAATGTGTTAACCTCCACCGGATACTGCAGAATATTCCCGGCGACTGCGTTTGCAACTGGCGCTGTATTCTCAGTGCAAGAGTCCCTTTTCTCACCCAGAATAGAGCAATGGCGGGGTAGGATTCTGTGTCTCCTCCGGCCCAGGTTCCGGGGCCTCCTGGCTCCTCTGAGTTTAGCAATTTAGGGTCGAGGCAAATTTAGAGCAACATAATTGCTGTAATGAGCAACGGTTCGCGTTCTGCAGACGCGCGGTGGCTCCAGCTAGGCGGTAGCTGCAGGCGAGGCGGGCGCGCCTCCTCTTCCCCCTCTCGAGCCTCCCTGGGACCCCCGCCCGCAAGCGCCTTGGCCTTTGGAGGCAGTTGGGCTGGGGTTTCCTTCCAGTTCTGGGTCCGTACATTTTCCTGATTTTTTTTTTTTCCTTTCAGCAGCCCTTTCTTTGCCCCATTTCTCATTTCCGAATTCTCTTTCTAGACCCGGCGTGTACACAGAAAGTGCTCAATAGGTGTTCGCTGTATCTGAGCAGCCCACTGGTTTGACGTGCAGATTTTGAAGCTGCTGTAAACACAGTGAGGCAGAAATTTGTGGCCGGGTGGTGGATTCCACTTCTTAATGTCGGTTCCGTAGCTGGGGTTTCTTGTCTATTCAAGCAAAAGTGATGTCTACAGCGGGCCCTTGGCGGATCAATTTTGTGATCTAGCGGAACGAGTGGTCTCGATAGCAGGGGGCAGAGGAGGGCACCGGGTCACCATCTAGGGCACTGGCGGGCTGTGGTAGAATAGTCTGTTCTTGGGATCTGTTGTGTTGAAGACGTTACTTGTGCGAGCAGGCTGCGTTTCTCCTTCGCTCAAACTCAGATTTCTACAGCTTTTTGGGGGACTCCCGTGACCCAGAGAGGTGGCGGGATACACAGCTAATGAAGGGACAGAGGAGGGATTAGACCTGATTTCACTTGGGACCTACTTGTTCCTGAACCCAAGCCTCTGTAGCTGAGGGTCACTGGATGCTATGACAATTCTTGCACAAAATGTGGGTGTCCCGGGAAACTAGCCACGGGTGATCTGGGCCCCAATTGTGACTTTTCCCAATTGTGGATAACCATGACCACACGCAAACACTGTTCCTGGGGGCCTGAGAGGGATGTATCCCTTGCCCGGCAGGCTGTCTGCACTGGCGTTTTTATTTGGTTGGGAAGATCACCGAAACTCAGCAAATTCTATTTCTGACTACACCACAGAACTGGAGCGGCTGCTCCAGCGTGATAACTGGGAAGGGGGTGACACTGGGCAAGGTCGGGGACTTGGTGCACCAGAGCTCTGGTCTTGGATAGCTGGGCTTAGGTGGTCGCAGCCCTGGAGGCTGGGTGGGGCTCGCATTCAGAGCGCCTAGTGTCTGGGTACGTGGCTCAGATAGCTGATTCTGGAAGGCCAGCCCGGGCCGCCCAGGAGGCTTACAGAAAGAAGACCAGGCGTCCTACCGCGGGGCTCCTTTAGTGACCCGAGGCCCCTAGGTGAGCCCGACTGGTTCAAGTCTGCGCCCCGCCAGAGCCCTCAGGGGCGCAATGGGGAGTTGTGAGGAGAGGCAGCGGCCGCCTTTCAACTCTTCGGCTGGCGCCGGCCTGGCCAGGCCCCCGGGGCCGCAAGTTCTTCCCGGCTCCGGCTCTGTCCTGTCCTCCCAGTCGCTCGCTCCTTCACAACAGTCCCCTACCCTTCAAGCCATCGGGAGCACCTGACCCCACCTCCCACAGCCAAATGTTCACTTTCCTCTTCTGCACCCCTATGCTTGCATCCGGACTCCTCGGGGGATCCTTTCACTCTCTTCGACAGCTCAGGATCCCCGGTTCTCGCGCGCACTTCGGCCCTGCAAGGCCCTGGCCACACGCCTACCGGCCTCCGCCACAGCGCCACCCCGCGGCCTCAGCCTCCTCTTCTCAACGTCAACAGCCGACAAATCCCCTTGCCTGATACCGAACACAAGCAGAGCCTACAAAGTGCGTGTGCACACATGACCCCATACACATCGTCACAACACACCAGCACACACAAAGTCAACATGTGCATCCCAGACGCACAAGTCAGATTCACACAGATGCCCAACACATGTCTAACCATCACACATCATGCACAAAACCAGTAGATGGCACATACACTTCAACAGACACACCACCTTGGGCAGGACACACAGCCTACTGCCACACACAACCGGCAGAAGTATACATCACACACGCAACCGACACTCAGCCCCAAAGCCTACTCGCTGGCATCCAAGACAAGGCCCTAGTTCATAGAGACAAACTTCACCCTGTCAAGACCACCTTCTAATGTCTATAGAAAGCCAGAGACTTTGAGGCCTGCTGAGAGAGACAAACTTTCATGAGGAAGAAGAGGGATAGGAGAGAGACAAACAGATGAAGAGAAAGAATTCCTTTGGTGTGTGGAGAGATTGAGGGAAAGGTCCCAGCAAAGCCCGGCAGAGAACAGAATGGGTCTCAATGGGAGATGTGGAATCAGAGCATTCTAGCATTCTAGGTGTTGGGGGCAGGTACCAGGGTGAGCACCAGAGGAGCGCTATGTAGTGGCACACATGTAACTGTTCATGTACGAGTGCTTTGGCCCCCATACACATGTGTGTGCACGGCCAGCCCTAGGATGCAAAGCTTTCATGGGTGAGGGTGGGGAATTCTGGGAAGTCCCCCCTTCAACATAAGGAGCCTTCATGCCCCTTTCCCAGAGCTAAGCTTCTGCCCTGCGTTTGGCAAAACCCCACAAGCCTTCCCAAGATGGGGCTCCTAAGGGACCTGACCCTACTTACTCCTGGACAGTACTCAGGCCCAAGATCGGGACAGTCTGTCTAGCATGTCAGGCAGGCACCAAGATGTGGGTGCTGCTAGGAACAGCCAGAACACCACTAGATACTGCAGTCTGTCCATGTCTGATTGTCTGATCTACAGTTGTCTGCCTGGAGATCCTCGTTTTAGACTTTTGAGGCCATGTGTCTTGAGGCAAGTTCCTTAAGTTCTCTGGGCCTGTCTCTTCCCCATATGCCAAGTGTAGGATTCTCCTGTTTTCTTATGGTCACGGGAACAACAGGAAAGGCTTTGCAATGTGCTTGGCCCCTCCACCAACAAATATATCCGCTGTGAATTCTTTTTTTTTTTTTTTGACAAAGGGTTTCTCTGTGTAGCCCTGGCTGTCCTGGAACTCACTTTGTAGACCAGGCTGGCCTTGAACTCAGAAATCCGCCTGCCTCTGCCTCCCAAGTGCTGGGATTAGTGAATTCTTGATAAAGCAGTCAGAATTGTGTCCCGGTCTTCCAGGAGAATCCAGAGAGCCAGAGTGTGCTGACAACTCAGGTCTGAGATGTGGGGCTCAAATCTGGGTCTGTCCCTAGCGGGATGGTGATCTCTACCTAGCAATTTACTACATCTCAGAAGCTTTGATTACACCCATATGCCCTTGTGCAGGGCACATAGCACATCTGAACAGGCATAATAATCAGGGGTGCCTTGGGGCTTTAGTTAGAAGCAAATTTAAGGGTCTACCTGCCTTCAGTTCCTGGTCTTTGGGGCCAGAAAAAAACAAAGGGGCCACCATACCACTTCCATCTTGGTTTTGGACAACACTTCAGAGATACATGGTTGCCATCCATGGACTAACGATCTCTTTTGACACAAGAAAATTAGACTGGAAGGAGTTGTGCGATTTGGCCTAAAATTTAGGCTGATTGAAGCTAAATGTTCAGTGATGCGTTCAGGACACCGTAGCAAGTAAATAGGAATTTCAGGCAGAGATGAAGCGTCAAAGGCAACAATGGATAGCATCCTCCTGTCTTCTACAGCCAGCAAGCTCAGCCTTCTGCATGGGTGACTCATGAACTGAAAGCTGAAGTTAGGGGAGTGGGATTTGAAGTCGGGGGTTCAAAGAACATCCAAGGAAAAGCTTCCCAGAGTAGGTATCTGAGCGCAAGGGTCCTAAGGAAAAGTCATGCTGGCCAGGTTGGAACTAGCCTCTGTAGTTGAAGCTTGTAGCCCATAGGGTACTGGTGCTCTATTTTCCCCCCATCTCCTCCTGAGCACTGTAAAGAGAGATAACTTCAAGGTAGGAAGGGCACTGGGACCTAGTTCCCTAGAAAGTGATGGTGATCTGGTATAGATATTGCTGGGATGTGCCTTCTTCCCCCATGAACATGTCTTCTCTCTGTGTGTCTCATACCAGTCAAAGATGCTAGGAGAGACCTCCTGACCTCTCAGAATGAAAGACCTAAGGCTCAGAGATGCTTCTTTTCAGAGCTCCTGCAGCTGGGCCATGAAACCCAGGGCCTGATTCCCAGCTCTGGCCATGAGACCCAGGGCCTGATTCCCAGCTCCATCCAGGAGCCTCTGAAGCTCAGCTGTTGCTGTGCACCTGAACCTCAGCTGGGAGGCGGAGTCGGTCAGAAACACCCCTGGTCAACTACAGTTCCCAGTCTTGCCTGCTTGCTTCCTCTGACACTGCACTGGTCTCCTTGGCCCAGCTGGGTGCCAGCTGTGTGGTCTCAGAGCTTAAGTCATCCACAAGTCCTTCCCCGTGTCTATTTTCCATCGCATAACCTAGGAAACCTGAGGCCTGCCCTTGCCAGCTCCAGTGCAGGGAAAGAAATGCAGTGTATTGATCAAGGGGCAGGTGCCAAAAGCCTGTGCCAAGGTGACTTTAATCCTGCAAAGGACCAGGTAACAGAGGGGGTGAGTGTTAGCACTGCCACCCCCTTGTGGCGACAGGTATGCTGTCACTCATCAAAGGTTCAAACTGAGAAGGTTAAAGGAGTCACAGGTCGGTGCATTTCAGGAGGCTGTGCAAATGCTAGGATGGGGGGGGGGGTGAGGGTGGAGATAGGCCTAGGGGTGGGGTGTTTGAAGGGAGGAGAGGGACACTGGGGAAGGTCTGCTCCAATTTCCTGATTCTGCCCTTGCTGCCCACTACACAGGAGTGGGGACCTGAGTCTCATTTCTGGCCCTGATGTCATCTCCTCTTCCCTCCCTCCCTCCCTCCCTCCCTCCCTCCCTCCCTCCCTCCCTCCCTAGGAGTTTATTCATTCTTCGGATTCTGATGTTGAGCATATCCATCTATTTCCTCTTCCCCAGTACATCCTGGCCCCATCATCTCAGAGCACGCATTCTCTGTGCTGGATTCTGCATCAGGGGCCTTATAGGTGTCAAAGGATGTAATCAATAGTGTGCCTCTAGAGGGAAATCCTGCATCAGTCAGGCATCACCCTCAAGGGCACAAGCAGTGACCTGCGGAGTCAGGATTCTCACTCAGACCCCCAGCTTTCCCTGGGCTGAGTGGGGTGTATGTGCCTGCACACTGAGGAAGGAGGGGCAGCCAATGGCTACTCTTCCCCAGGCCCTTCTGCTCCCCACTCTCACCAGCACCCCAGGAACCAGATCTTCAGATGACATGTCTTCTAATCTCCTTAGGGGTAAGTAGGACTCCTGTGGTCAGGCCGTGGGCTGGGCAGGTGGAGTGCCTAGCCCGATCTGCTAGGTCAGCTTCTGAGGGCAGCTCATGGGCAGGTCCACTGCTGCGCTCCTGGGGCAGAGTTTGTTGTGGCCCCGTTTCTGGCAGGGGATCCCTGGATCTCCTTGCAGCAGTCTGGGGAGCCAGAGAAGGACCAGAGTGTCCTGTGTGGATGCCCCACACCCTTTTCTCAGTTCTCCCCCCCTCCCTTGCTTTATATTACATTTATATATACCTTTGGTTTCTCTGAGAAAGGGTCTCTTCGTATAATCCAGGCTGCCTCGCACTCCTGATTCTCCTGCCCTTACTTTCCAAGTGTGGGGATCACTTGCTTCTTCTCTTATTTTGTTTTAGACTTGATGGATCTAATTCTTCAGGTTGAATGATATAAGGTGGTTGGGTTGGTTTCCAAGGACACGGGTTTAGTTCACCAACATTTATTATGCAAAATGAGTGCTTTTCCTTGGCCATCCATGAAGGTGGCTAGCACCAAGGACAGTGAAAGGTAAGCCACCAAGCCAGGTCAGCTTACAGCACTGGAAGGGGTTGTGTTAGTGTTCTTCTGACCAAACCCTTGATAAGCCACTTAAGCTACTTAAGGGAGGGAAGGTTTATCTTGGCTTACACTGTAGGAAGGGAAGGCATGGTGGCTTCTGGGAGCTGAGAGCTAGAGACACTGGCTCAAGCTTTCTTTACTGCCCTTTGGACCCAGAAGGTCAGCATTCTAGGTAGAAGCAGCAATTGCAAAGTCCCTGAGGCAGGGCAGTGTGTGCTGTGCCTGAGAGGTGGCCAGAGATCAGAGAAGACATGCAGTAAAGGTGATTGGAAACCATAGGGACACAGGAGTTGAGTCTCACAGGGTTTGTATATATGTATACACATGTGCATGCTATGTGCATCTATGTGGAGGCCAGAGGTTGACTTTGGGTGTCTTCCTCTATCATTTCCCACCTGATAATTTCCAAGAACTTGAAAATCAGTGGTTTGGCTAGACCAGTTGACCAGCGAGGCCCAGGGGTTCCCCATCTCTTTCCCTCCCTCACAAGCACCACGATCACAGGTATACACTGTTGTACCCCATTTCTGTGACTGCTGGAAATTGAACAAATTCTGATACTTTTTAATTTTAATTTTTATTCTTATTTTGTGCATATGGGTGTCTGCCTGCATGTATATTTATGCACCATGTGTGTGCAGTATTCACAGAGGTCAGAGGAGGCTTTGGGTCCCCACTGGAACCTGAATTGTATATGGTTATAAGCCTCCGGGTGGATTCTGAAAACTGACCCAGACCCTCTGAGAAAGCAGCCAGTGCTCTTCACCCCCGTGCCATCTCTCCAGCCCCTCTCACACACTGTACCAAATGAGCCATTTCCCCATCTAATCCCATAGAGGCTTGTGGGCTAGGATAAGGGCTACAGTTTACTGTGAGCAAAACAGAAAGCCATTCAAGTGTAGCCTGTGGGTAAAGTGATCTGAGTTAAATAATTATGCAATACCTTCCCATAGCACTCATGGAAGCAGATAAGAAGAGCAACCAAGCACTAAGGGACATCACTGGGAGCAGGTTTGGGGGTTTTATATAGCCCAGTGTCTACTCTCTACTTCCAGACTGTGTTCACCATGCCTCTCTATCCAGCCACTATGCCTCCCTAGTATAAGTCAGGCATGGCCCTGGGGGTCAGATTGCAGCATTTGTGACTTAGAAGGGTTATCTACCCATGAGCAGTCATAGCTCCCATAGGTGCCGTGAGTGACTGGATTCATATCCTATCTCTCTCATTGACAGTGGATTGTGAACAGGACAGCCATAGCCTGAAGGGAGGGGACAGGGCTTCCAGTAAAGAAGGTCAGTGGGAGGTACTGCTTCTATGACCTCATTAAGCCAAGAAGTTTAATCAAGGAACCAATGGAGCCCTCCCCAATTCCCACACTCTGACATCAGAGCCCCCCTCATTCCCACACTATCTGACATCAGAGCTCTCCCCTATACCTCCCATTCTATGTTATCAGAGCCCCCCTGACATCCTATGTTGACTGTAATCACATTCTTCTTTTTTTAAATCTAGAAGAACTCTAACTTTTCCTTAAAATGTCTTCTATTTTGTGGCATATGTGGAAGCATGGCACTAGGCATTGGCCAAGTGTAAGTCAAGCTATTGAAGTGAAGCTGGCTTTCTGAACCTGGTCACTAGCGGCCAGCTGTTTGTACTTGGGACTGTGTTTGCACATCTCTTTATTTATTATTTATTCTTTGCACCAGTCTTTATTTAGGCAGTAGGAGCTGGAAGGATTTCCACCCCCACAGGATTGCCATAGGGGATCCAACGAGTTGAATACAACATGATTCTAGCAGTGCTGGGGACTCTCCCTGAATCGGCTGTCATGCCAGACTTGGCTGTTATCTATGTCTTCCATTACTTACTTGAGCTGACCTTGAAGACATTATAGGAAGTAAGGCCCTGTCTCACTAGGAACCTTTGCCCTGTCATGAAAATCTAGGGCTCTTAGTTTCTACCAGGCTCCGTGAGACTGTGGAAAGCCATTCCAGCAGGGGGGTGGGGGTGAGGAGTCGGGTGGGGTGGGGGTGGAGAGTAGGAAAGTGGGGGACACTGTATGTACTCCAATGCAGGCCAGACCAGGCAAACCAGTCCACATGCAGTTACAGAGAGAGGATGGGGGGTTTCTTCCATGCATCGGGAGGAAGGCAAGACCCATTTCCCTGTGCTGAGCATCTGCTGGGGTCCTTGTGTCTGTTCCTCCACTTAAGTCACAGAGACAGCCCAGTGGCGTGGGTGTCTTCTTCCTGTCCCTCAGGGAATGCTGGATTCCAGAAGTATTGAACCAATTGCTCAAGAACCAAGTCTGGAATTAAGGTTTAGTTTGTGCAAGGGGGAAGCACACAGCATCCCTTCAACTTGCTATGCCAAAGCTTGCTGAAAGGGCTTTCAAATTTCAGAATATGGTAGAAAAATAAGAATTAAGTAAAACACCTAAAGAAGATTGTTGGGAATACAAAACAAACAACGAGCTAGTCGTTTCCTGCTGGCTGTCACCGAGGACCGTAAGTGACAGGAACTCTGACAAGCAGCCTTGGACTTTTCCTTACTGGCTGACTATAAGTGAATGTTAATGAAATGTTCTGAGGGTTTCTTTTCCTTGTTAAAATCTCATTTCAAATAATTCCATTCATCATCCTTTTTTCTTTCTTTCTTTTTTTTCCCTTTTTTCTTAAAACAAGGAACAAAAACAAATGTTTTCCAAAGCTTCAAACCAAGACCTCTGTGTGGGTTTCTGTTTTCCCCCCCCAACTATTCCACGCCTTTTCCCAGCGGGGAATTCCCTCCCCATCCCTGTCGGTTCTAGCTCTCAGCATCCTGCAGTCGCCCTGCTGCTCTCCTCAAATGCCAGCCCCGACCCCATAGGTGAGCAGAGTCCTGGGTTCAAGATGGGCAACTCTTTTGCCATGAAATGGAATTTTTATTTTAATAGAAAGTATACAACACGTTTTCCCTATGATAAGGAGGGACCCATAAGAGTACAAACGACATTCTCATTGTTTCTGTAGTTTTTTTTTTTTAAGATTTATTTTATTTATTATATGTAAGTACATTGTAGCTGTCTTCAGACACTCCAGAAGAGGGCACCAGATCTCGTTACAGATGGTTGTGAGCCACCATGTGGATGCTGGGATTTGAACTTATCACCTTCGGAAGAGCAGTAGGGTGCTCTTACCCGCTGAGCCATTTCACCAGCCCCGTTTCTGTAGTTTTTAAAAGGTTTGCAAAATTAATTTAGTGGTGCACGCCTTTAATCCCAGCTCTCGGGAGGCAGAGGCAGGCGGATTTCTGAGTTCGAGGCCAGTCTGGTCTACAAAGTGAGTTCCAGGACAGCCAGGGCTATACAGAGAAACCTTGTCTCGAAAAACCAAAAAATAAAAAAATAAAAAAAAAGACACTACACATAGTTTAAAGGTCAAATGGTAGGGTAGAAAGACTTACAAAGGAAAAGATCAACCCTATCCTCGCCTTTCCCATTCCCAGTTTTCCTTCAGATAGAACCACTGAAATGCAGACGGAGCCCCAGGAGCAGTAGTTACAAGATGGCTGTGAGATGCCCGATGATGGCGCTGGGGTCTCAGTAGGGGAGGAGAGACAAATGGTTAAAATAGGTGGTGGGAAGAAGCTACTGAAGAGACATAGCCTAGAATTTGGAATCAGTGTGGTGGGTGAGAGAAGCCACCAGAAACCTACCCCAGAAGAGTTACAGCAGCAGCTTGGCTCGCTTTGGAGAGGCTGAGCCCCTGGGAACTGGACCCATATTTGTCTCTCCTGGGTTTTATCCCCAGAAGAACGGAATGAGGACATATCCATCCCAAGATACGGTCGAGGTTTTTTTTTGTTTGTTTGTTTTGTTTGTTTGTTTTGTTTTTTAAATTTTATTATTATTCTTCATAAGTACGCTGTAGCTGACTTCAGATGCACCAGAGGAGGGCGTCAGATCTCATTACGGGTGGTTGTAAGCCACCATGTGGTTGCTGGGATTTGAACTCATCACCTTCGGAAGAGCAGTCGGGTGCTCTTACCCGCTGAGCCATGAGGTTTTTTATTGTAGACATGAGGGAGAGCAGAGCCGGAGGCATCTGGAAGAATCCAGTGCAGGCAGAGTAAGTCCTAGACTGAACCATGCTATGAGAGGGGAGGGGAAAGGAGAGTCACAGAGGAAGTGAAGAATGGAAGAGAAAAGAAGACCAAGAGGAGCAAGGGAGCGAAGGGCTGAAGGGGCAGGGCTGTACCCACGTGAGAAGCTAGAGGGGCGCGCACTGGGGGGGTGGGGGGGAAGGCGGGGCGGGGCGGGAAGGGCGGTTCCTGAGCTGGAGAAGTTTCGGGTAAGCCTTGGTGTGAGAAAAGCCACAGGGACTGAGTGAACCTAGAGGCTAGCATCCTCTTTGATTTGCTAAAAAGCAGCAGTTATCCATTTGTCCCGTGTTGGTAATATTTAATCTCAAACCTCGGTTTCCACCCAGGCTTTGACCATTTAGTTCCTGGATAAAAGGCACACACACAACCTATTTATTTATTTATTTATTTATTTATTTATTTATTTCCCTCGTTCCAGTCAACCTTGCTCCCTCTGGTCTGCCCTGCTCGCTCCAGCCAGCCCCGCTCGCTCCAGTTGGCCCTGCTCGGTCCCACTTGCTCTCTCCAGTCCAAGGATTCGTTTATTATTATTCATAAGTCCGCTGTAGCTGACTTCAGACACACCAGAGGAGGGCGTCAGATCTCATTATGGGTGGTTGTAAGCCATCATGTGGTTGCTGGGATTTGAACTCATCACCTTCAGAAGAGCAGTCGGGTGCTCTTACCCGCTGAGCCATCTCACCAGCCCCAACCTTTATATTTATAATGAGCCTTAATCATCACTAGAGCTGGGCAGATACCTACCCTTTATACTATTAGAATCTATATCTTATTGATAATCCAGAGTTATTTACTGTGTTTCATCTGGGCTGCTCTGAACTCCAATTGGCCAGTGCTCAGGGGCATGCTTTCTTGACTTCTAACCCAAGGCGTCTTTCTGTTCTCTTCACCCTTTTCTCTTCATCCTCTCGGCCTCCTCCAACCCCAAGCCCAGGAACACTAAACCCTGCCTATCTCAATTCTGCCTAGTTATAGGCTGTAGGCATCTATATTCACCAATCAGAAATAACTTGGGAGGCAATGTCACACAGTGTCACTTAGGTCTATGTGTGGACTCTCTCCTGCCTGGGTCTAGGGGCTCACACTTAGCATTACAACTCATAGTAACAGACCCAACCTCAACAGTCCTGGATTGCTTTTGGAACCGACATATACGCATTCATTTATTTAGCACACACGTGAGCATGCACATCCCCGTGGCAGGAGTTTGGAGGTCGAAGACCACTGGTAGGAGTTGGTTGGTTCTCTCTTTCCCCCACATGGGATGTAATCTGGGGACTGAATGCAGGAAGTCAGATTTGGCGGCAAACACCCTTGCCTGCTGGGCCATCACTCTGGCCCCTAGATCTTTAACTTTAAATGACGACTACGTCTTCGGTGTTCTTTTTCACCCTTTATGCTTCCGCTTTTGTTCCTTTATTGTCAGTATCGTCAGCGTGTCTTGAGAAGGGCACATGTGTGCGCTAGCTCACTCCCTTTTCCTCCTTGGCAGTCGGAAGGCAGGATAGGCCACCAGCAGCTCTACTGAAGTCGCCGACAGAAATTCGGCCAGGGTTCTTGCTCTAAGCGCCATGCCACGCTCTGATCCGGAAATCCAAGCTGAATGCGCTGTCAGTGTTTCTGTCAGGACCCAAAGGACATGGGCTTTATTAAGTTGGACTAAGCGACCTTGAATCGATTACTCAAGACTGTCTACCCAGTGAAACTCACCATGCTAGTTTTTCTACATAAAGAAAAAAAATAAAATAAAATAAAATTAAGACCTTAGGGGAAAAAAAAGTTCCGCCTTGCTCCGCACGTGGCTGGCCCCACGGTGGAGCACTGACACGTCCCCAGACTGTATCTTACTCCTTAGAGGCCCTGCAGTATGAAGCTGTCTCTACTGCTTGCCGTCTTTCCCCCATCTCTGAGTCTGTGTCTCACTTTCACCTTCCCTTTTCACGTGGAAAGACGCATGCGCACAAATAGCAGGCGCTTCCTGGGCACGAGGAGGGCTCGTGGACCGAAGGGTTGCCTGAGTAGCTAATAAAACAGGGATCCATGTGCATGCAACGGGGCAACCCCAATTATAATGAAGAGAACATCCGAATCCAAGCTGAAGGCGGGATCCCTGCTTCTAAACTGTTGCTCACGGTTTTTTAAAGTATGCTGCCCTTACCTTGAGATAGAATATGTCCCTTGGCAAGGCCGTGTGGCTAAATCCCAGAGTCCTAGCCCCTCAGAGCCACTAGTAAGGAGTGCTACCAAAGAAAAAAGGCCAACTTCAGACAGACAAAAGAAAAAGAAAAATATTTTTTCTTCTTCTATGCCTGATGTCTGATGTCGGGCGGGAGAGGTAAAGCATCCATTGTTAAAGTGGCGGGATATACCTGTAATCCCGACATTTGGGAGTCAGAGAGAGGTAGGAGGCTCTCATTTGAGGCCAGCCTGGGCTACATTCTAGATAAGAAAAAGGAAGAAAGGAAGAAGAAAGGAATGAATAAATGCATGTACTTGTGAATGAATGAATGAATTACTTGTTTTGGTGATGATTGAAGGGACAAGGAGAAGATGGAAAAACAGATTGTGTTGATGCAAACCTCACTTGGGGCCACTCAGTCGAATGTGGAACCGGAGGTCACCCTGGAGGTCTTGTCCTGTGATCTCTCGGGCCTGGTGAGAGCTCTATAGAGAACCCACATGCTGGTTAGTGTTTTGACATCTTGTCCCAAACTAGAGTCACCTGGGAAGAGATAACCTCGGTTGAGGGATTTTCTCTACTAAATGGCCCACTGGCATGTCCGAGAGGCAAATTCATCATCGATATATGGGGTGCAGCCTGTTGTGGGTGTTCCCACTCCTGTGCAGGTGGTTCTGGGTGTATAAGACAGCAGGCTGAGCAAACCAGGTGAAGCAAGCCAGTAAGCCTGTTCCTCCATGGTCTCTGCTTCAGTTCCTACCTCGGCGTCCGTCATCTATGGACTGTGATATGGAAGGGTAAGGTGAAACAGACCTTGTTTTCTTTAAGTCAATTTCTGTCGTAGTGTTTATAACACTAACAGAACCAGCAAGGACCCTGTGCATGTGGGTGGTGGGTCACACAGTTTAAGTCTGTCTGTCTGCCTCCAGTCTTAGAGCAGAGGGGGCTCCTGTTGTGCCGACAAAGTAACTTCAGCCACTGGGTACTCTTGAGACAGGGGCACAGGGTGCATCTGGTTTCTGTGACTGCCACTTCTGAGATTCCCTGGACCTTCTCCCTGGTGGGGAGCGACCATCAATATAACACAAGAAAACTTTCCGGTGCAAGTATAGATTAAAAAATGACACTCTTTATCAAAGCAGCGACGCCAGAGAGCCATCAGTGTGTCCCCTTGCATCACCCGACTGCTCTGGGCCACTGCTATGTTTTAGTGCTTGTCTTCCTGGTCGAGGTAAGGGCTGCCTCCTGGCAGGTTTCTTTCTTGCTGACTGCTCAGTTTTGCCTAAGGCCTGGCCCATAAGAGCCTAATAAAACCTGGGCTAGCTGGCTGGCTGGCTGTGCTGTTGCTGCTGTTGATTTGAGACAGCAAGAGAGGGACTTGGTTTTTTTGTTCTATGAATAGAACGTTACTTAATCTCCATCTCCCCCTCCCCCCCACTTCTGTGTGTGTGTGTGTATGTGTGTGTGTGTGTGTATGTGTGTTATGGAATGGGTACGGAGACCACAGAAGACTTTATGAAGTGCCTTCTCTCCTTCCATTGTTACCTGGATACCAGGGATTGGAGTCAGATCATTGACTGGCTTTACCCATTGATCCACCTGGCAGGATCTCCCTTTGGCTTTAGAGACAGAATCCCTCACAGGGATCTGGAATTTGCCAAGCAGGCTGACAGGCCAGCAGATTCCAGACATCCTCCTATCTGTTCATCCCAACACTGTGATGACGGGAATCACAAGGGGTATACAGCCATGCCTGGCTGTTTACACGGGTGCCGGGGAATTGAACTCATGTCTTCATGCCTACCCAGCCAGCACTTTACTGACTGAGCCATCTGCACAAGCCCCACAGAAGAGATTTGTCTCAGTGTCCTGTGGAGACCCTTGTCTCTCTTTCTCAACATTATCAGGCCCAGCTCTGTCCAAGGTCAGACTCTCTGGCACTGGGGTCCTCCAGAGCCCCAGATCCAGCAACGGGCTGAAGTCATCATAGCTGAGATTAGAAGCAAGCTCATGACCCACATGAAAAGATGTCAGGATCAGGAGGAGGGAGGAGATAACGTTTCTGGCTGGAGCGCCCCCTGCGCCATTCTTGAGCGGTCTTAATAGAAGGAGTTTAAGTAGTTTTCGTTTTTTTTTTTTTCCTTTTTTTTTTTTTTTTTGCGTGCAGATTATCTGAGAACGGCTTGGCACTTGGGAATTTTCCATTGGCTTGAGCTGAGCATACTGGCGCCAAGAAAGGAGAGAAGAAAATCAGACAACGTGGGCCCCGGTTTTCCTGCCAGTCTCAATTTGGGAGACTTTTTCCATCCTTGGGGCCATTTGTGAGAAATTAAGCTCAGAGGCCTTCTAGGGAAAAAAAAAATCTTTGGACTTTTGATTCCCCAGTGTGGAAATTTTGCACATTTGAATATTAAGTAGTGACTTGAGAAGGGTGTGGGAGGCAGGGCCAGAAACTCAGCATGTGCTTATTATTTTTTTTTTCTCTTTCTTTTGTCATGGGAAGGCAGTGTGGTTTCTGCAGTCTGAAAAGGCTTTGTCAGAATGTGGCCTCACTATCTACCGAGTGGGGTAGGAAAATGGTGTCATCTGGGGCCTCAGTTTCCTGCCTCGGAAGCAGAGTGATGCTATTGAGGTTTTCTCCGGGGAAAAGCAGTGCGTTCCACGTGATTATTTTCTCCCTCTTCCTCCTCCTCTTCTTCCTTCTCTTCCTCTTCCTCTCCCCCTCCCTCTCACTTAGCAGAAATGGTGTTTTTTTTTTTTTTTTGTTTTTTTGTTTTTTTTTGTTTTTGTTTCTGTAAGAGCATTTCCAGGTACCTCTTAAAGCTTTCCTGGTGTCAGGTAAGTTGCTAAGGCTCTCAGTTGGGCCCTGGGCTGTCAGTGCAGAACCAGCCTGTAGTGTGTTTACTATGGCAGGTGCCTCTGGTATCTACCACCCTGAATTAGCTGGGCTGGCCTAGTGTAATTACAAGTGCTCTTAGGTTTGAGAGGCTGTGGGACACAGTCAGAATAGAGATGACGTCATAGAAGCAGAGCTGAGCAGGGAAGGCTGCCTGCTGGCTTTGAAGGCAGAGGAAGTGGCACGAGCCAGGAGCTGCAGAGACAACAGTGTCCCATAACTCCTGTCACAGCCCATCCTCAGACCATCCAGGCTGATTTCAGAAGTCAGATATCTCCATTAAACATACATAATGGCTACTGTTAGTTTGTGATAGGTAGCCTTTATTTAACGTGAAGAGGTATTGGATTTTGTCAAAGGACTTTTTGGTAGCAATTGAAAGGATCAACCATGTGCTTTCTGTCCTTGTTTCCACTTATGTGTTGGGTTATGTTGATTGATTTACGTATTGAACCATTCCTGCATTTGTAGGATGAAACCAATTTGATCATGGTGTATGTTCATGTTGAATACCTTTCTGAGGTATTATTGATACAACTTGCATTGCAGGCTTACTGTTGCCGGGATGAAACACCATGAGCAGATACAAGTTGGGGAGAAAGGGATTTATTTCACATTTTAGTCCATCATTGAAGGAGTCAGGACAGGAACTCAAACAGGCCAGAAACCTGAAGGCAAGAGCTGATACAGAAGGCATGGAGGGGTGATATTTACTGGCTTGCTCATCATGGCTTGCTCAGCTTGCTTTCCAAGAGAACACAGGACCACCATCCCATCGGCTCGGACCTCCCCCATCAATCACTAGTTCAGAAAACTCTACAGCTTCATCCTATGGAGGCACTTTCTCAGTTGAGGTTCTCTCCTCTCAGGTGACTCTGGCTCGTGTCATGTTGATGTAAAGCTATCCAGGGAAGTTTGCAAGTATTCTGTGGAGAACTTTTGCATCTAATTTTTCATCTAACCTCATCAGGGAGATTGGCTGATCATTCTCTCCCAACCCTTCTCCCCCACTCCCTTTCTGTTGGGTTATTATCTGGGTTTCTTTTGTCGCTATCTGGCTTTAATGGCTTTGTATAAAGAATTAGGAGGGTTCCTTTCCTTTCTATTCTGTGGACTAATCTGAGTGGTGTTGGAATTAGTTCTTTGAAGGTTGCTAGAATCCTGTGCTGGATCTGTCTGACTCTAAGGAATTAGCCACCATCCATTATCCAGTAAATAAAACCACTACTTATTTTTTTTTTTGTAGACTCGTTTATTTCGCATGTAAACAATTACAACATTTCTCCCTTCCTCTCTTTCTCTAAACCTTCCTGTATGACACTCCTGTTCTCCTTCAGATTCATAGACTCATCTTTCACTAACTGTTATTGCATACATTATGTACATATGTACATACATATATAGTCCTAAATGTAACCTGCTCAGTCTGTATCATCCAAATCATATATGTGCTTTCAGGGACTGATATATTCGTCACTGGACAACCAGTTGTGTTTGTGCTTCCATGGGACAGGCCACCTCTCCTGCACCCATCGTTCCTCAGTGCCTACAGTTCTAGGGCTGAGGTCTCCTGAGCTTTTCCCTGTCAAGCTTTGAATGTCCAGTGATGTCATCCAACGTGTGTAAAGCACAAAAGTTGCCTCCTGGGGACGCACAGATGATCTGTGTGACACAGAATAAAGGCCTCTGTAATGTTTATATTTTGAGGGAAAAAATACTATTTCCTACCCCTTGTAGCATCCAGTGGGACCGAATTCTGATGGAGACACAAAGCATAGGAGCAAGCTGTGTCACAGGGTGCCGAAATGGCAGAGAAGGACTTGGAAGCACACGCTTCCTGCTTTGCCTCAGAACAGTAAGCCTACCTAGACTCTCAGGTCAGTGTGACCGACTTCTGCCCTTTAAAGTTGCTGTACTATACAGGGTTGCTTGGTAAAACTGCCTGGTTAAAAACATCAGGATCCTCTGTGTCTTGCGTTTCAATTCATTCGCCTTTGCCGACGAGGAGCATCACTTGCAGCAAGCAGTAGGGATGAGGGCAAGGGTCACGTGCACTCTGCTGACCCTGGATCCCAGACACAGAGCCTCTGCGGCATTCTGAGAGCCTAGCGTTAGTGAGCAAAGGCCAGGTGAGGCTCAGTCTCTCCCCGCTGATGGGGCTGGGCAGAAGCTGTGCAGGTTTTGTTTCTGTAGCCAGAGCTGGGATCAGTAGTGTACGAGGCAGAGAGAAAGGAAGGTACATGCAGACGATATCAGTGCTTTATCACTTTCCTCCTCCCTCCCCCCCCAAACTCTGCTTTGTGCTGCCAATGTCTTCCTCCATGTGGGGAAGAGCACTGGAGCATGGCTGACCTACCACTGAAGCAGTGGGAGGTGCGAGACCCACCAAAGGACCCTCTGATTCTCCATACCTGGCTTCAGTTGGTGACTCCTGTGAGTCTGGCTCTCTTCCTTCTCTGCGTTAGCAGTGTTCACCAGCAGCCTCTCAGCCCCACAAATTCTGTAGTTCTGTAGTTGCTGCTTCTCAGACACTTCCCCTTGTCACTTTTTTTTTTGTAACTAAACTACTACAGACTGGGGAGCTCAGACAGGAGGGATCTATGTTTGTACGGTGATGGGGACTTGAAGTCTCAGATCAGCATGGAAGCCAATTTGGATCTTGGTGAAAGATCTTTCTGTCACTGAGATGTCACTTTTCATATACTAACCCCACAAACTCCCCATCCTCATGACTTCATGAATTTTCTTCCAAGTCACTGCCTCCAAATGCAGTCCATTGGCAATTCTGCCTTTATCATATAGACGGGGAGATCAAGGGGTACCTCCACTACACCCTACTTCCTCGGTATCAGAGATGAATGCTCCCTTCCACTCATCTCTTGTCTCCACGAAGATGGGGTATTCACAGCAGCTGGGTACTACAGGTGATATGGTCCCTGTCATCTGACTGATAGGATCCATTCTAGATTTCCACTCTTAGCATAATATCCAGTATTATCTAAGAGCTGACTAAGATTAGAACCCAAGGTAGGATCCTTTGCAGAAAATAAAAGGATAGGCTTCTGTTGAGTTTGTTTTGTCCTGCACTTGGGTGGGTTGGGTGTGTTTTGACTCTGGGAAACATTTGGTTCTGTTCCCAGCTGATAGATGTCTGCCAGTGTCAAGGGTCATGACATGCTCTGCACACAGTAGGCAGGTTTTCTAACTTCTCAGTATGCAGTAGGGAAGGCAGTGTCCAAGAAGCTGTCTCACGACTGCTTCGTTCTGTGCACTTAAAATCATTACATGTCATATCCATTCTCCAAATACACAACAGTGACAGTATTTCCTCTCTACAGATGATAGAGAAATACAGGCAGTGCTGTGCTGGCCCAGGAGCCAGGGTGGGAACCCTGGTTGCAGAATTCCTCCACAGTGGAAGCCATTCTCTGGACCATGTCTTGTAACTCCGTTTTGGTTATGGATTCCTCTCTGAGAATCTAAGCTTCCTTGGGGCGAGTACTGGGCTGTCTTGGTCACAGTTGCCATCAGTTGGGTTCCAACCCATAGTAAGGACTCAGATTTTTACTGAAAAAAATGGATTATACTTGGTACCCATCACTTTCTCAAGTTACCCTACTTTCTGGCTCCCTGTGGACTCTCTTTGGACATATGGCAGGTTCAGATGGGAGATGTCTCTTCCAGTAAGGTGTGGTCTCCTCTGACCTCCTGGCAGTGAGATTCTCAGCCCCTGTCAAGCAGTGCATATTCTTCTAGGCTTCTAGAAACTGCCACTTAGTCTATGAGGGGCTTGTGGACACTTCATGATGGAGAGAAGATCAGCTAGGAGAAGTTCAGTATCATCCTCAACACTCCATCTCTGGGATATTCCAGGTCAACACAGATGAAAGCAGAGAAGGAAGACTGTGGACAGGAGCACACTCACCTATACAGATCTCATCCTGGGTCTGTGGAGGCCAACAATGCAGGATCACGTCTGCTGGTGTGCAGTGCTCTGTATTCCCAGGAGAAGGGGACAGAACAGCACTTTGTGTGTGTGTGTGTGTGTGTCCCCTTATCTCTACAAAGGGTGGCTAATATTGTCCACTTGGAGGGATCTAGAATCACCCTGGAGATGTATCTCTGGGTATGTCTGTGATGGCTTTTCTAGACTGGGTAACCGGGATGAGAAGAGCCAATCTAAACATACCAGCACTGTTTCACAGAACAGGTTCTAGACAGACTTAAATAAGAAGCCAGTGATCTGAGCTCCCGAATATGAGTGTAACGTGAGCAGCCAGCCCACAGTCTCTCCACCATGCCCGTTTCATCATCACAGACTGTCCCCTGAGCATCATTGAGTGCTTCAATCAGATATTTTGTTATAGCAGCAAGAAAAGTAAATCCACCATCTGCTATAACTCCGGAGTGAGGGTGTTGGGGTGGTGCCTTTGGGGGGTAACACCACTAGCTATAACCCTAGTAAGGGTGCTGACACGGTGCCTTAGGTTGAAGGGCTCCAGATCCTCATGGAGGAGATGAGTGCCCTTATGAAGAGAGGCCAGAAAGCCACCAACTCTTTCTACCAAGTGAGTGTAAAACCAGAAACCAGACTTCTACTTCTCAGGACCCTCTCCAGCCCCTGACCATATTGGCACCTTGATCTCTGCCCTCCATTCTCTAAAACACCTAGAACTAAATACTTACCAGTCTGTGGAATGTTGAATAGCAGCTGAGACCAAGGCAGACAGGGAGTCATGCTTGCTGGAGCCTTACTGACTGATACACCCAATGCTGATGCCTTCATCGCCCCGTGTTTACCATGTGACAATCCACCCCAACTCTGCCCTCAGAAAATTTAACTCAATTTACTAATATTCAAATTCCAACTGGGATAAAAGCAAGCTGAGTGGGGAGGGGGGAGGGGGGAGAGAAGAACCAAGTCAAATGTCAGGAAATCCAGGGGGAAAGAATTGAAGGCAGATGGGGTAAGGCTGGCCTGCAAAGGGTGGGCAGTGAGTGAGGAGGACGTTCTGAAGAGCTGGGTCCCCACTTCTGTTCTCATCAAGAACATGACTGCTAGGGTCTGCTAGGGAAACTAAGCCAGCTGCTCAGAGCCTGTTATGGGGGGTGACGGTATGGTGACATAACTCTTTCTCCCACTTGTCTACTGATGTGTGATGTTGGGAAGCAGAGAACAGTGTCCCCACAATGCCACCAGGAGGACAGCACTGAGCTGTCTCCTAGAGCATCCTTGATTATAGGCAGGAAGTACTACACTAGGTTGGACAGTCAGTAGAAGTTCACTGTGAGGGGTTGGATGGGAAGGCTTTAGGGAGAGGGATGCCTCTGCCTATGCATGGTTTTCTTCTCTATGGACGTCTGCGGGCTGTGGGTAGTCCCTGCAGCTCTACTTTATGCCACCAAGATGCATCCAGCTGTGTAGCGTTCTCTTGCTGCTCTGTAATAATCCTCATGCCACCTCTTTGTCAGAAGAACCAGGTGTGTGTGTGTGTGTGTGTGTGTGTGTGTGTGTGTGTGAGAGAGAGAGAGAGAGAGAGAGAGAGAGAGAGAGAGAGAGAGAGAGGTTGATTCTGGTGTGTCTCCATAGAACCTGTGCAGAATGTGATCTCAGTACAGCAGAGACAGGAGGCAGAGGCAGGGTAGAGCTCTCAAAACCTGGCCAGTGAGGCTCTGGTCCTCATGGGACTCAACCAGCCACAATGAGCACAATGAGAATGGGTTGTTATGCAGTGACATGGATTGAAGCAGTACATTCAATACATTTTGATACAATATAATGCAATACAACACAATACAATACAATGCAACATAACACAATACAATACAACATAACACAATACAATATAATAAAACACAGTACAATACAGCTCTCAGCAGAAGCTCCTGCGAACTTGGACTTGACAGTCCACCAAATGTGAGCCAAACAAATCTTTATTTCTTATAAATAACCAAGTTTCAGGTATTCTGTTATAGTAACAGAATCGGATTAAAGTAATGGGCCCTCATCTGCCCAACAGGTAGGTAGTAAGTTTGGTTCTAAGGAGCAATGTTTGACTTTGAAACATGTCCGTGGCCCTTATGTGTTGATTGTTTGTTTCCCAGCCGGCAGTGCTACACTGGGAGGCTGTCAGGTTTTATGAGATGGGTTCTAGCTGGTGGAAGCAGAGTCTCCTATCACATGATCCCACTGCCAAGGACTCCACCATGCCTGACAGCAGTGGGCAAGAACTCTGAAATCAGGAACCAGAAGGACCTTACATGGTTACGGTCAGGTGTTTTGGTCATAGTGACACAGGAGTAATTTACACACAAGCCCTGAGCCTAGATTTGACCCTTCCCTGTCTCCCCTGGGCTCTTCCTCCACATGAGCGGGCCTGGTGAGGTAAGAGCTGAAGGGCTTTACTCATCTTACAAGATGGCGGCCGAGCCTCCTTCTCTATGTATCCCCGCCAATCCTGCAAACTCCTGAACAGCCTGTTCTTTGGGCTGGAAGGCAACCAAGTTGAATTTCAATGTTTTCTAACCAGGCGTCACCTTCTCACCCCTGCCTTTGTTTGCAGCTCTCTACTTTTCCAGGCCTGAGCCCCCTGATTGACAGGGGGCGGCTGCCAAGCACATCTGGCACAGGGGACGTCCAGAGTGGCCAGTCATCCAGGTGTTGGGAAGACCCAGCCAGGGGTCATCCACGGTCAGTGTACAGTCTTCTGATTGGCTCAGGCCTGCTCCCCCCCTTATCTCTGGAGCCTTCCTCTTGAGGACAGGCAATGAGGGGGAGGCTGAGGCCAAGGGACTGGGCCAAACATTTGGAAGCGCTTGCCTTGCAAAGACACAGCCAAGAAAGCAGATTCAAACATTTCTTCTACCCACACAATTCAGGAAAGCTTAGCTTGGAATTTCCTAATTTTTATGCTTAATTAAGATAAAGGGGTCGAAGATCGTGTGCATAAGAGTTTTTGGTTTGGACAGCAGAGGCAGGACTTACCATGGGCCCCTGGAACCCATAAAGTGGGAGAAACAGGGGAGGCTCCAGAAATGTCCTGAATGGAGTCTGCTCATGATCTCCCAAATTAACCACACTGCAATTTGAGTGTGGCCCTCAGGAAAGCTAGTTCTTGCCTTTATCTACCTCACTGCTGCCTGTCAGCATGGTGAGGCCTCTCCACAGAGGACACGGGTCCAGCACAGGAGGGCAGAGGCCAGGGCAGAGCTCAGAGACCTGCAGATGTTGGGGCCATTCCTCTCTGAGAAAACCTTTGTTTTTTGCAAATCCCAGTGGTTTAAACTGAAGCTCGAAACAAGCTGGTTTGGCTCTGGGGATTTGGCTCAGTGGGTAGCCGGCTTGCTGAGCATGCACAAGCCGCCCCCACGTCCATCGGGTACCGGGTACCCAGCACGGAAAGCAGCAGTGGGGGTGCACAGCAATTCTCTAATCCCAGGAAGCTGAGGTGCTCACGCTCATTCTCAGTTGCACAGTGGATTCAAGGCCACCCTGAGACATGCTGAGACCCTGTCTTTATAAAGGTAAAGAAAGTCCTTTAGCTGAGCCTCCTGGTCTGGGTGACATTATCCTATCTGTTGGCCTTCTGTGGTGGGAGAAGACGAAATCGAGGCACAGAAAATATTGTTACAGCCCTTAGGGGAAGAGCCAGGGTTTGCCTCCAAATTATTCTTTCTCCCCGACTTCTTTAACATGCTGTGGGGAATCCAGTGGTTCCTGTGTCCCAATGCTATCTCAAAGGGATGGCACCTAAACTCTCTTGGCTCCAGGCCTATTACTTATGGGTCTGACAGGACAGGAAGGCAATAGGAGGCCAGCAAGAGCCATTGCAGGCCCATGGGCTGCCCTAGCATCAGTCAGCATTAGATCATGCCCAGAGGAGTGTGACTGCAACCTGGTCACCAGACCAGAAGGCACATCCCTCCTTAATTCTTTTCTCCCTCCCTCCCATCGACCTCGACACACGTCAACCTACACAAAAGTCAGGGCACGAAAGACCCTCAGAGAAACAGCCTATGAGCTAGTCCTCAAATCTACGCCTGCTTTGAACCATATGGTGTTTTCTTAAAAACAAGTCTAATCGCCAACATTTACAAAGTTGGAGCTGTCACACGCACATCTGCATCTCTGGCTTCTTTTGAGACTTGGAAGATTTGATATCAGCAGACCTGCATTCTGCTCAGCAGCAAGGCTGACGCGGAGCCAAGCCAGTCCACCCTTGCTTCATCTCCAGATTACTTGCTTGAGCCTTGGAGTCTGTCATGTGATCTGAGAACAGATGGAGAAGCATGTCAGAGACTCCTACATAACCACACTGTCATTCTGGACATCCCCTCTGCCACTACTCCACCCCCCCCCCCCCCCCCCCCCCGCCAGGTGTGTAGTTGGCAGAGAACTGCTGGCCTTGTGGATAGATCTATCAAACTCTGTTCTGAGTATTTGGTGGTGACAGTCCCTTTTGGTGTTACCCACCTCATAGCCACACCCCAGTGTGAAACCTGCCAGGACTTAGGTGGTGGAGGACATAAGCTTGACACGGGGTTAGAATAGGGCATGCCATTTCAGTAGGATTTCAGCTGTAGCTCTCTCCTAACTAGGTGGCCAGCATGTATGGAGGGATTGTAATTTAAACTTTTGGGTTCTACTAATTCACTGTATGCCCATGAAAGGACATGGAACTGAGCCTGGCTCTTAGAAGCTCAACCCTATTTGCCAATGCCATTCTGTCTGCCCCTTGCCTAAGAGGCTAGGCTCTGCCTCTCTAGAGCTCATATATTCAACCAAACCAAATCAAACCAAACCAAATCAAACCAAACCAAAACAAAATCAAAACCAAAACAAAATCAAAACCAAAACAACCTACTGCCTTAGGTTCTGACATCTTCTTTCTGGGCAGTCAGGGTTGTCCCAGACTCATCAGCTCCACCCTGAGGTTCAGGTCCAGGACCTCTTTCCTGAATTCCTTGTCCAGGGATGGCCTCTGCCCCCTCTGAGTTGCAGAACCTTGTCTTTTCGGATTCTGGGTTAGGAAGGGGCAGCAATTAGGATCTTTTGCACACGTCCACAGCTGGGGTGCAAGAGAAAGGGATCTCTGCTGAGGTCACTATCCCTGGAGAGCCAGCCATTGGGGCTCTGCTGTTCATGTGACCCTGAGAGCTGTCATCATCTGCAGCATGGTCACTTGCCTTGCTTATTGGTCCATTGTCAGTCTGCCCTATAGAGTTTCCTTGTGGGTGAGGACCTAGCCTGACAGTCAACACAGTGTCATCTGGGTGAGACTGTGCGTGACATACAATAGGCTCTTCAAACTGGATGTCAATACTTTGCTTGTCTTCTGCTGATCCAGTGTCTGCCCCCTATATATCCTGTACCCACATGTCCCTATGAGAGCTGCCACAATTTTTGAACTATCACTCAGTCCAGCCCCTTTTCTCTTCTGCTCACCTACAATGAACCAAACTCAATGCTGCTCCACCCTTAATGGTCACTGTCACTGTCACTGTCACTGAGCTCCTTCATGCCTGGCTCATCCCATGTCTGCTGGATCGAGCCAACATGGGTCTACAAAACCCAGATGCATGAAAGAAACATAAATGATGAGAGAGAGAGAGAGAGAGAGAGAGAGAGAGAGAGAGAGAGAGAGAGAGATCCTTCATGACCTCCCCTGGTTTCACTTTCTCAGCGTTTGACACAAGTGACTCCATTTTGGAACTACAGGCAGCACCTGCCAGTTCTTCATTGGTTAGGGTCTACTCTCTAAGCTGATCATCTTGGCTTGGGAGAGGCAAAATTAAAAGCAAGTGGACACATGAAAGATTCAGGCTGTGCTGGAAGTGGGATCAGGCCTGGGACTTGCCCCAGGGAGGCCATCCATGTCCCATATCCACTGAGAATGGGATCCTGACTGGTTGCTAAGGGTTGGGCTGGCTCTCCAGCTACACATGCCAAACATGAAACATTGCCAGCCCAAGTCCAAGGGGACCGTCTAGCGGTGCAAGCTGTCAAATGTGGGGGCGGGAGGGGGGAGGAGAGCAGAGACTACAGAAACGCTGGGCAAAACCCCAACTCCAAGTCTCCACTGACACACCTTATTCTTCTGGCCAGACCACCACTCTCATATTGGTGTCTGGAGTGCTGAAGGTTGACTGTTGTCAGTCTGGTGGGATCATCAGCTCTACCTTGGTCCAGAGAGTTGAGGTGCCAGCCATCTGAGAGATGCCACAAGAACATCTAGATGCATCTAAGTGAGGGCGTTGGAAGGGGAGGAGATGGATGAAGAAGGGTTGGGGACATAAAACATCTCTACTTAGGATCTGGGACTGAATCCAGACTACCCGTCTTTTAGATTAGATCTTCGCTCTCTTGGTGGTATGTCTGACTCTCCTGGCCCATTCCTGAGCTGTGGTACTGCTGGGCTGTGGGCTCCTGCCCTGCTGTGGAGTTTAGCTCTCTGCTCCCACTGGGTACTAGAGAAAAGGCCATGGCCTGGGCCTTGTCCCCAGACCTCTGGTATAGCAAACTCTTCCTTCTGTTCTTGGAACAAGATTGGCCTCCCAGGTGGGGACCCTGGGTGCCCACTCTTCCCAGCAGGTTGTAGACTTGAGGACCAGGTCTAGGTCAAACGGTGTCCTGGGGCATACACCCTTTCTGGGCTGAGCTGGACTGACTGGAGCCTGGTGTCTGGATAGGGTTCCTTCCCGCTGCTCAACCTGGAGCCATCTGTCTGCTGTGCATAGGGAAGGAAGAAGAGGGCCCTGATTTGGGCCACAGTGTGAGTGGCATGCAGACATTCCAGGGCCAGAAGGGCACTTCGATGAGGCTGATGCATGCATGTGTGTGTGTGTGTGTGTGTGTGTGTGTGTGTGTGTGTGTGTGTGCATGCATCTGTGTGTTACATTGCTCTGGCCAGACCATCTTGGAGAGCCGTGTGGAGCCTACTTTAAAAATACCAGTCGGGTCTGGTCTCCCCAGATTCTCAGAGCACATGGCCTTGAGGCTCGCTAACTTTCTTGGAGGCTTTTCCTGAACTTAGTTCTTGGGGAACAATTTTGGGCTTTTAGGCAAAGAAGGCAGACTGCCCGGTGTTCAGAGCAGAGCATCCCAGGCACACACCTGGCCACAGCAGCTGCCCAGCAACAGGGCAGCCAGGCTTCCGCAGAGCCTGCTCCTGCTTCAGGAGCCACAGGCAAATGGCCACTTTGGCTTCTGCATCCTGCCGACTCATTCATCTCTCCTGGCCCACTTGAGTCACAGCAGTGCTCTGGCTGCCCAGGTCCCTGGCTGGCCTCCCGCGCACAGCTGGGTAACATTAAGAACTTGGTGCCCCTCAGTCCTGCCCCGGCTCCTTGGAGGCCTACACCACTGTTGCCCCCATTGTCAGATGCTGATGGGGTTCTGGGATCAAGTGGGGATTTTTTTCTTTAGGCCAGATCAACACTGAGTGGCAGGGCAGGGCAGGGCTGAGGTGAGGGACCCCTGCTGGTAGGCATTGGGTGCTTGCTCAAATCCTATGTGTATTCATGGCTCCTTCAGGCCCTCATTTATGAAACAAGTTGTCCAGGGGACCTACATCCCAGCCCCTTGAGAGGGCTGAGTGGCCACAGGGACAGAGAAGGGACAGAACAGTCCAGCTGTCCTACTCACTGCCCCATGTTTAATGCCCCAGTGTCTCCTCTGTGACCCTTTTTCCTTCCTCTGCCACTCCATCCGCACCAGCTATTGTCTGAGGCTTGGTTCAGCCACTTGGCCCCTCACTCATCAAGCTTCTAACATTCTAGCCACACATGGAAACCTTTGATCACTTCCAGGTTCCAGAACGTTCCAGGTTCTAGATCCCTCAGCAGGGATTATTTGCACAGCTGCCAAACTCATGGCTTTCTGCCTTATCTTACTCTGTTCTTCTGGCTATCTCCATTTTTGTCAACTTGCGGACACACCTTCCCTGATGGCCCACCTCACTGTCTTGTAACGGTTAACAGTCGCCTCTAGGGGGTGATCTCACAGGCTGTCGGAGACATAAACGAAGGCTGGAAAGGCCCACTGCCAATACAGAAAAACACAACTTACACCCACACAGTCCTTCTTCTGACCTGCCAGGTCATTTAAAGATCCAGAAGCTCTGAGAGAGCCACGTCAAGCCTCGCCCAGCCACCAGCACAAAACCCCAGGCCATGGAAGAGGCATGGATATGGCCTCTTGCTCCGATTGTCTTGGAGGAGGAAGGACGGAGGACCATACTAACAAGCTTCAGTTGATTAAACTGGAACCCTTTATGGCATGTACTTGCTAACAGGTGTGGGAGTGAACAGGGATGAAGAGAGATGGCTAAGACACCTCAAATGCTTTTGAGCCCTGGATGTGTTCAAGCTAGATAGATTTTGCTTTTAAGAGGTAGCTAGTCCCTGGGAGCCTTTGGACAGCCTTTGGGAAGACCACCTACCCCTCCCACTCCCCACCCTGCCTGGGCTGTGTCTCTAGCCTTGATTTCTTTCCTTGCACTTTCGTCCTGTGGTCTCAGATCCTTTCTAGCTGTGGGAAGCTAATGGCTCAAGTGACCTTAGCAAAGTGACACTGGGCTTCTGATTCCTATCCTGGGAAGTAAGGAAGTGGTTCCTGCTACAGCATCCTCACAGGGATGCTGGGCAGACAATAACATAAGCAGAGTGTGGGGAAGAATGCTTTCCCACTGGCTGTAACATGGCAAGCCGTGCAGGCATAGTGGCTGGCCATGGTGCCGAGCTGAACTGAGTGTTGACTTCCAAGCTCTGTTAGGGCGCCACTGGAAGTTACTCCGCCTCTGGCCTCCATCTCTCTGATCTGTAAGAGTTGTGGGCTCCTGATTTGAAGTGCATCACAACTGGTAACCTCCAGGACTGGACATTCTATTTATTCTGGGCTTGAACGGCCCTTTGGGTGCTAGGGTTTGGGAAGAGGTATTCCATTTGGCTCAAGGATCTTCCTGGACGGCTGGCTCAGTACCCACTTAGAGGGTCTACTACTTCCAGGACTATGCCAGCTGACTAGGCAGCTCCTTTGTTCTGTCAGTGGTATTGCCTCACCATGCTGGCATCCTGGCTTCCTGGCATCTGGGTGGTGCCTTTCTGTCTTGGTCCAGATGTGGGAGCTCCCCAGAGAAAGACCTATGGCTATTAGCTGTTGTGGCTGGGTTCTGTCCCTGGTAGACTTTTTGTGAATGCATCCACACCACTGTCATGCAGAGAGCTGGGACCTGAGCATGCAGCCAGCAATGATACAGATGGAAGTTAGGAATCTAGTCCTTTCCTAAGTTGGCACCAGGCTCATAGATGTTGATGGCGTTGGTTCTTCATGTATGACCATCAGGACTGGATTCCATCTTGCCACTGCTTCTCGCTGCCTGGCGAACACTCACTCTTTACAAAATATTATGCATTGTCCCTTTAAGGCTAGAAAAGCAGGGAAAGGAGGTTCCTTAGCAATGTTGGCTTCTCCCAAAATCCCTGCAAAAAGCCACCCAGGGTTTGGATCAAGGGCTGAAATAAATGCTAATTTGGCGCACGTGATTCTGGGGTTCAAGGCATGAGCTAAGCTGCGTCCCCCAAACTGGACTACACGCCAGGCGACTGAGCCCTGAAACTGCAGCGGTGGGCTTGGACTCTAGCCAACCTAGATTCTTCCCGGACACTGCGGCTAGAGCGCAGCTCTGAGCTTCAGATGGCTGTCAGCTTGGTGGTGCAGGCATAGCACAGTGTCTCAGCTAGATGTCGGCAAACATGGGAGGCAAGAAGGCAGATCACTAAATTTTGATACACATCAACCTTAAATTCAAATGAGGAAGGGGAGTATGAGTATGTTTATAAGATATGCTTATAATTTTTATACTATAATTCCAAATTGAAAAATAATGCTTTTCTGTTGTCCTAGGAAAGCTATAGTCTACTGGTCAATGTGAAGACCAGAATTGGGCGTGGGGCAGAATTGTTTTGCTTTTATCCAACAGGAAAAGGAAAGCTATGTTCATGAGAGCTAACTTAAAAATGGGTGTCACAGTGATATGAGCAACCAGTCTCTATAAGTGTGGGCTTCCATGAGAAAATTGGCTATTGCTTGGCCTGGTGCAGGGCACATGACCCAAGCCATAAAAACTCAGCAAATACATGGTGGCTTATACAATAAATAGAAGGAAATTTAAATGAAGTTAAACATAGAAAGGATATTAACTTAATTCATACAAAAAGAAAGGGAATATAAGTATATGTATCCACAGAGATATTTAATCTCAAAGGAAGGGAGAAAGAAATGAGAATTGATATAAATGTTTCCAAGGGTACATAAATAAATTTAGGCCTTTAATCTCAAAACAAAGGCAAGGACAGATAGGTTCCTTGTGCGTTCAAAGCCAGCCTAATTTTCAAAAAATATCCAGGTCATCTCGGGCTATGCAGAGAAACCCTATCTTAATAAATAATAATAATTGTTTTAATCATTAAAATGAAGGTAGTTATAAGGTCAATGGTTATAATGGTATTTCAGATCCTCTATGAGAGAGAGTAAAATAGAGAAGACCTAAATTTTAAAAAGGGGCTGCTAAATGGAATCAATCTATACTTTTAATGACTTCAGGTTGCTGGACCAAGAACATACTATTTTGGGGAGAGGATCTGTGTTTGTGTCAACAGAAAAGAAGAAACGACCTCTTCCAAAGTAATTAGGATCAGATTTGATAGAGAAAGACCCCTAAAGATCTTGACTGTAGACAGGAAAAAAAACAAACAGGACAGGTAACATGATTTGCTGATTTCTCTGTGTGGGAACAGCTGAGAAACTGGCTGACACATAAAAATATCTCCAGTAGAACTTCAGCTATAGACAGCCAATGGATCTTATTGGCTACAGAGTCCTCAAAACTCATTATGTCATCTTTTCATATAGCCTGAATGGAGATTTATATTACTGTTTATTCAGTTATACATTTATATTTGATTACATGATCAAATAAACGTCTAAAGAAAGACAGTTGTCTTTCACCTCCTCAAATAAGGAGCAAAAATTAATCTTTAACTGATCTGTGCACACTGCACATTCCATGCATGAGAGTAATATGGAAACACGTCTTACCTCTAAAAGCTTTTTGTTCACAGAAAGACCAAAAGGACAACCCTGACAAGATTCACCCGCTGGGATGCTGAGACGCTGAGACCTGATGTTCAGCTCCCTGAACAACCCTCCCTCAAAAATGGTGCTGTTCCCAGAGCCTTGCTTCTGGAACAGCTTCAAGAAAGGCTGCTGATCCCACATAATATTGGTTCCTTCAGCCAATCAGGACTTCAGCTGAGCCCTGAACTTTCTCAACATATAGATACTGGACTACAAATAATGCCAGCTGGCTTTCTTTTGATTTAGTCATTTTTCTAATTTCCTTTTGCTCCCCCCCCCAAAGGAATTCTTTGTCTCAGTTCAGCAAGAAGTAATTACAAGAAGACTATCACCGCAATCCCTTAAGTTAGGGTGGATGGTTTTGGTTACTTTATGAATAATAGATATGTTGTCATTTTAGGGGATGATTTACCAGTAATTAGAGTTTTGGATGCGGGTGTGTGTGTGTGTGTGTGTGTGTGTGTGTGTGGAAACTTAAGAACTTAGACTCAGGGATATCTATCTTTCCTTTCCTCTTCATTATCCTTTCTTTCTTAGTCAAGGGAAAGGGGGTTGAGAAGGAAAAGGGGAATATAGAAATATTGTAAAACTTGGACAAATAGGGGCATATTATTGAATCTACTCTTAAAAGCATTTTATAGCCACAAAATTACATTGGTAGATATCTTTATGTTTTGATGGAAAATTGAAATTGCAAAATTAAAATTATATTTTCTCACATTGGTATAAGTCATTGCATATTGATGCAAAATTTAAGGTTAATTTTGTTACAACGTATCTGTATGTTTCAACTGTTGTATAGGTATTATGCCTATGCCGCTCATTTAAGAACACAAGGATGGCCAGGCGCGGTGGCACACGCCTTTAATCCCAGCACTCAGGAGGCAGAGGCAGGCAGATTTCTGAGTACGAGGCCAGCCTGGTCTACAAAGTGAGTTCCAGGACAGCCAGGGCTAAAGAGAAACCCTGTCTCGAAAAAAACCAAACCAAAACAAAAAACAACAACAAAAAAGAACACAAGGATGAGAATAATTAAGTAATGCAAGCTCATAGTCAGATAGTCAAACTCATGGTTATATTAGATACTAATTTAGTTAATTATAATAAAATGTTTTCAAAGTTATTCAAATAGTAAATAGCTAAAAACAAACAATGTTTAACAACTCAGATATGCTATAGATGATAGATAGATAGATAGATAGATAGGTAGATAGTCTTCAAAAAACGTCAAAGATCCACAAAATATGGCATTTAAAATCATTTAATTATTAAAAGATCTTTTGACTATAAGACCGATTTGCTCCCGGCAGTGCTATAATTATATTCAATTTATATCTCAGGGTAAAGGAGGCTTTTATTGGACTAAAAAGGGGAATTGTTGAGGTTTGGTGTATTGCTATATATTGTAATGCTAAATGTGGACCTTCAAGACCAGGTTGCCCCTGAGATGAAAGAGTCTGCACGTAGACCCAAATGATGCTATGTGACCTTGTCCCCAAGTTATTTCTCATTGGTGCATAAAGATGCCAGCTCCTATAGCTGGGCAGAATTGAGATAGGCAGGGCTTGGTGTTCCTGGGCTTGGGGTTGGAGGAGACCATGAGGAGAGAGAGAAGAAGGTGGAGAGAGGAGAAAGATGCCATGAGTTAGGAGTCAAGAAGGCATGGCCTCGAGGGCTGGCCAATTGGAGTTAAGGGCAGCTCAGATGAAACCTAGTGAGTGATAACTCAGGGTTATTGATAGGAAATAGCTTTAAATAGCATAGAGGGTAGACATCTGCCCAACTTTAGTGCTAATTAAGGCTTACTATAAATATAAAGGTTGAGTGTGTCTTTTATCTGGAAACTGAATGGCCTACCGTGGGGTAGACACTCTAGATTCAGATTTAATATTCTCTACAACACTTGTGGCTGGGTTCTGTCCCTGGTAGAGTCTCCTCCAGGACGACTTTTTATCAATTCAACCACACCACTGTCATGCAGAGAGCTGGGACCTGAGCAATGATACAGATGGAAGTTAGGATTCTAGTCCCTTCCTGGGTTGGTACCAGGCTCAGAGATGTTGATGGTGTTGGTGCTTTATGAGTGACCATCAGGTCTGGATTCCATCTCTGCCACTGCTTTTTACCTCTGGAAGCCAGGGGATATCCACATCTAGGATCTCTGCATCTGGATGTCCCATTGACAAAGCTGGAGCCAAATCGGGATGTCTCATAACCAGCAAGTGTCCTGAAAGCAGACTCTGGCCCCTGACTGAAGGAATGTATTTAAGGGTGATTCTAGGAGCAAGAGGATGAGCTAGGAAGAGGAAGGAAGCACCCAGAATCAGAGAGGAGAGGAAGGGAAGCAGGTCTTTGCTGTGGGCCTGGAGGCATGACTCCTAGGAACCTTTGGGATAGTGCAGAACAGAGTTCAGTATGCTCCCACCTGCCTAGGGGAAGAACCTGGGGTGTTTATATGCTAACTGCTGCTGCTTTCTGGGTGTTAATGTCTCAGGCTTACTGTTTGCCTAGAGGAGAGCCAAGCATGGTCTTGTGACCATGAGTGGTCTAAGGTACAGAGGCACAGCTGTGGACAGACTGAGGGCTGTGGGCCAGGTACTAACGGCGACTGCCATGCTGCTACCTCAGCAGCTGTTGTAGGCAGTGCCCGGGGTTAGCACCATACCTGACATGTGCTTCCCAGGAAAGAACTGTTTATACTTAGCAGTATGCAGTCTTGGTTTCTTTAGTCCCAGCCAAACCGCAAGGTTATTCCCATAGCACCTCTCCTCTCCATGGCCTTGGGGTTCTAGGGAGTCTCCAAGGCTGGGTCCTGTTAATTTAGAGCATCCCATGGCTCCTGGCTGTATACTTAGGATACCTTACTTGACTATATGGGACTTGGAAGCAATTGACTGCCTCCTCAGAAAGACCTGCGGAGGGCATCTCAGCAGAGCCTCCACCTGTGCCTGTCCTTAACATCACCATTCAGGTGTTTTGTCTTAGTGTGGCGATGAGGTAGTGGTAAATGATGTGGTAACTTCTGGAAAGTGGCTTCAGTCTGATGGCTCATCTTCTAGAATCTTCCTCAGGAAGGGACAGGAACACAGTGTTTAACTCAGGGATCTACGCCCCTGTGTTTAACTTCTTGGGAGAAGACCAAACACAAACACAAAACAGCCATGTGCTGGCCTCTTTCGCCCAGTGTCCCTTCCCTGTCTGAAATGTGCAGTCACCATGTGTGTCTTCCTTTCTGCTGCCTGGAGGCTGGCCGGGGAAGGGCAGAAGGCTTTCATGTATGACTTGGACGAGGTTCTAACATTCCGGAGAGTTCACACCTTCTCTGAGCTGTGCTTAGCTGCATCCTAAGCACTGACTTCCTTCTGGGGCCGGGTGAAGTCACTCCTATGAAGCAATTTGCTTGGAATGAATGGTGTGTGTGTTTTTCCCTTCCACAGAGAAACTCCAGTATGTAGCTGGCTCTCCTCCTCACAGTAATTAGCTTTAGGAAGCACTCTCAAATGCAATCAAGGTGAGGGCAGCCGAGGTCATAGGTGGGGCTCTCTCAGAGGTGCAGAGCTATGCAGAACCAGAACAAATCAGGCCACCGGCCTGAGGGTGTAGGAGGGAAGCATTTGGACAGTGCAAAGTCATAACTGGATTGGAGGGGCTTGCAGACACCAGGGGCTGACTTGGATCAGGAGATGGGGGAAGGGTGTGACCCAGAGGTTGGGAGGCTTCGCTGGAGACAATGCATGGTGTACTTGGAGGAAATCCTTTATTATGGCCGCTTTGCAGTGGACTGCAGGTTTCCTCCTGGGGAGGCCATTGGCTTCTGTAAAGTAGGAAACAAGGAGAGAGAAAGAGCAGCTAAATGCATTGAGTGGGAGTGGCTGCTCTCTGGGAGGGTCCTCTGTTCCCTGGGCCTTTTCTACAAGGTGGACTTTGGTGCTCATTTTGGGTATGGGGAAACTGAGGCTCAGAGATGCCAAGGAACTTGCCAGATATCCTATCTGGCAGTAGGGTGATCAAGTGTCTAGCTGTGTTTAGCGGATATTTCTGCCATGTCTCTAGAACCCTTCAGTTCTGTACAAATGAGGATGGCTGGTCATTGTAGAAGCACCAGAGCCAAGATCAGAATCAGTTTCACCTGGTCCCAAGCTGTCGTTCTCACCTGAGTACCGTGCTAGCTCCCCGACTTCCGACCTGTCCCAACCTCACATTCGAGGGAACACTAGGACACANTTTAGCGGATATTTCTGCCATGTCTCTAGAACCCTTCAGTTCTGTACAAATGAGGATGGCTGGTCATTGTAGAAGCACCAGAGCCAAGATCAGAATCAGTTTCACCTGGTCCCAAGCTGTCGTTCTCACCTGAGTACCGTGCTAGCTCCCCGACTTCCGACCTGTCCCAACCTCACATTCGAGGGAACACTAGGACACATCGCTAAAAATTAGGTAGGAAAATTTGAACTCAGGACTGCCTTTCTCCTACAGTTCCTGATGAGGCCACCCCTGGGGGAACACCTCACTTTTTACATACAATAGTAGAAGGTTCTAGAATGCTTTTTCCTCCATGGTGCTGCTAGAAACTGGAAGGCAAGGACCAGTAGTTGCATCCTTCTGAAGTGAATTCTGGGTGTCTGGGCTTCTGTACCCTTTCCTGGAGTCAGGCTGGTAGGGAGTTTACACTCACACCAGCTCTCGGGCAGAGAGAAGGATCGTACTCCAGGCTGCTTTGATTTAAGCTGCAACCCAAGGCTTCAGCTGGCTGCGTAAGCAGCAGACATCAATATGGCACAGAACAAGGGCTGGCTATAAAAGAACTGCAAACACTTTAGTACAACGTGGTAACTTGTCTCATTAGAAGCAACTGGTGGCCCTCCTTATGTGACATGATCCAGCTCCGATGCTCTTCCAGGGTGAGGCTAAGCTGAAGTCTCATGCTCCCGCCCCTGCCCCCTTCCCCCCGCCCCCCAGACAGACACACATCCACTGTGAACAGACTTATTCGGGCATGCTTGTATTCACAGACACTTTGCAAGCGGCACTCCTTCACTGAAACTGTTTTGAATTTGTGAACAACGGCTGTTGAAACTTACCCTTTCACTGCAGCTGGCAACAGGCACCACACTTAGCTGCTTGTCCTAATTATCCCCATTGCCTCTCTCTTGCCAGTTCCCACCAGCCTTGTCTTTCTAGCCACGCTGGTTCCAGGCCCCTCATAGTCCCGAGGAAGGTCGTGCCAGCTGAGTTGGAGCGCATTCTGCTTGCTGGCTGTTGGCACACGGTGGCTGTTTTCTGATCTCCTCCCTCCTCTTTTCCCATTGTAACAGAAGCCTGACGCTTTGGCTGGATGGGTGACCACCCCCAGAACCAGAAGTCCATGGAGCAGCCCACTTTGCTAAGTTTAGGTCACGAGGAGGCCTCATGTGCCTTGTGCAGGCTCTGAATTGGGTCCTCAGGGGCTCATCCTTTCTGACACGCTGTCTCCTTTCCTGTGGTCTGGAGCACAGGTGTGCTGTCTCGGGGGTTCTCTGGAGTCTATTCCTTTCCCCAGTGTGGTCAAATACAGAGAGAAATGAGACTCCATGAAGGTAACCAGCAGAGACAACAGACAGTAGAAAGAGTCACATAGAAACACCAGATACAGGAGCAATTAGAGGAAGACTAAAACATAATGTAGGGATGACAGAACTCAGAAAGTATCTGCAGGGCTGGCGAGATGGCTCAGTGGTTAAGAGCGCCGACTGCTCTTCCGAAGGTCCCGAGTTCAAATCCCAGCAACCACATGGTGGCTCACAACCATCCGCAACGAAATCTGATGCCCTCTTCTGGAGTGTCTGAAGACAGCTACAGTGTACTTACATATAATAAATAAATAAATCTAAAAAAAAGAAAAAGAAAAAGAAAGTATCTGCCGCATTTTCTTGCCACCAGGGCTGCCCACCTGGCTTCTGCTTAAGAGAAATAGCATCCGTGTGGACCCTTCTGTGGCAACACATTCCGTATTCTGTAGCACGTGGCCTCGTGGTCTCTCTGTATCAGCCCTTCTCGTGCAGCCCTATCACCTCCCAGTGAGCATACTTTTGCATCTGAGGTCACATTTACTAGCACAGACACTGTGTCAGCCTTCTGTATCATGAAGATGAGACACACCAATGCCTAGTTTTGGGGCCTGTGATGTGATCAGCCAGCACATCATGGTGGGGGCCCATGGTGGAGGAGGCGGCTCATCTTAGGAAGATTTAAAAGGGGAAGAGAGAGGGGAAGAAACCCGGGCCCACTGAACCTTAGGCTGGCTCCACTCCTGAGAGGTTGTTCTAGCTCCAAGTGGCACCAAGTGACAAGCAAATCCTTATCAGACTGACCTTGGGCAACAGCATTTATTAGGAGTAGCTTTGGCTGACAACTGAAATATTGGGGCTGGCTAACATTTGAGCACTCTTCTCATATAAGGAAAGGTAAGAGGTACCGACAAGGGTCCAGAGATGAGATGTAGAACTGGCTTGCTCAGCCTACTTTCTAATTCAACCCAGGTTGACCTGCCTGGGAATGGCCCTGCCCACAGTGGGCAGGGTCTTACTACATCAATCATCAATCAAGAAAAGACTCCCCCGAGCCCCGCAGACTTGCCACGGGCCAATTCATAGAAGTACTTTCTCTTTTGAGGTTCCTACTTCCCTGGTGACTCTGGGTTAAACTGACAAAAAGCCCAACCAGTACAGGGCCTTCTATAAGATGATAAGAAAATTATTAATTCTCTGTGAGGCCACAGACCTACCCTTGATGCATCATAGGCGACAGGAAGCAGGAGACGCCTCTGGTCTCTCTTATGTTGCTTACAGCCCAGTCTTGCTATTTCCCTTTTACTTGTGACCAAACACCTGATGAGAGGGAGAAGCTATTATGTTTTAAAGATTTTGTTGTTGATGGTGGTGGTTTCTTTTTTTCTTACCAAGCTGGCCTCGAACTCAGAGATCTGCCTGCCTCTCCCTCCCGAATGGTGGGATTAACTGTGAGGAAGAGCCGTGCGGTGGTGGTACGCACCATTCATCCTTAGTGTGGTACAGGGACATGGGACACTGCATGTCCTGTCAGGACTCAGAGAATGGATAGGGCATGGGGCAACCTATAAACTCAAGGCCCACCTTTACTTCTTTCAGTGAGGCTCTATCCTCTGTAGATTTTACAGCCTCCCACAGCAGCACCACTGGCTGGGGACCAAGTGTTCAAACACAGGAGCCTAGAGAGGGCATTTAACACTCAAACGATGGCACCCCCTGAGCCTCTAGGCCTTCACATGCTGTTTTCTTTGCTGCTGAAGAACTTCTCACCATTTTGGTTTTGGTTTTGGCCATGTCAGCTCTGCATCCTGCCACTCTCTGAAGTTCTCTAAGAAGGACTTCTCTGCTCTGCTTTTCGGGGTTCGATCACTCTCTCCCCATCTGCCAGAGTCCCGTGTGTCATCGGCAGTGAACTGTGCCCTTGCTACAGTGTGTTTGCTTCTGCCACCCTATAAGTCCCGAGAGTCAGGGAGACCTCTTCCAATTTGTCCCCCATCATATCCACAGTAGCCATACAGTGCCAGCCACATGGTAGGCATTCTCTGAGTATTTGGGGAGAGGTATGGACCAGAGGAGGTTGGGAAGCTGGGAACAGATTTGCCTTTAATAGGAGTAGAGAGCAGGGTGAGGCCTGGATTCCATTCAGGTCAGTAAATGTTTATTGAGTGTTTGCCCCTTGTTCTCCTTCATCATCAGATAATCACATGTGTTAGTTCCTCAAAACCAGCTCCCAGGCCAAATAGTGCAGATGAAAGTGCTTAATACTAACTATAGCAACAACTTTCCCTCATGGTAGCTGTCTGACGGTTTCCATGTGGGTCCAGCACGATGGAGTTAGGAAGAATAAAGTGCTGGGGATTGTCAATAGAAAGCCCAAGTGGCATCAGATAATTTCTAGATGTTCCATTAGATATAAAACGACTGTTCTTACCAACACAGTCAACTAACCTGGACCCTTGGGGGGCTCCCAGAGACTGAATCACCAACCAAAGAGAGAACATGGGTTGGACCTCGGCTCCTCACACACACACACACACACACACACACACACACACACACACGTAAACAGATGTGGAGTTTGGTCTTCATGAGGGTCCCTAACAACTGAAGCAGAGGCTGTCCCTGAACCTGTTGCCTGCCTAATCCTGCCCCCCCACTCCGGCTTGGCCACATTGTTTGGCCTCAGTGGGAGAGGATACACCCATTCCTTCAGTGACTTGACATGCCGGGGCTGGGGGCACATGGGGTGTCACCTCTTCTCAGAGGAGAAGGGGAGGGAGGTATGGGGGAAGGATCTGCCTGATGGAGTACTGGGAAGAAAGGGGAACTGATATCGGGATGTAAAGTGAATAAATAAATTAATAATAATAAAAAACCATGTTCTTCCCAGTTTAAACATAAGATACCTGAAAAGTCATCTGCCTCGAGTCACAGGAAGTACTGGGACTCCTGAGGTCTGAGGTTTTTGTGTCTGGCTTCACCTTCTGTGTTCTCTCCCTGTTCACCCGTCAGCTTCTGAAAAGCTGGAGAGTGAAATTAGTGGATTGGATGACTGTCCTGGTCCCCTGTGATGTCAGAGGAGCTAGAACCATCTTCATCCATGTACTTTGGGAACACAGCAGGGTGTCCCCCCAGAGTTGCTGTCCACAAGCTCAGCAGTTGTTGCACCTTGGTATATTTCCTCAGTCTTATCTTCCACTGAGACACTGATCATTGTATTCATAACTAATTCATCTGTCCATCCATCCATCATCCATCCGTCATTCCATCCATCCATCCATCCATCCATCCATTCACTCATCATTCCTTTACTTACTCATCCATCAATACAATAAACAGGGTCAGTTGTCACATAAGCAGGAAGGGGCCATTAGACATGAATACCTGGGGAGGGTTGGCCCTTGTGCTGGCTTTCAAAGTACCTGGGATTTAGAGACCAAATTAGCCCTTGACTCCCTAGGTCAGTGCCCAGAAATGGAGCCCATAGGAGACCTGAAGTGAGATGGCTCCTGCCAGACTCAGGCACGACACTTTTTGCTAATATTCATGTCTTTAATGACTTAATGAAAAGCAGCTGCTATGTGTGTTTATAGAAACATACATAGGACTTTGAAAATTTATTTATTTTTATTTTACATGTATGGTGTTTGTGAGCATGTATGTCTGTGCACTATATACATCCAGTGCCTTCAGAGGCCAGAAGAAAGTATTGGGTCCTCTGGAATTAGTTATGGATGGCTGTGAGTCACATTGTAGATTCTGGGAACAGAATCAGGGTGCTCTGCAATAGCAAGTGCTTTCAACTTCTAAGCAATCTCTCTGGCTATGGCTATGTGTCTTGTTTGTTTATTTGTTTATTTGAGATAGGGCTTTTCTGTGTAAAAGAGCCCTGGCTGTCCTGGAGACCAGGCTGTAGACCAGACTGGCCTAGAACTGACAGAGATCTGTATGCCTCTGCCTCCTGAGTGCTGGTATTAAAGGCATATGCCACCATGCCTGGTGTGTGTGTGTGTGTGTGTGTGTGTGTGTGTGTGTGTGTGTGCGCACATGCCCAAGTAGGCCAGAAGAAGGAGCCAGATGTCCTGGAGCTGTAATTACAGGCTGTTGAGATCTGCCTGATGTTGCACTGAGATCTGAACACAGGTCTCTGAAGGAGCAGTAAGTACTCTTAACCACAAAGCCATCTCTCTAGTCCTTCAATTATTTTCTCCCTTCCCTTCCCTTCCCTTCCCTNTTTCTTTCTTTCTTTCTTTCTTTCTTTCTCTCTTTCTCTCTCTCTCTCTCTCTCTCTCTCTCTCTCTCTCTCTCTCTCTTCTCTAAGACAGGGTTTCTCTGTGTCTCTCTGGCTATTCAAGAACTCTGTAGACCAGGCTGAACTTGAACTCAGAGATCCATCTGCCTCTGCCTCCTGAGTGCTGGGATTAAGGGCATGTGCCACCACTGACCAACCCAGTTGTTATTGTCTTTTTAAAATTTTCAATAAAAAGAAACATCTGTCCTGCCATACTTATGGCAATATTACTCACAATAACCAATAACCAAGAAATGGGCTCAACTTAAGTGTCCATCAACAGGGGAGTAGATAATTCAGCCACAAAAGGAGAAGACACCACCATTTGTAGCAATGTTGGTGAACTCTCAGGATATTATACTAAATGAAATAAGACAGACACAGAGAAAAATATTTCAGGATCTCCCTCATATGCAGAACCGAGGAAGGCAGACATTGGAGGAGGAGGGTGGCTACTGGAGCAGGGATACTGGGAGAGCTTGATCAAGGGCACATGATTGCAATTAACTGGAGCAGAAATTAAGCTTGTTCACACAGCATCATTGGATAGTTAAAGCCAAGTACTGCACCTATGTAAATGCAAATGCGTTAAGGGTTCTGGTCACAAAATGGTACTGAGTTGACACAGTTGCTAAGCAGCGAATTAAAGCTGCCATGTTCAGAACATCATGGTGGATTCAGCAGGAACATCATGCAATATCTGTTTAGAGATAAATAAATAAATGAGTTTACCTGCTCCAACCTCACTTTGTATTCTTTTCTTTTCTTTTTCTTTTTTTTTTAAAGAGTTATTTCTTTTATGTATATGAGTAGACTGTAGCTGTCTTCAGACACACCAAAATAGGGTATTAGATCCCTTAAGAGATGGTTGTGAGCCACCATGTGGTTGTTGGGAATTGAACTCAGGACCTCTGGGAGAGCATTCAGTGCACTTAACTGCTGAGCCATCTCTCCACAACCACCCCCTTTTAAAGACAAGGTCTTACTGTGTAGTCCTGGCTATCCTGGAACTCACTGTGTAGAACAGGTTGGCCTCAAACTCACAGAGATCCATCTGCCTCTGCCTCTAAGTGCTGGGACATGCACCGCCACAGTCCTGGCTCTGTCATTTTCTGACATGTATGATTCCCTTCAATGCTTCTTTAAAGGGAGAAGGGCTGAAAGGCAGAGAGGCTCAGGCACCACATTGTCTCATAACCTTCAGAAAGTTCATGATAGTGGCCACCAGTTTCTCAAAACACCACTGTCCCCCTTGGATCTTGTAGCTGGTCTCCTTGCAGCAGAGTGTGAACTCTGACTGGCAGGACTCGGGTCTTTCGGTCCTTGCTACCACACACTCACTTGGGGTCTGGCTGTACTCAGCCATTGTGGAAGGTACAAAGGGGGATTGTGACCTCTGGGCCCCTCATAAAGGACAGGTGCACATGAAGTGGCCAGGGACAGTGGGATCTCATGTGTGTACTTCCTCTGCCCAGCCCATTGTCATATCAGACTTCAAAGACAAAAAATCCATTAAAATTTCAAAATCAGATATTCTGATCACTAAGAATATAAATTTCACTGGGATGGAAAACCGCTTTGGGAGAGCTGGAGAGACGACTCTGCAGTTAAGAACACTTTCTGCTCTTGGAAAGGATCAGGGTTTGCTCCTCGGCACCCAGTCAGGTAGCACACAACTTCCTCTAACTCTAGCTAGGGGGCTCTAACACTGCTGGCTTCCTTGGGTGCTTAGATGTGTATATATCCACACACAGACACATGCACAACTAAACTAAAATAATTAAATTTCAAGGAAAAATGATCTCTTTTTTGTGTGTGATAAAACCTGACACGTGATACTGATGGAGTTTTAGCCTCATGAACAAAGTAGTATCAATTCTTTTCTGTGTTTTTTATTGTTTTATTAGTGAGCCTTAGCTTGTGTCAAAGCTTACTCTTTTCCATGTAAATGTCCCAGAAAATGTGAGCTTAATAGATCCTACTTCTGGCCATAGACATTTATCAGCAACTGTTTATTCCATATATGGTGGCAGTGTCCACCTCTAACCAGTGAGCTGAATGGGACTTAGGCTGTTATACCATATGGTTTTCCCAGTTAAATGTGTGCCACACCCTCAGTGCATCTCCACCATAGATGTTCCTGTGCCCTATTTAGGTATATTTATCAGTAAAACTGAAACAGAGAAGGAATTCAGGCAGGAAACAGAGCAGCCCTAAAGTAAGCACTGGGATCCGAGGTCTGGCAACTGTTGTCATTTGATGGACACCTCGAACAAGGAGACTTCATCTGACTCAAGATCCATGAGCTGAGCTGAACTGCCCAGGTGGAGCAGGGGCCACACAGACAGAGAGGGAGGGAGAAGGCTACAGCATGGAGGCGGGGGGAGGGGGGGGACACATCTTGTCAGCGTGGCCCTATGATGATGAGGTCTGATGGGAAAGTTGGAGCGAGTTTAGAGAGAGTTCTGTCCTCACTAAGGATGCTGGGCCTCTCCCTGGCGCACTCTGCAGCAGGGCAAGGGGAATTTTTTTTTTTTAACAAAGCTGTTGCTGTATTTAGTCCAGTCTGGTGAACTGAGTCCAGGCTGCAGGGCTGGGAAGGTGCCAGCAAAAGGATATGGGGATCAGCTCTGTAGGGGCTCAGAAAGTCAGCAGAGCATGAACTTAGAATGTCTGGTGTGGGATTTCTATGTTCTGCATTTACAGGGACTAAACATGCCAGCAGAGCAACCTCTGAACACTTTTTTTTTTTCTATCCAATTTGCTGCAACCACCACCCCATGCTCTGCTTAGGACAGGGCATCGGGCAAGGAAAGGAAAACGCGGCACAGGGCAAGAGTACATTTAAAAACAAACATACAAACAAACAAAAAACAGCCCATGGTGCAGGATAGAAACACTAACCAGCATTTCACAGCTTCGTTCATTTGCTGTAGGCCAAGAGACCATGCCCTCCTGTGAGTTCTGGGCCCTGTTCTGAGGCCCCCAGGCCTCTAAACTCTTTTGGGCGAGCAATGATGGTATTTCTCGTGTGAAGCCCACTCCTTGGGGTTTTGGCAAGAGTCTCCATCTCCAAATAGCAGAATCCCTAGCAATCCCGTGAGGCTCTCAGGAATCCCCAGAGGCAGGGCTGGCTACTTCTGGTTTCCTAGCAGAGTTCTGGGAGAGTCAGGGCTCACCAGCTGCTGCAGAGCCATCTAGGGTTGTCTGCACATTATCCCTGCAGCCCTCCTCTTGTTCAATGTTTTCGTAATCCTGCGTGGGAGGCTGAGCCCAGCTCACAGGCTCGAGAGTGGAGGCAACCTTCCCGTGACGGACTGGTGCAAACTGTTCATTTAGAAGCACCAGAGCTGGGGCTGGAGAAATGACTCAGCGGTTAAGAGCACTTGACTCTTCTTCCTGAGGTCCTGAGTTCAATTCCCAGCAACCATGTTGTGGCTCACAACCATCTGTCATGGGGTCTGATGCCCTCTTCTGGTGTGTCTGAAGACAGCTACAGTGAACTCACATACAAAATAAATAAATAAATAAATAAATAAATAAATAATAAATAAAATCTTGAAAAAAAAAGAAAAAAAGAAACACAAACATCAGAGCTTTCTCCAGGGGCCCCCCATCCAGGTGTTGGTTATGGGAAATGATTCATCTTTGGTCAAACAACGAGGCAGAAAGGATGTTTGATGGGAATTTTCTCCTCAATTGAGGCAAGTAATTGAAATCTGAGCTATCTCAGTTAATAATAATCTTGCATCTTACTACTGATTATAACCAAGAATTTTGGGGTGTTTACATGCACATTGCAAGGGCATGTTTAGTGGGCGCATATGCTTGCGTGTGCATATGGACATTAGAGGCCAGCCTGGCNCAGAAAGGATGTTTGATGGGAATTTTCTCCTCAATTGAGGCAAGTAATTGAAATCTGAGCTATCTCAGTTAATAATAATCTTGCATCTTACTACTGATTATAACCAAGAATTTTGGGGTGTTTACATGCACATTGCAAGGGCATGTTTAGTGGGCGCATATGCTTGCGTGTGCATATGGACATTAGAGGCCAGCCTGGCTGTTGTTCCGCAGGAGCTGTCCACCCTGCTTTTGGGATCTTTCCTTGGGATGCGAGGTTCTCTAAGTAGGAGTCAGAGCAGCAAGCCTCAGAGATCCTGTCTCTGGCCCCCCCAGTGCTCAGATTACAGACACATGCTACTGTCTTTTTTTTTTTTTTTTAAGATATATTTTATTTATTATATGTAAGTACACTGTAGCTGTCTTCAGACACTCCAGAAGAGGGCGCCAGATCTCGTTACAGATGGTTGTGAGCCACCATGTGGATGCTGGGATTTGAACTTATCACCTTCGGAAGAGCAGTCTGGTGCTCTTACCTGCTGAGCCATCTCACCAGCCCCGCCACTGTCTTTTTTAAATAAGCAGATTCTAAGGATCAAACTCAGGTCCTCGTATCAACACCTCAAGCCTTTATAAACTGAGCCATTTCTCCAGTCTCTCATCGAAATGAACTATACTGCGCTGTAGCTGCTGCTGTGACCTAAAAGCAGAGGTGACAGGCATTATTACCCTCAGCTCTGCTGTGTAACAAGGCCAGAATCCCAGTAGCTCACAACAGCAGTACTGACTGAGGCAGGGGTGGGCAGAGTTTGGAAAATTGCCTGGTCCCTGGCTCAGCCTGGCAAAGGTGTCTAATCTTCCCTACAGGGTCCTGAGCCCTAACTGGGCATTTATGGCTCAGGAACCTGACTGTCCAAATACCCAAGCCATGGACACAGCATCCCACTGACAAACCACACAGCTGGGAAACCTGAAAACTCCTTGGAAGAGAGGGTACAGAGGGGAAGGTGAGGATCCGGGTTCCCACTGGGACCTTTTAAGCCCCTGATTCTGGTAACAATGGTGTTTTGATCCCACCCACAGACCTACAACAGGAAGCATAGGGTTCCCGGGTGGCTCTGTATTCTCTCTGATAGAACTCCCCTGAGCTTTGTTTTTTTCCCCCTCAACTGTATGATAGGAATGTTAGTTCCTTTCTCACAGGATGTTGCCAAAATAAAGGGAAAATCCTCACAGAGAGTGGTTTATGGACAGCATCAAGAGTCTGCTTCAACACCCCTTCTTCACTTGTTTGGCTTGGTTGCAAAGAAACTTAAGTTTGAAAAAAGAATCAAGCCAGGTAGTGGTGGCTCATATCTTTAAACTCAGCCCTTGGGGAGGCAGAGGCAGGCGGATCTCCGAGTTTGAGGCCAGCCTGATCTACAGAATGAGTTCCAGGACAGCCAGGGCTACACAGAGAAACCCTGTCTCAGGGAAAAAAAAAATAGTAAAGAATCAAATCCAGTCTATTGAACAAAAGGAAGGCTGTTATCAAAGCTAACAGAAGTCTCATCATTTATATTGGTAATCAAAGCTATAGAAGTCACATTGTTAATACCGATAATCAAGTCTCCTACACAGGGACTGTATCACATTGCCTTCTGTCTCTACTAAGACACAACAAAGTGACTCCTTAGGGTCACAGAGCTGGTCTCTCTCCCTCTCCTCCCCCCTCTTCCTTTCCCTCTTCCCCTTCCTTCCCCCTCCTTCCCCCTCCCTCCCCACACTTCGTCATGGAGTAGACAGTGGACATCAACAGCTCCTGGGACTGAGGGACCAGGCTTCTCAGAAGGTCATGGCTACACCTGTCTGACAGTGGGGCTAAGTAGTTGATGTTGGCCAGGGGCCTCACCTTGGATGCAAAGGCAGATTGTTCATGTCAGCCTCAAATTTGTCACATGTACAGTTTTCCGAGAGGTGACCCATCTCCACACACTCCTCACTGCCAGCCTGGGCTTGGGGCTGCCTAAGAAATCCTGGAGGGCCATCTTGTTCTCTTCAGCTTCACTGAGGGTTTGCTGCACAAAGGCTATGGATAAAAAGTGCTTCATTAATGAGAACGAGGAGGTCTAGGGAGCATGAAACCTAGAGTCCTTCACCAAATAGAGGAGAGGAAAAGTGAACGGGATAATGTCACTTCCCAGAGAGGCTGGGCACAGTAAGGAGCATGGCTGAATACAGCCACTTGACCCATATGTCAGAGTTCTTGTCACTAGTACCTCCCAGTCACAGAGGGACACAATGGTTTTGGCATGCCCTGTGTGCTGCTTTCTTTTCTCCTGAGGGTTGCAAGGTTGGTGCCCCTGCCTTCTACCTAAGTAGGCCATCTGCATCATGCTCTAAAATTCCTGAATGTCTCAACAGATCAGAACAGGGTCGCCTGGATGTTAGAATCTGGTTGCTGAGGAGTGAGGGTTGTTTTCTTCTCTGGTGTAGTCACTGACACATGGTTTTACTCCTGTAAGTCCCCACCCACACTCATGCAATAACACTTGGAAGGGAGGGGTACTTAGAATAAAAGTTGCAGCAGGAGAGGGAGACAGGAGAATAGGGAATGAAAAGGACTAAAATTAATCATATGCATGAAATTGTCAGGGAATTGCAGAAAGAATCAGAAAAAAAATATTAAAATAATGGCACAGTTCCATCTGCCCTAGTTAACTCCAACCATTAACTTGACACGACCTGAAAATCTCCTGTGAGGATAGCCTCGGTTGAAGAATTTTCTAGATTAGATTGGCCTGTGGGAGACTATCTTGATTGTTAATGGTGTGGGTGGGCCCAGTCCACTGTGGGCGGTACCATTTCCTAGGCTGTAGAAAAAAGCACGTTAAGCTGGAGCCCTCCTGTGAACTGGAAAGTGTGTTCCTCCATGGATTCTGCACTGCTTCTCTGACTGAGAAAGTTCTCTGATTGAAGGAAATGCATGAAATAGCAAAAAGGTCTGTCTCCACCTTCCTGCTTGAATGTCTGCCAGACTTTTCTCAATGATGGACTGTTGGTAAGTCCTGAGTTGGTAAGTCAGGTAAGCCCTTTCTCTCCTTAGTTGCTTTTAGTCAGTATTTTATCACAGAGACAGAAAGGAGATATCTTAGTTAGGGTTTTTATTGCTACTATAAAACACCATGACCAAAAAGCAAGTTGGTGAGGAAGGGGTTTATTTGGCTTAAATTTCCAGATCCATCATTAGAGGAACAGGATAGGAACTCATGTAGGGCTGGAACCTGGAGGTAGGAACTGCTGCAAAGGCCATGGAGGGGTGCTATTTACTGGCTTACTCCTCATGGCTTGCTCAGCCTGCTTTCTTATAGAACCCGGGACCACCAGCCAACAACAATGGGCTGCCTCCCATTGACCATTAATTAATTGAGAAAATACCTTACAATTGGATCTCATGGAGATGCTTCCTTAACTGAGACTTCCTTCTCTGTGATGAATTTAGCTTGTGTCAAGTTGACACACCAAACCAGACAGTACAGGAGACTGGGGTCACCATTACAGCAGCACACCTGTTGCTTAGGGACAGAAGATATTTCCCATCACCCAGTACTCTCTTTTCTACCCATTGCCACCACAAGCTGTGTACACATTTCCCTGGGACTTTTGTGTGCTGGAGTCCTGGGAGGGTGTTTCCTACGTACAGAAGGTTTTCTCTAAACCTGTGTGTGCTCAGCTAGGTCCTGAGTGAAAGAACAGGATGAGAACCTTATAGCCAAGGTCTTGAGCCAGAGCCTGGCCCCCAGCCTGGTTTTTAGCTGATTCTAAGGCCTTCTTGGGAACGAGGTCTGTGAGTCCAAATTCTAGGAGCCAGTTTTCCAACCTCTGTGGTCCCCGGCCGAACGCTGAGGACATTATAATTCCTCAAAAACTCAATGTCTGGATTGAATTAATGAGTCAAGTCAAACCAAGCAACAAAGCTGCAGTTCTAACCCGTGCCTGGTCTTGGGTCAGGATGTGGGGGCTAGACCCTCATGCTTTTAATTACCTAGCTGGGCTGCGGTTGGGGCTGCTCTCACATGACCACGTGGCTTCTATTCCTCCTGCTCTGCTTAGGTGAGCCCCAGGAATTTGGACCCACCTTGTGTGTGTTTATGGAGTGAAGGTACCCTGTTGTCCCCCCCCCCCCCCAGTCTTCCTCCATATCTGCTGTCATTTGTTCCTGGGCCTGAAGGACTGACATCTCCACTTTCCAAGAACAGTTGGGATTTCATCACCTCTGGGGGCTGAGAAGACAGAGAAACAGGGTCCTTAGATGGCATCTGCAGACAGATGGGGAGGGGGTGTATTGATTCCCATTGAACTGGGTGCCTTAAGGGGACAGGAGAAACTAAAATGTACTGGCTGTAAAGCCATGGTGGACACCATGTACAGCTGTGATTGACAAACAGGAAGTGGGGCAGGAAGTAGGAAGTGTTGACAAGACAGAAGAAATGCTAGAAAAGGCAACCATACTCCATCTTTCTGGAGTATTCTCATGTATTCTCACCATTACTGAGACAGGTTGGGCCATAAATAGGCTAAATTCATACCTATCATTTATCTGACACTCAAATTTAACTGGGAAACCTATGGGTTCATTTGCTGTGTCTCCAGCAAAAGCAAAGGTTGGAAGTTCAAACCGGTTTTAACTCTTGGAGGCTGGAGAGTGAGAAGGAGGTTCACCAGTCTTGAGCAGGTCGCCCCTTGAAGAAAGAGCTACAGTTCCTGGAGCACGTCCCCATCATTGGTTAGGCCCATTCTTTTTCGTGGATTCTTAGGAAACCAGCAATGGACATTTCAGTTTGCTTATTTCTGTGCCTCCTGCTCTCTACAAGGACTTAGTGCATCATTCCAAAGGAAATTTGTCTTATTTGTTCCTTTGTCTTATTTGGTGTCTAGAGAGTCACTGGAATCCTTGGTTCTCTTGTTTTCTTATGCTGATCTGCTGACTCATCCTAGAACTCAATCCCCACCACACCCGCTGCCCCCTGGTTTTGTTGAAGTCCTACCATTATGTGCATGTGCATACGCATGTATTTCTGTTTGTAAACCTGTCTGTAGATGCAGAGGTTGGAGCTCAACCTCAGGTATCATTTCTATTTTGATTCTTTCTTTCTATTTTTTCTTTTTTTTTTTTTTTCGAGACAGGGTTTCTCTGTGTAGCCCTGGAACTCACTTTGTAGACCAGGCTGGCCTTGAACTCAGAAATCTGCCTGCCTCTGCCTCCCAAGTGCTGGGATCAAAGGCGTGCGCCACCATGCCCGGCTAAGGTATCATTTCTTAGGATGCTGTTCTTTTTTGGGAGGGCGGGGGACAGGGTCTCTCACTGGCCCGGAGCCCACCAGTGTGGCAAGGTTAGTCAGCTAGGGGGGGTGGGGGGGGTGGGGTCAAGGACTAACTAGCCTTTCTCGATTTCCCCAGCGCTGGCTATGAGGAATGTTTCAGGGCATCTAACTGTGGTTGGTTCACTGCATCAGTGTCCCCCCCAGGAAGTCATTAGAAATGCAAATGATAGGAAGTAATTTGTGTATCTGAAGTCCTCCAGGGCTCCCCAAGGCAGCTCCAGTTTGAGTGTCTCTGGTTGAGAATTCTGACACAGGAGAGTTTGGTTATTGGCTCCATCCCTTCAAAGGTAGTGGGGCCTGTGCATAGCATTTTCTCTCCTATTCCGGTTCCTCTGTGGAGGCCACTAGTAGATCAGAAGATCCCACTCAGGTCTCCTCCGCAGTGCATCCTCTGTCCACAATGAAGGTGGAAGTCGGCTGGGGTGATCTCTTGGGCATGAAGCCTCAGAGTGGGGGCAGACTGCTAGGTAAAAAAGAACCATAATGCTCTTGGTCCTGGCTCCACAGAGCCTATTTCTTGCCACCCAGTCTGTGGGTCTCCAGCCAAGAACAAAATGACACGTGCTGCCAGTTGGCCTTGGAAGGGAGGTGGCCCAATGCCAGGCACTGCTAATTGCTAATTTGCACTGAAACAGCAAACAAAGCCCCCGAGTGAATGCCCTGATTATTTGGCCAGTTCTCCCCCAGACTCCCTCAGTCACACCCCTGGGGCTGTTCCCTAAATCTGGAGCCATTCTCCCCAGGAATCTAGGAGGCCACTGGGGCCAGGATCTCTTCCCCAGCCCCCAGGGAAAAAAAAATCCAGCTTCTCTGCAGCTAATTGGCTGGAGGAGGAGCTCGCTTGTACTGTACTGTTTATTTACTGTGTTTGTACCTCCCTCCCCCCTCCCAGAAGAGTATATCATGCTGTCTCTCACAAAGCCCCAGAGAAACAGAAGGGTGGAGAAAAGTAAGGTATTTCCTATCTGTAAGCCTCATGGATCTTATCTGTTGGTGCCTTCCCAGCAGGTGAGAAACAGCCTGACTCTGGAACCGCAGTTCCTAGAGGAAGCCTCGCACCACCCCTGGAACTGCATTCTCCCAGCACCATTCCTGTATCCTCCTGTATCTTCCTTCTTCCGTAACTGAGGTGCTCAGAGCTCAGCTCTTTCCACAGTCCCAGGAAGGAAACAGGCAGAGGGGACCTCAGGCCTTTAGCAAGTCTGCAACACTTACAACAGCAGGCTAAGCATCTGGGGTGGAGGTGTGCACAGGCAACGGTAGAAATCCAGAGGTTCAGGCAGGAGGAACATCCTTTCAAGGCTAGTTGGCTGGTGTTGAGTGCGGCAGGAAGTTCATGATGTATCCATCCTTCAACTACCTATTTCCTGTCTCCATGTTGTCTCTTGCATCTTCCCCTGGCCTCTAGAATTCTGTTACGAGCTCCCGTGGAGACCCTTCAGGACTCCCCATTCTAAGTCTTCATATCCAGCCATTTTCCTGCAAGAAACCTGGCTCCAGGAGAAGAGCATTCCTTTCTGTCTGTCAGCATCAATGGACACGTACATTTGAGTGGAAGAGAGCAAGGCCCACACTGTCAAGTGATTACATAACACATCAACTTGGCCAATGATCACAGTCGGGGCAATGAGCAGGCCGGTCAGTCGCTGCTTCTTCTGCATATTCTAAACAGTGCTTAAAATATTTATTTTGCTATCATATGATGTTTTAAAAAGTATTTATTTACTTCTTCAAAAAAAATTCAGATTTAGTTTATTTTATGGTGAGCGTTTCACTTCCTTGCGTACATCCACACTACATGCATGAAATGCAGAGGCTTGGAGATGGTGTTAGATTCTCGGGAATTGGATTTACAGATGGCTGTGAGCCAAAGGGGGCATCCTGGGAACTGAACCTGGGTCCTCTGCAAGCATAGCCAGCACTGTTAATCATGATGGGGCCATCTCTCCAGCCCCTGTGTGATATTTAATATAGCTACATACATGTAATTATCAAGACAGGGCAAGCACTTCTGCACACTTAATACCTTTGTTTATATTCTCAAACATTTACCACTTCTTTGTGGTTGAAGTAAATTAAAAATACTTTGTTCTAGCCTTTTGGAAATATAAATCATGTAGTCTTTTTTTAAGTCACCTTGCTGTACACTATAACATCAGAACATTTTTCTCCTATCTAACTGTGGCATGGTACCCACTGACCAACTTCTCCATCTTTCTTCCTTCCGCTGTCCCCAGACTCCCGCTAATTCCAGTCTCAGCTTTGATGAGATCAACTTTATAAGATCCTCCACTCTGCTCTTTCCTCTCCTCCCGGCTCCCTTCCATCCCTAGCCGGCCACGGATCGACTTTCTGTCATTGTGGCTCATGTTGCATCTTAGGGAAGTTTGTGTAACTGGAGTCATATGGAATGCATTCGTTTATGCCTGGCTTCCTTCCCTCAGCGTAATTACTGTGATTGTCATCTACGCTGGAGTGTTCATCAGGAGCCTCTTCTTTTTCATTCCCAAGCACACCCCCTTGCACAAAGAGATCATGTGTCACAGTCTGCTTTTCCATTTTCTTGCTGGTGGACTTTCAGATCCTTCCATCTTTGGACTATTAAAGTGGCTTTGAATGCTTAGGTCTAAGTGTGTAAACAGTGGTAGGTTTAACCTTTAAAGGAACAGCTAAATCGTTTCCCTAAGCAATTGCCATCTTCAGTCTCACCAGCGGACAAGAGAGCTGCGTTTGCCCCAAGGCTCAGCTCTGGTGTCATCAGTGTGAAAATTGCTCTACTACATGTGTAGTGGTGTTCATGGTGCTATGACTTGCCCCATGGAGTAGTTTTTACTGTACTGAGATTTCACACACACACACACACACACACACACACACACACACACACACACACACTGTACATGCTCAGCCACATGTATATGTATATATTTAAAATCTGTGGGATGGTAGTGTTGATGTTGGTGTTTGTGTGTGCATATGTTCTCTCTGTCTTTGTCTCTGTCTCTGTCTCTCCCTCCCTCTCCCTCTCACTCCTTTTCTCCCCACTCTTTCTTCCTCCCTCTCTTCCCCCTTTCTGTCTCTCTGTCTCTGTCTCTGTCTCTGTCTCTCATATGTGCATGCACTTGGTGACTGGAAGAGGATAGTGGATTTCCTAGATCTGGAATTACAGGCAGTCAAAAGTTATTGGATGTAGGTGCTAGGATGTAGGTGCTTCTGTTTCTCAAGAAGAGCAGCCAGAGCTCATAGTCTCTGTGATATCTCTCCAGTTCCAGGATTGCTGGATGCATGGCTCCGCAGACACTGTTTTGGAAAGACTTCCTGCACGCCCTACCTCTTAGCATTTCTTTAACAGTGTCCCTTGAGGAACAGCTTACCTTTAGGTGACAGATTTATTAGCTTTTCTTCTTTCACGGATTATACGTTTGGGATTACTTCAAAAATATTTGTCTAACCCATGGTCAAAAAGATTTCTCTCCAGTATTTTCTTTTTAAATTGTTATGCTTTGGAATCAAAATGTCCCCCCGCAGGCTCACATATTTGAACACTTAGTCTTAAGGAAGGCTAAGAACCTTTTAGGAGGTGGAGTTTATCTAGAGGAGGTAAGGTATCAAGGGAGATGGCCTTGAGGGTCTTAACCAGCTACTTCAAGATGTCTGGTCAGCATCCTCATTTCCGGTCAGCTGGATCCTGTGACCAGGCCTATCTCTCAGGCTATGAGAACCAAGTCTGGCACCGCATCCTCTCTCACATGCTGTGAACTATAGGCCCAAGCAAAGCTCCTGTGACTTGTTGTTTCTGTCAGATATTTAATTACAGCACCCAGAGACGTGACTAATTCAATAGTCCCTGTGCGTTCCGCACGGCCACCTACTTGGTTTGTTCATTGTGTGTCGCACAAAGTAGAAACCCAAGCTCATTGTGCTGCACAAGAACGTGCAATTTTCCAGTACCCTTTGTCGAAGAGGCGACTTCGGCTTCGCAGAGTCGCGCCTGTGCCTTTGTTGAAAACCAGCCGGCCGTGTGTTTATGCCTCTACTAGTGGATGCTCTCCTTTTCTGATGGCTTATCTGTTTATCTTTAACATAGTCTCCATGAGTGCGAATTAACAGTGCGTTTCCAAGTCAGGGAGAGTCTTTGAAATTTTATCCTTTCCATTCCAACTTGCTTTTGGTCATATATATATATATATATATATATATATATATATATATATATATATATCCTTTCATTTTGGCACATAAACTTAATAGATCTGGTTGGTTAATCTTTTTAAAAAATAATTTTTAGAATAGGTCAAGAACGTGTTTATTGTCAGCTTCTGTATGGTGTATGTATTTGAGCATGTGACTGTACCTTCTTGTGTCTGAGCATGCAGAAGCCAGGGCGGGGCTGGGTACTGGTGTCTTCTTCTATCCCTCTCTATCTCACTGCCTTGAGACTGTCTCTCACTTGGAAGCCCGAGGCTTTGGCTAGGCCAGATGATCAGTGAGCTCTCAGGGTCCTCTATCTCCAACTTCATTGCTGCCTGACAGCTACTTACAGCCTTGTCTGGCTTTTTATATGGATGATGAGGATTTAATCTCAGACCTTCATAGTTTCAGAGCAAGGGCTTTACCTACCGAGCCATCCTCCAGCTCTCTATTATGCCTTTTGGTGCTATTCTAAAGGATGCTTTCGATGTAAACGTCTAATGGTTAATTCCCAACGTTTAGAGAAACAACTGGATTTTGTATACTGATTTTCTTTTTAAATTTTGCATTTCCCCCTAGGTGCTGGGAATTGAGCCCAGGGTCTATGTACAATAAACAAGAACTTGACCCCTAAGCTCTAGCCTCAGCCTCGGTTTCTCTCTTGAGACAAAGCTTTCATTAAGTTGCCTATTCTGGCCTTGCACGCTCTCTGTAGACTACATAGTCACCGAGCCTGCAATTCTCCTGCCTCAGCCTCCTAGGTATCTGACGTCACAGCACCGTCACTAAGCACATCTCCACATCCTGCAGTTTTTGATAGGCTACTTATTTGTAGTATTTTTAGTAGAGTTCATCAGATTGTTTCCAATAGAAAAGCAAGCAATCTGTAAAATAAAAGGCTTTATCTTTCTCTCTATCCCATCTGGGTGGCTTTTATTTTCCTCTCTTGCCTCATTGGGCTCCAACTCCCCATACAAGCTGAAAAGAGGGCATGAAATCAGACACTTCTCAATCTTAGAATAAAAACATTAGAATCTTCAGTGTTAATTATAATTTTAATGGTGGATTTAAAAATGATCACCAGGTTAAAGAAGCTCTGGTATTGTGAGTTTGCTGACAGGAAAAAAAAAGGAAAGAAAGAAAGAAAGAAAGAAAGAAAGAAAGAAAGAAAGCAAGCAAGCAAGCAAGCTAGATTTTATAAAATTGTGTTCTCTGAATTTGGACGATATGTATTCTGTCTTTGAATAACGTGAATAGCATTGGTTACCTTTCAATGTTAAACTTTTGCTTATTGCTCTTACAGAGGACTTGAGTTCAGTTCCTCAAACCCACATGGTGGCTCACAACTGCCGTTGACTCCCGTTCCAGGGGATCTGGCACCCTCTTCTGGCTTCCATGAGCTCTTGTTCCCACATAGTATGCATGTGCCTGCATAAGCACACACATACACACAAAAATAAATACATTTAAAAGATATAAAATACCCAGACATTTTAGTGGTAAAATAAAAAAATAAAATAAAAAAAACAGACCTGGGGCTGGTGAGATGGCTCAGCGGTTAAGAGCACCGACAGCTCTTCCAGAGGTCCTGAGTTCAAATCCCAGCAACCACATGGTGGCTCACAACCATCCGTAATGAAATCTGATGTTCTCTTCTGGAGTGTCTGAAGACAGCTACAGTGTACTTACATATAATAAATAAATATTTAAATGTAACTTTAAAAAACAAACAAACAAAAAAACAACAGACCTATTACACAGAGATTTTTTTTTAAGTGCTAACATTTGACCATCCCCAGTAGATAACTTGTATTTGTGTGACTTCAGTTCCTTTGATGATGCCTGTTATTTACATATCTGCCTTAGGCACCAACAATGCCAAAGGCACCAGTGGCTGAGTACCCAGTATTGCGTGACATACTGGCACAGACCTGTGGTTAGTGTACTACCCAACACCAAAAAACATATCCCAACCCTCTAATGCTAACCTGAGAAAGGACATAAATATATTTTGCTTCCATTTTTTTTTAAAAAGAAAAATTAAAAAGAGAATAGAAATTGAAGATAGTACTGTTTTCAGATCATAGCTTTCTGCAGAGTAGGGTGTGGTGGTTCCTCAAAACTGTGTGGCGGACACTGGTGACCTTGGCGATGTCAGTATTCCCATCTCATTGGTTGTTCGCTGTTGCTTTGGGATGGGGAATTTTTAATTCTTCCAGATCTTCATAAAATACATAATGAGTTGTTGGGATGGCAGGCACCATTACTTCTTGTGTGTCTCCTGTGGAATGACTATGTTCCCTGTTAGCCAGCTTCCTTCTAGCCACCCCTGAACCCCACAGCTTTTCTTTTCTCTAAAAAAATTTTTTCTTTTCTTTTTATTTTTATTTGTGTATGTGTACAGTGCTCATGGAGACCAGAAGATGGCACTAATTGCCCAGGAGCTGGAGTTGCATGTTGTGAGCTACCGTTTAGGTGGTGGTAACTAAACCGGTAAGATTGGTGGGTCCTCTTCACTGATGAGCCTTCTCTCCAGATTTTATTTTATGCTCATGCACATGGTATATGAGTGTGTATGGATGCTCACATAATACATATACTTATAGAAGAAAGGTTGATGTCAGGTGTTTTTCTTTATCACTATTTTTGGAGACAGTCTCTTTCCCTGAACCTGAAGCTCACCATCTGGGTCGACCAGTTGGCCAGTGAACCTCCCCACCCCCCATCCTCTCCAATGCCTCTGAGCATTGGAACTTTAGATGTGTGATGCTAAGCTTTTCTTTTTGAAGTATTTGTTCGAAACCTAAACTCAGATTTTTCAGGTTTGCTTAGCAAGTACTTTATCAACTGAGCCATATTCCCAGTTCTCCATCGTCATCTCTGGGCACTGTTACTGCCCAAGAATGAGATTTGTGGTTCAGGGGGGTCTGAGTGGAAGTTCGTGTAAATACTCAGCTGAGGTGACCACACCCTTTTTCCTCTGTTGAGCAGAAAGCCTGCCCTATTCAAGTACATGAAGAAAAGACCCAAAGGATACCTCCTGGCATCTAGTCACAACCTGACTGATGGCTTCAGAATACTTCTTGACAGTAATTTTGGGATTATCAATCTCTGCACCAAGGTGTCATGACTCATGGGGACATGGGCCAGACCCTGCCCTGGGAGCCCCAGAAGCATGACTCAAGGAGCATGGGTTTCAGCCCATGGCCTGTGTCTGAGGGCCGACTGCTGGCCAGGGGTGGGGCTCCTAGCAGATTGTTTGGAAGAGAATAAGCTCAGCTCTGAGCTCGGTCCAGAATCTGGTTGCTGAAGGAGCCCTGGAGGCTCACAGGGTCTGTGCTTGAGTTGGGCAGGGATGGGTGGGGATGGCTCCAGGCTGGTGGAACCTGGTGTTGGATGGCTCAGAGCAAGTCTCTCTCTGTGGGCATGGTCTTCATTTATTTTTTTATTCACCGGTTACAGTGCATTTATTACTGAGGGACTGAAACAGAGCAATCTGTTTCTTTTCATCAGCACTATTTCTGTGCAGTGAGGCCATTGTATATTCTTCTACTGTTTCAAAATACCACACTGTTGCTATGTACCAGCATATAGGAGAGCATCCCACCTGGGTGACAGAATTGCATCCATTCACCCCTCTCCTTTCTCTTCTAGCTTCCCCACTTCTCTGACAACTACTGCTTCCCCATGTCTTGGGGAGCAGCTTTTCAGATTGTATGCATGAGTGGGTGCATATCGTGCCTGATTTGTGTGCCTGGCTTATTTCATCCAGCAGAGTGGTGGGGGCTGGGCTGCACTTTCCTGTTTTTGTTTTTAGTGTGTTTTAGTTGGACAGAGTGAGAGGTTTTGTTATGACATTTATACATGGGCAATGTACTTGTTGAAATTCACCTCCTCTATTGTGCTTTCTTCCTTCATCTACGTCCCTTTCTCCTCCCCTCTCCACATCTCTGATTGGTCTCTTTCACCTCCACGTTCCCCACCCCCTATATTCTACCTATGAGAGCAGACATGTGATGTTTGTCTTTCTGAGCTTGGTTTATTTGACTGTCTATCTTCTTGTAAAAAAAATCAATTTCATTCTTTACAGATGAATAAAACTTCTTTCTCTGTCTGTCTGTCTGTCTGTCTGTCTGTCTGTCTCTCTCTCTCTCTCTCTCTCACACACACACACACACACACACACACACACACACACACACACACACACACTTGAGATACTTTCCATATTTATCCATGGTAGGCACTTGGTATGATTGCATAATTTGTCTATGAAATCTAAAGATATATTTTAAATGTTTTCTTTTAGCAATTTCACATTTAGGCCTTTAAAAATATTTTTAACTATATTTTTTGTATATGTTTGTCTCTATATGGTGGTATGTACAGTACAAGCATGCAGTGCCTACAGAGGCCAGAAGAGGCCATCTTAAGATATCACCTGGAACTAGCGTTATAGGAAGTTGTGAGTCACCCTGTACGTGCTGAGAACTGAACTCAGGTTCTCTGCAGCAAACATTCTTAACTGCTGAGCCGTCTTTCCAACCCATCTCACACTAAGGTCTTTGGTGCATTTTGAGAGAAACAGATATGATTTCATTATTTTACATGCAGGCATTCAGTAATTCTAGAACTATTTGTTAAAGATTCTCTCTCTCTCAAAGATTCATTTATTTATTATATATATATGAGTACAATATAGCTGTCTCCAGACAAACCAGAAGAGGGAATCAGATCTCATTACAGGTTGTGAGCTACCATGTGGTTGCTGGGAATCGAACTCAGAATCTCTGGAAGAGCAGTCAGTGCTCTTAACCACTGAGCCATCTCTCCAGCCCGACTCTCTTTTTCTTTAAATGTTTTTGGCACCTTTGTCAAAAGGCAAGTGGCTATGGTTTTTTGGGGAGCTTATTTCTGGAACATCTACACATAAATCCATCCGTGTATCATACTGTTTTTGTTACTGCGACTCTATGGTGTGATTTCAAGTTTGGTATTGCCATAGCACTGTGATTATTATTTTTTCAGTTTCTTTTGTGTTTCTTTAGGAGATTTAGGATTGAGTTATTCCTGTGAGGAAGCTCATTGGAATCCTCATGGGGATTGCACTGAATGTGTAGGACACTTTTCCCAAAAATTAATTTAAATGACGTTAGTTCATTTTTACAACATTACTTTTATTGGGCCATGGAGAGAGAGAGAGAATATTAATAAAATTATAGATAAAGGGAGGTGTTATAACAGATACCAGATACCAGATACCACTGGAATCCAGATGATCACAAAGAAACATTTTGGAAAACATATACTCTAACAAATTAGATAATATGAACTAAATGTACAAATTCTTAGACACATGACTTTTAAAAATTAATTAATTAATTTACAATATAGTCATTGGTCCCCCTCCAGTCCCCCCTCCCACAATTCCTCACCCCATTCCTCCTCCCCCCTCCCCCATCCTCAAGAGGATGCTTGCCCACCACCAGGCCTCCCCACTCCCTGGATCCTCAAGTCTCTTGAGGACTCAGTGCATCTTCTCCCACTGAGGCCAAACCAGACAGTCCTCTGCTACATATGTGTTGGGAGCCTTGGACTAGCTCATGTATGCTGCCTGGTGGGTGGCTCAGTCTCTGGGACCTCCTTGGAGTCTAGGTTAGTTGAGACTGATGGCCTTCCTATAGGGTCGCCCTTCTCTTCAGCTTCTTCAATCTTTCCCCTAATTCAACCATAGGGGTCCCTGACTTTCAGTTCATTGGTTGAGTGTAAGTATCTGCATCTGTCTCAGTCAGTTGCTGGTTGGGCCTCTCGGAGGACATTCATGCTAGGCTCCTGTCTGTAATCACATCATAACATCTGTAATAGTGTCAGGCCTTGGTGTCTCCCCAGGCGGTGGATTCCCAGTTGGGCCAGTTCCTGGACTTCTATTCCCTCCGTTTATTCTCCATTTTTGTCCCTGCAGTTCTTTTAGACATGAACACTTATGTGTCAGAAATTTTGACTGTGGGTTAGTAACCCTGTCCCCCTTCCTGAGGGCCTGTCTAACTCCTGAAAGTGGTTTCTTTGAGTTTCCTCTCTGCTCTGTTGGGCACTTCATCTAAATTATCTCCCATCAAGTCCTGAGAGTCTCTCACCTCCCAGGTCTCTGGTACTTTCTAGAAGGTCTCACTACCTCCTACCTTCTGAGGCTGCATATTTTCATTCATTCTGCTGGCCCTCTTGGCTTCTTGCCTGTTCTCCCACCCCTTACATGATCCCATTCCCCTTCCCCTCCTTCCCCTCTTCTGCTTCTCTCTCTCTCTCTCTCTCTCTCTCTCTCCCTCTCTCCCTCCTTCCCATTATTATTTTCTTCCCCCTTACTAAATTGATTGAAACATCCTCATTTGGCCTTTCTGTTTGTTAAAATTCTTAAATTTAAATTCTATGGGTTATATCCTAGGTATTCTGTACTTTTTGGCTAATATCCATTTATTAGTGAGTACATACCATGTATATCCTTTTGGGTCTGGGTTACCTTACACAGGATGATATTGTCTAGTTTCATCCATTTGCCTGCAAAGTTTGTGCAGTCATTGTTTATAATAGCTGAACAGTATTCCATTGTGTAAATGTACCACATTTTCAGTATCCATTCTTCCATTGTTGGACAACTGGGCTGTTTCTAGCTTCTGGCTATCACAGAGGATCAGCATGACCTGAGGCAGAGACAAGGATCCTCGTTCAGAGAACCACTTCGTTGGCAGTCCTCTGGTATCTGGACAGGGGAGCCTGCTGTCTCTGGCATTCCATGACAGTGACATTAGCTGACCTATTTGGAGCTCAGTAGCCTCATCTATCAAATGGCCCAGTGGGACTCCAGGAAATGCCAGGATCCACCACCATCTGTGATCAGTTGACTCCAAGCCCATACTCCACACCCAGCTTTCTGGAAAAGGGGAAATTAGCCCTCCAGGGGCCAAAAATACAACTCCCTTGGATGCTCCTGGCTGAGTGAGACGCTTTGCAAGGCCTTTCTCTCTGTGCACCGTGGCTGCCAGAGGTAGAGTTAACTCCACTGCAGGAAATTCTTGGCTCCGCTTGTGAGCAGCCCGACTCTCCTGTGGAATTCATTTCAGCCCCTATGATACTAAAAGCATGCAAAACAGACATATAAAACAGTACTCCTGAGCCTTTGTATGACCATAAACTCTGAACCATGCTCAATTTGTGCACATTGCAAGACTGCCTGCTACAGGAAAGCACACAGCCATGCCATGGGGGAGCTGGGAGGTTAAGAGGCTTCAGAGGCTACTGAGCCCAGTATGACACTCATTCCATTTTCCCAGCTTTGGTCCATCTATCACATTGAATAGTGAACTGGCAGACCTCTGGCTCCAGACTTTATCAGTAGAGTAGACATGGTATGGGGACATTTGTACAAACGGCTCAGAAGGGACACTGGGGAGGGGACCAGCTTCCTAGAACTTTGCATCCTGACTGAAGCTAACAGTGCTAAGTGAGACATGATTCTTCACACTGATCCTTGCCAAGGCCACAAAGCATGCCCACATGGAGATCAGAACACTTCCAGAGCACAGCATGGAGAGAGATGTGGAGTTACACCATGCAGGGTTAGAGCTCGGCTCCAGCAGCTCCTCAATTCCCCACCACCAGCAGGTTACCTCATGTCGTTGCTTGGTGTTGCCTTGTCTGCAAACGAGCCAAGGAGATAGCCAGAGTCAAGCCAAGTGAAAGAGGAGGTGGTGGCTGAACTTAAGTTTGCAGCACCTCGCAGCATGGAGGGTGATAATCAGCGAGGGTGGGGGATTCACAGACGAGGGTTTGGTTCACTGGGAAAGATGATAAAGAACCTGGAGTAAGAACACAGAGGGTACAAGCAAGGATAATCACAGAGCTGGGGAAAACCCGGAGAACCTCAAAGACGGGTTACAATAGCAGAGTCTGGAGTTATCAGCCCAGAGTCCACATGCATCTCAAAGACCTAGGGAAAACGGCAGAGTCCAAAATGCGAGATTTATTGAGTGCATTTATTATGTGTGATTCTTCAAGCCAGCCAGTGCCTTGGGGGTTCGCAGTGTTGACAATAAAAGTGAGTCTCCTCCTTCTGCCTCCGTCAGACCTCACTCTGTTTATCAGTCTCTGCCAGCTGCCAGGGGCATCTTTGACCTGCATCCTCCCTGACTCTGGTCATCCTGTGGTATAAGCCCAACAGTAACTTGCCAGGCCAGGCAAGGCAGTGTACACAGACTGCCACTACACAAAGGAGCTGTTTTCTGGGAGACAGGAGTCACCTACCTAAGGGAGCTCTGCAAAGAAATCCCAAGATGTGTAGCGATGGAGTTTCACCTTTACACAGTGTGGGGATGATGTGTGTGTGTGTGTGTGTGTGTGTGTGTGTGTGTGTGTGTGTGTGTGTGTGTGTAAGTGGATCATATTTGTAGAGACCAGAAGAAGGTGTTAGATTCCCTGGAGCTGGGGTTATGGGTGTTCAGCATGGGTGCTGAGACTTGAACTTGGGTCCTATGGAAGATCAATAAAAGTGCTCTTAATTGCTGATTCACCTCTCCACTTATCTATCTATCTACCTATCTATCTATCTATCTATCTATCTATCTATCTATCTATCTATCATCTATCTATTTAATATGATGTGTTCACAATGTAGGTATGTTCTCTACCGCTGAGCTGGACCCCCCTCTTTCTCGAACTAAGTTGCACAGGTTGATTTGGAACACACTTTCACTCAGGTAGTCCTTGCACTGTGATCCCCCTGCCTCAGTCTCCTCTCTAAGCTGGGATGACAGAGGTGGTAGACCCTGAGGGTGATACCTCCTGTCGTAGCCTGCATTCATCCAGCCCAGTCCCCAGCGGCTAACACTGGAGGGATGACAAAGTTCTTCCTCTTCCTCACACACCGTGGTTCAAACTGTGCAGGAAGCAGTGATCTGGAGGGACTCAGACTACAGCACCCTGTGATGCCCCATGTCAGGAGGGACTCAGACTACAGCACCCTGTGATGCTCCGTGTCAGGAGGGCGATGGCTCTGATTTCTTGGAGGTTGAGATTCTTCTGGGTTTTCTATCACTCTGTCCAAACATAAAGAATTCTTGCAAAGGATGCCTCCGCATCTTAGTGAAGAGGATGCCCAAACACAGCCTTCAAAGCCATCCCAAGGTGAGGCTGGAGGGATGGCTTAGCAGTTAAGAGCACTAACTGCATTTGTAGAGGATTCAATTCAAGTCCCAGCATCCAGACCAGGTGGCCCACAACTACCTGTAACCCTAGCTCCAGGGGTTCTATCTTTATTTTTTTTGGGGGGGGGCTCCCTGGTGCTTGCACTTACATGTGTGTATACCCACCTATCCGTACATAAACTTTAAATGATCACAAAGTGTCCTAAGCAAGCAGGGTGTCATAGTAGGGGGAGGGTTAGAACGCGCTCTGTGTGTAGTGAGCGGGCCTGAGCCATGCAAACATCATTAGAGGGTGGGAATTGGTTCAGAAGGCGGCCCACCAACATCATTGATTTCAGATGAGGCTTGCCACATGGTGTGTACAGCAGGACCTGGCTGACTGCTTAGGAGCGACAGCTATGGCTAAGGAGCAGCCAGCAGTGGTGGGAACGCTTCAGGTGCTCATCAGCCTGGGTTTCTCTTTCTCTAACAAGTGTCAAGCTGAAAAACAAAAGTCCTGTTTACAGTGTTCTCACACACAGAGATGATCCCGACTGAAGAGCCCCGAGTGCAAACGGGGCTAGACAGAGGTTGGGAGCTAGACTCTTTGCCTTCTTACACCCTGATGATGAGCTCCGAGCCCTAGCCTGGGCTAGGCGCTCCGCCATGGCTTCTTCTGGGTTACAGGATATGCATGTGTCATAGCTTCTACACAGAGCTTTTTGGTAAGCATGACGTATCAACCTCCATACTCCTGGAGTGCAGATAGAATGGCCCTTTGCGCATCAAGTATATGGCCTGTGGCCTGGCACTCAGTAGGTGCTCCATAAAGCCAGCCATGTTTGCTCTGACTGGTCTTCTCTGGGTTGACCCTGCATCTGCCTCTCCCATCATCTTCCTCCAATTAACACACTGCTTGTTTTCAGTTCCCACGATGCCGTCTTCATCTTGCCATCTGAGCAGGAAGGGACCAGCTCCCCTGTTGCTGAGATGCCAACGTGGGTCACATCCTCTAAGATGCTGCTGCTACCTCAAAAGGGCTCACAAACCTCCTAGGGAAAGAGCATCATGTCCATTTCACAGCAAGGAAAAGAGAGACTCTGGGTGATGAACTGAATGTGAGAGTTCATTTTGGATGTCTTCCTTGAGAGCCATGCCAGGGGCAGACTGTGTCAAGTGGGGCCATTGCTATGCTTGAAACTGGAGTCCAAGAAATTAAAAACTGACTAGGTGTTGTCAGGCCAGTGGGGAGGAATAAGTTGGGTAGTGGTAGCTGAAGGGCCCTGCCCTTGTGTAGACAGAATGGCCAGATTTCAGTAAATGAGCCTGGATGGCTACCAGCTATTGGGTAGCATCTTTAAGCCCACTTCAACTGTCTGTAAAGCAGCCTGAAGGTCCCCACAGCCCATAGACTGCTGTGACGCTGACATTGGAAACATGTACCAGACCCCAGCTGGGCAAGCCGGGCAAGCCATGTCACTGGGGTGATGTGGCTGTGTATACTCAGGGGCATGTGCAACATATACTGGGACCTCACCTTGGACTTTGCAGCCTATTTTGATGGCTCACTAGGGGATGTGGGTTCCCTCCCCCCCCCCCCCAGAATGGCCACTGGTCCCTGTCTGACTGGGACCCAGGAAAATGAAGTTGTATTTTTCTTTGCTCCCGAAGAACCAATAATCTTGAAACTGCGGAAATCAAATGTCTGTGGTTTCTAGTACCTTGCAAGGTGGCACAAACTCACAGACGTCGTAAAACATCAAATTAGATGGAAAATTGCCTGAGGTCCCTGTAAATGAAAATTACACACTCTTTTTTTCTTTATATAAGGGGAAAATGACCTTTATAATCATAACAAACAATTTGAGGCTCTTCCTTTTACGAAGCGCTTCCACGGCAATCCTGTTTGTTCACGCCGCCACTGCGCTGACCCCAGCCAGGGTTTTCACAGAGCTGTGCTTTGCACATTCGCAACAAAAATGAGGAAAACAAAAAAGGCTTGAAAACAAGGTTGCCCCCTGTGCTTTGGGCCACTACCAAGGGTTAGCTTCTGAGGCTGAGGCTGGCTTGGATGTAGGTTGGGTGTGGGACTCGGGATGAGTCAAACTACTCGGTGACTTCAAGCTCATTGCGTGGCTTCTCTGAGGCACAATTTCTTCTTCCATGAAAGAAGAGGGTTGAGTTCAAAGGGAGAGGGGACACAGTCCATGTCTCTGGATACCAGCTAGGCGATGACCGTGTGAAGTGTCAGCATGCTTTGTAGGGTCCAGCCGTGACTGGTGCGTATGTATTTTTGGCTCTAACGCTCCCCCCCATCCCCGTCCTGAGACTTCACAAGAATAATTTGGGAGACAAGACAGATAAGGACCATTATAAAGACTCTGGCTGAGAGCTGTTTTAATGGGGGTATGTGGCAACTTCTGGGCACCGTCTAGGTTGTCAGAGTGAGTGAGGAGCCAGGGTGCTACTGGCATCTGGCATGGGGAAGCCAGAGAGGCTGTGAGTATCCCACAGTGCACAGTACAGCCCACCACAGAAGCTGACTGGCCCCAAATATCGTTAACGCTGAGACATTAGACACTGGACAGGATCCCATATGAGGTCAAGACTGGCTGCCCTGCCCTGGCATGGCACTGTGAGGCAAGTGGCCCTGAGTCTTGGGAATGCTAGCTGGAGGCCCTGTGAGTCATCTTTATGACATGGGTGGGTACTGACCTTTGCTGGGGGCAGGAGAACCTCAGAGATCACTGCCAAGCCCAGTCTGGGATAAAGCCATGCGTGCAGGGAGTGGGACGTAGAGACATGGGTAAGTGGTTGGGCCTGCCCTGGCTGTTGCAGGATGATTAATGAGGACTCTGCCCAGCTTTGACAAAGATAGCTGTCCTTTGTGTAATTGGAAGCAACCTACAGTCCCTGTACTCTGCATTGTGTCCTTTGTTCAGTGAAGTGGTAATAACCCCACTTAAAAACAAAAACAAAAACCAAACAAAACAGCACGTGGAGCCTGAGATGCCAGGGGCAGGGGTCTGAGTTGGGCTCTGTGGATGTGATAAAGCTGTGTGTGTTTATGTTCTTCCCAACTCTAGGACACTTCCTTAGAGAGCTCCCTCCCCCCGCCCCTCAAGATGCCTTTCATGCCCACAGTGGTCAGCACACTCCTCCCTTAATTATTCAAAGTGACTGGAACTGACCCTGCCCCACCTGGCTAGCTCAATGTTTATACTAACATAAATTCTGCACTTGTGTGCATTTATTTGTTTGATAAATATTTATGTGATACCTGCTGTGTACCGGTGCTGGTGACACAGCAGGGTACTTCAAACACATCTCTGTCCCTAGGAATTGTCTTCCTAGAAGAGCGTCCTTAGATAAAATGGACAGTATAAAATATGCTAGAACACCATTGAAGAGGTGGGGGAGGAGGGGCTGCTGTGAGTGCCGTATGTAGACATAGACCAAATGAGGCTGCCAAGGAGGAAGGAGCCCGGGAGGCTGTCGTCTTCTCTCTGGAATTAGGTGTCCTTGGAGAAGGCTGGTGTGTCCCAGAGCTGGAGAGCAGCCTGGGTCAGAGAGTAGTGGGCTGGGGAGATAGGCAGGTGGGTACGCAGCTCTGGGAGGTGGCACCTGACCTTGCAGGCTCTTGGATGCGTGGCTGGGCTTTGGGAAGGGCTGTGTGTGATATCCCGATGCACCTCATCTGTCCCTTCTGCAGGTGGGTTGCGAAGGTGCTGTGTCTATGTAGTGAATCTTGGGCTCGAAAGCGCACTACAGGGTTTCAACAGAAGAGCCCAGCGTCATTCTGGCTGGAAGCCACTAGGGGGCAGTGGCGCTTTTTCCCTGCTAAGGTTAGTGCTCTCTTCTAACGCTGTAGTGAGCCAGACTGGTGGTATGGGACAGGAAAAGGCAGAAGGAAGGCCCTCCCTCCATCTACCCTGACCACTGCCCAAATAAAGGAATAACCACAACATTAGCACTTGCTGCCCACTGCATTATATGTGAGAAAGTGCAGCCCAGAGGGAACGGGGGCTTGCTAAGGTTGCATGGAACTTGGTGACTTTCTCTTACCCCAACCTTCTTCCAACTGATTTGTCCCATGTCCTTGGGGGCACCATAGCAGGGATACCAGGAGGCTGTGTGGTCTGGAGTAAGGTGTCTTGTAGTGTATATCAGGTTAGTGGTCAGTGAGAGGTTCTGTGAGCTGCTGGGAGGGGAACAAGGGAGGGTGTAAGGCCGGGATCAGGGGTCAGTTTGCAGGCTAGGTCCCGCTCTGTGTTACTCACAGACAGGGAACAGTTATTACCAATGGCAAACTGTGTGAAAATGACTTAAATAAGTGAGGGCTTTTTTGTTTGTTTGTTTGTTTGTTTGTTTTTTTTTGTTTTGTTTTGTTTTTTTCGAGACAGGGTTTCTCTGTATAGCCCTGGCTGTCCTGGAACTCACTCTGCGCCACCATGCCTGGCTAAGTGAGGGCATTCTTGAGCTAGGAATTTTTTTTTCCTAAGCCTCTCCACACCACAGCAACTTGACCCCGCAGCATCTTTTGTCCCATTGAAAGGTAACACAGGGGCTGTGTTTGAAAAATCCCTGTGCAAGTCTTTGCTAGTTAAGAAGTCTGTTTACATCTGTGAATCTGTTCATAATTAATTGCATTTGTCAAGGCTTCCCGCCAACAGCCGGGGGGTGGGGGAGGGGCTGCCTCAGATGCAGGGCCTTTTCCTATTGCTGGTCAACAAACCCAGCTCAGGCTCTGAGCCTTCGAGCTGACCCATGTCCCCAACTCCTTCCGTGGGAGGCCTTGCTGGAAAGACTCTGCCCAGAGTCAGCACCTACTGTGCCCTGCTGCCTCAGTGTCCCCCAGGACAGCAGGTGCTCACACAATGACTTCTGCTTAGGGCTGAGTGCCAGTCCTCAGGTTTGCTCTGCACATTTGGGATGCGCTTCAAGCCACTTGGTTCGGTGGGGATTGTTATGAACCCTGCTTTCAGAGCAGGGAACTAAGGCAGAGTGAGGATGTGAGTCCAGGTACCCTGCAGAGGACAGTCCCAAGTGCCATTTGGGTGCTGGCCATCCCTCCCATTACCCACACACTCTTCCTGTCCTTCTGTCTGGAAGCTCTAGTTTCTGAGGCCTCCCCCCCCCCAGGTACTCTTGGGTACCCACAGCAGCCTCTCAGCTTGTACCCTGGGTCTCTGTACCTGTCAAGCAATGACTTTTTTCTCTGCTTTTGATTACGTATGTCTGTCTCTTTTGTGAGCAGGCCTCTTTTGGCCTTCAAAAGACCCACGTTCACACTCTTGCTGGCTTGCTCCAGTTCCTGTGTAACACCACATACCACATGCTACACACATGGGTTATGAGGCCTCCCCAACCTCCCAACCAGAGGAGTAACTGACATCACGGTCAAAACCGACACACTCGTACAAAAACCTTCATGGGTAGCCAGGGCCTTACCTGCGGCTTCCCACCGAGTATCCCCAGCCTTATGTCCTGCCCATTCCAACCCTTACCTGGCGTAGGAAGGGAACATGAAACATTTCATTCCCTAAACCTTGCAAAGCAGCAGCTGAGACATACAGGCACCTGAGGATCTGGGAATCACAGGACAATAACCTGTAGAGGCTCAGGGGACCTCAGCGTTCATTCCTGACAGCTAGCTGTGACTGCCTACTGAAGGGTCCACTTTATCAGCTGTAAGGTAGCAGTAGTCAGCCTTGTCTCTGGTTCCCCTTGTGTTACCATGAAACACTGGAGAGTCCCGCAGTATGGATAAGTATTATTGCCTGTATACACACACACACACACACACACACACACACACACACACACACACACATCATACAATAAGACAGCTAGGAAGGGGTGATCCCAAGTCTGAGGCTTAGCAGGGAAGGACAGGCTGACCCTTGACAAAGCATACTATGTCCCTTAGCCTTGTCCCTGCTTGGAGAAGTCGCTTTCCCCCCAACCCCCAAGCTTGCTCTCCATAGAGAAGGAATGTTGTAATCAGAGATAAGCAGAGGTATGTGTCCATTTTACTGAGACCAGACTTCAGTCCTTCCTGGAGCCACGGTAGCTTTATGCACCCAGGCTTCACCCCAAAGCCCAGGCTGTAACCCAAAAAGCCTGAGCCAGGAGGAGGGCTTATCTGCAGAACCAGGAGGCCTGCAACTCAGATAAGAGGGATGGGGAGAGTCACCTCTCTAGGTGACACTGGAAAGGCCTGTGGTGGTGAGGAATCACCTGGTCTGCTGGACTCATGACAACAGGAGCCAGGGACACCTGCCCCCGTGGCTCCTGACCCTGTATGACACTTTACTTTGGAACAGGGTTTGTGTAGGGCTTTCTGTGGCTGCAAATAGGTTTTTTTTTCCCCCAGCTTTGAAATTGCATCTACATTAATTGTTTTGGCTCTGTAATTGCCTTCACAGTGATATTCTGCCATCCTTGAAGGAATTACAACACGAATGTTTTTGCAGCATGGAATCCCTCATTGTCTCCTCGCTTTTTTATTATACATTTTATTTATTTACATTTCAAATGGTTTCCCCTTTCGAGGTTTTCCCCTCCACAAACCCCCCATCTCAAACCTCCTCCCCTCTGTATCTATGAGAGTGTTCACTCACCCATTCCTGCCTCACCACCCTAACATTTCCCTATACTGGGGCATCAAGCCTTCACAGGACCAAGGGTCCTCCCAGCGATGCTAGACAAAGCCATCCTCTGCTACATATGCAGCTGGAGACATGGGTCCTCCATGTGCACTCTTTGGGGGCTGGTTTAGTCCCTGAGAGCTCTGGGTGGGGGTCTGGTTGGTTGATATCATTCTTCCTATGGGATTGCAAACCTCTTTAACTCCTTTAGTCCTTCCCCTAAGTCCTCCATTGGGGTCCCGTTGGCTGCAAACATCTGCATCTGTATTGGTCAGGTTCTGGCAGAGCATCTCAGGAGACAGCCATACCAGGCTCCTGTCGGCGAGTACTTCTTGACATCCGCAACAGTGTCTGGGTTTGGTGGCTGCATATGTCTCCTCACTTTTGTAATCAAAGAGAGTGAGAGCAATCCTTTTTAAAATGTACCACTCCAGGCTCTGGGCCTGTGGCTTCCTTTCTGAGCTCTCATCTGAAGCTGAGCAGGGGAGACATGGTTCTAAGGGGAGAGGAGAGGACAAGTGTGGCTTAGGAGGTGTGTTGGATAGCTTTCCATCAGCTTGACACAAGCCAGGGTCATTGGGGAGGAGGGAAAAAGTCTCCATAGGATCTGGCTGTAGACAAGCCTGTAGGGCATTTTCTTAATTAGTGACTGATGGTGGAGACCCAGCACATTGTGGGTGGTGCCATCCCTGTGCCAGTGATCTTGGGTTTTGTAAAAAAACAGGCTGAGCAAGCCATGGAGAGCAGGCCAGTAATCAGCATTCCTCCACGGCCTCTGCATCAGCCCCTGCCTCCAGACAGTAACCATGCACAATCAGCTTGTAAACTGCTTCTTTAAATGTCCTCACCACAGATCATTGTTGCGGTGTGAGGTAATGCACCTTCACCCTCTTGGCATCAACCATTTGAATCTTGAGACACAGTTTCCTATTTGATGCACATAAAATTTTAGCACCCCCGAGATCTCTCAAACACTGGACCACCAAACAGACAGCATACACCAGCTGATATGAAGCCCCAACACATATACATCAGAGGACTGCCGAGTCTGTGTTCATTCAGAGATGATGCACCTAACCCTCAAGAGATTGGAGGCCCTAGGGAATTTAGAGGTCAGGTCGGGTGGAGGTGGGGACATCCACGTGGAGACGGGGGTTTGGGAGGAAGTATGGGATGTGGAGCAGTCGGAGGGTGGAAGGAGATTGGGGAGAATAAAATATGGAGTATAAAAATAAACAAACAAATAAGTAAATATAATTGGAAAAAAAGGATGACTTGAAGTCAAATTGTGGGTTCTGAGCTAACAGCCTATGTTCTGATCGAGACAGCTTTCCAGACTGTTCTCCCTTAATACAGCCTTCTTGCAACTCTAAAAATAAATGGATAACTCATTTATTGCAGACTAAAAGCCCAGTCTTTTATTTACATATCAATTGAGTCAGATTCCCTTTTGATTAGCCCATGAATTACAATCCCAACCCAAGACCCTCCAGTTGCTTGATTAGAAAGAGTATGACAAGAACTTCAAGTCTCTGAAGAAAAAAATTGAAGAAGATCTCAGAAGATGGAAAGATCTCCCATGATCATGGATTGGCAGGATTAATATAGTCAAAATGGCTATCCTGCTGAAAGCAATCTACAGATTCACGGCAATCCCCATCAAAATTCCAACTCAATTCTTCACTGAGTTAGAAAGGGCAATTTGCAAATTCATCTGGAATAACAAAGAAACCTAGGATAGCAAAAACTATTCTCAACAATAAAAGAACCTCTGGGGGAATCACCATGCCTGACATTAAGCTGTACTACAGAGCAATTGTGATAAAAACTGCATGGTACTGGTATAACAACAGACAGGTAGATCAATGGAATAGAATTGAAGACCCAGAAATGAATCCACACACCTATGGTCACTTGATCTTTGACAAGGGAGCTAAAACTATCCAGTGGAAAAAAGACAGCGTTTTCAACAAATGGTGCTGGCACAACTGGTGGTTATTATGTAGAAGAATGCGAATTGACCCATTCTTATCCCCTTGTACAAAGCTTAAGTCTAAGTGGATCAAAGACCTCCACATAAAACCAGAGACACTGAAATTTATAGAGGAGAAAGTGGGGAAAACCCTCGAAGGTGTGGGCACAGGGGAAAGATTCCTAAACAGAACAACAATGGCCTGTGCAGTCAGATCAAGAATTGACAAATGGGACCTTATGAAATTGCAAAGCTTCTGTAAGGCAAAAGACACAGTCAGCAAGATAAAAAGGCCACACAACAGATTGGGAAAGGATTTTTACGAATCCTAAATCTGACAGGGGACTAATATCCAACATCTACCAAGAGCTAAAGAAGCTGGACTCCAGAAAAACGAATAACCCCATTAAAAAATGGGATACAAAGCTAAACAAAGAATTCTCAACTGAGGAATTCCGAATGGCTGAGAAACATCTGAAAAAATGTTCAAGATCCTTAATCATCAGGGAAATGCAAATCAAAACAACCCTGAGATTCCACCTCACACCAGTCAGAATGACTAAGATCAAAAATTCAGGTGACAGCAGATGCTGGCGAGGATGTGGAGAAAGAGGAACACTCCTCCATTTCTGGTGGGATTGCTAGCTTGTACAACCACTCTGGAAGTCAGTCTGGCGTTTTCTCAGAAAATTGGACATAGTACTACCGAAAGATCCTGTAATACCTCTCCTGGGCATATACCCAGAAGATGTTCCAACTGGTAAAAAGGACACATGTTCCACTATGTTCATAGCAGCCTTATTTATAATAGCCAGAAGTTGGAAAGAACCCAGATGTCCCTCAACAGAGGAATGGATACAGAAAATGTGGTACATTTACACAATGGAGTACTATTCTGCTATTAAAAATTGAAATTCTTGGGCAAATGGATGAATCTGGAGGACATAATCCTTAGTGAGATAACCTAATCACAAAAGAAGTCATTGGATATGCGCTCACTGATAAATGGATATTAGCCCAGAAACTTAGAATACCCAAGATACAATCTGCAAAACACAAGAAAATTAAGAAGGAAGACCAGCGCGTGGATACTTCATTCCTCCTTTGAATAGGAAACAAATTACCCATGAAAGGAGTTACAGAGACAAAGTCAAGAGCTAAGACGAAAGGATGGACCATACAGAGACTACCCCACCGGGGGATCCATCCCATAATCAGTCACTAAACTCAGACACTATTGCATAAGACAGCAAGTGTTTACTGAAGGGACCCTGATATAGCTGACTCCCAAAGAAGTGGATGCTCACAGTCATCCATAAGAGGGAGCACGGGGCCCACATTGGAGAAGCTAGAGATAGAACCCCAGGAGCTGAAGGGGTCTGCAACCCTAGAAGAGGAACAACAATATGAACTAACCAGAACCCCCAGAACTTGTGTCTCTAGCTCCATATGTAGCAGAAGATGGCATAGTCGGCCATCAATGGGAGGAGAGGCCCCTTGGTACTGCAGTCTTTATATGCCCCAATACAGGGGAACGCCAGGGCCAAGAAGTGGGAGCGGGTGGGCAGGGGAGCAGGGAGGGGGAAGGGGGGAGGGGACTTTCGGGATAGCAGTTGAAATGTAAATTAAGAAAATATCTAATAAAAAAATTGAAAAAAGAGAAAGAGACAGGAAGCACATTTCTTTTTCAATATTGCAAATGAATTCAGAGATCTTTGTGTCTTTGTAAGCACAGACAATGAACTAGCTGGGTAGGATCTCATCCTGAGATTACCATTTTTACCATGCCTGGGCCCAACCTAGCTCAGTCCCAGGCTGACCTTGAACTCAGGAACCTGCCTGCTTTTGTATCTGCTTGCCTTTGTACTTTTCTGAGAAGCCGGCTCACAGTGCCTCTGTTCTTTTAGGTCTTCAGGGATCTTCATACAATTCATATGGTGTCTTTATATTTTGCATAGTTAAGAAATTCTTAAACTCATGTTCTCATAGTGCTTTCCCACAGCCTTAAGAGCTCTCCTGAAGGTCTCACTGTTTACCATTTTGCTCAGACATTAGCCATATCCTCATTTTTCAGACTCATGCTGTCTCTTATCATGGAGTCAGTAACCTTGGCAGAGAAGACATTTCCCAATAACCTTGACAGGGAGAATATTTCCATGAAGGAGGAACATAAGTAAAAAATAATATTTTTTTTTATACAAACAAGCTTCATGCCCAGCAACTGTCAACACTCATGGAGGCCCCTGGCTCTGCTCCAGGGGCAGGAGACCGTGTCACACTGTCCCTTCCACATGGTTAAGCAGGACTCAGCAGTTTTTGTTTCTTTGCTTTTTTGAGGCAGTATATAATTTGTAGCCCAGGCTCTCATAGCTATCCACCTGCCTCAGCTTGCTTCTCACTCACTTAAATGACCATTGTGGTTTTTACTGTAGACTTAAGCAGCGTGTGGAATGATACCTTCCGATATCACCCTTAATTTGGCAGGAAATTTGAGTGAAAATAGTTGTCAGCATATCTTTTTACAAACATAAGGTTTTTAATTTAAGTTTTGCTTGTTGTATCTTTATAAACTATTTTGGTAGCCTTTTAATACTATATGTATAGATTAATTTTTGTTGTTGTTGTCAGGCATGGTGGCACATGCCTTTAGTTTTAGCACTCAGGAAATAGAAGCAGTCAGATCTCTGTAAGTTCAATGCCTAGTCCAAATAGCGAGTTTTAGGACATCCCGGGATTCATAGAGAGACCCTGTCTCAAAAAAATTATGTAAGTTAATTACTTGTGTATGCACGCATGTATATGCACATGCACTTGCCATAGTCCTCCTATGGAGGTCAGAGGACAACCTTCAGGTGGCAGTTCTCTTTTTCCACTTTGTAATGTGGCTTAGTAATATTGAACTCAGGTCATCTGGCTTGTGTAGCAGGCATATTTACCTTCTGAGTCATCTTGCTGCCCTCTGTGTTTATTGATATTTACCAAATATTAGGTAGTGTTTTCCATTAGTGGATGCCTTTTGGGGAATATCTTTATGCACCAAACATAGCTGGGCAAACAATATGTTGATCCTGATGGTCAAAGACATTCTATCCTGTGGTCTAAACACCGGACAACATCTCGTGTTTACTGTCATCTCCAGTCTTCATTGGTGTGTAGTGTAAGGTAGAGAGGAAACTTTAGCTCTTGGCATACATGGTCCACATCCAGACTCCACTCCTGCTGTTTGCTGTTCTCCCCTCTGGACCTGCTTGTAATGCACTCACAGTAGTTTGCAACATTTCTGTGGGCTGTTCCTGGGATGTGTCCCACTCTGTGGCATATTTGGTTACCCTTACACTAAGATACCAGTTGGTTAGTTTTATGCCAGTTTGATACCATCTAGAGTCATTTGGGAAGAGAAACTTTTAATTGAGAAAACGCCTCTGTCTCACTGCCTGTAGGCACGTTTGTAGGGCATTTTATTGATTGATGATTGATGCAGGATGGTCCCGCTCGTTAAGGGCAGTGCCACGGCTGAGCATGCGGTCTTGGGAGCTATAAGAAAGCAGGGTTAGCAAGCCATGAGGAGCAAGCCAGTAAGCAGCACTCCTTCATGGCTTCTGGATCACTTCCTGCCTCAAATTCCTGCCCTGACCTCCTTTGATGATGGACTGTGATGTGGAAGTGTTCTTCCCCGAGTTGCATTGGTCACGGTACTTATCACAGCAATAGAAAACCCCAACTAAAACTGAAAAATTGTACGACCCTAGCTCAACTGGAGTCCTTCACCTGGGTAAGTGAGTGTAATGGGGGGTGTAGAAGGATGAGAGCATGAATGGGTGGCATAAGCTACAGCGTCAGACCTTCTTCTTCCAGAGTGGGATGAGTCCCAAACTGCAGGTCTTTGCTTCATGGCTGTTGCTGTGATAAAACACCCTGACCAATAGAAACTTAGGGGAGGGAGGAGTTTATTCGATTCATGATTCCAGGTTATAGTCCATCGTTATGGGAAGTCAAGGCAGGGAGCTGGCCACATCACGTCCAAGAGGAGAGAAATGAATACATGCCTGCTAGTGCTCAGCTACCTTTCTCCACGGTTACATAAGTCAGGGCCTGAAACCAGGGCCTGGAGCCACCTATATGTGGGCTGTGCCTTTGCACACCAGTGAAAAGAATCAAGGCAACCCAATAGACATCCCTTCAGGCCACCCTGATTTATACAATCTGCTATTGAGACTCTCTTCTCAGCTGATTCTAGGTTGTGTCAAGTTGACAAAACTCATCATCATAGTGGTTCAACTTGCCCAGACCATGGGGGAAGGGTCCCATCGAGGTTATGTCACCGTCTGACCCTGTCATCTGTCCTGGTTGGGCCTGTACAGCTACAGCAGATTCCCTTGACCATGCTCCGCAGCCAGAACATTCTGGAAAAATCACCAGGGCTGCATTTCAGGAGCACAACTTAAAATCATTCCAGAGTTGTGTCTGCAGTGCCCAATAATTCCTGGGCTGCCTCGCCGTGGAGGGGAATAAAGCTAAGTTATTGCTGCTGATGCAGCCGTTTCCTCTCCCCTGAACTGTTTTTCTATTTTTTTCCTTCACCTCTAACAGTTGATCGATGCCAGGATAGTCCCTGTCTCTGTCCCAAGAGCTCTTGAATTTTTGCAAGTGTGGCTGTGGTTTCATACTCTTAGCATTTTTTGTTCAGACTTAGCATAAGCCGTGGTATTTTTGGCTGATAATCCTCCTCGGGTTTCAATTGCCCCTGGGTATGAAGTACCTGCTGAGCTGAGCCAAGTGCTTTGAAGAGGCCCACATAGATGGTGAAATGTTTGGTAGTACCTGGGAAGGGAGAGAAGGCTCTGCTCAGAGTTCAGCTGCTGCTGCTGGCCTTTGTAGCCATGTTTTATAGAAGAGCTCAGAGCACTGTAAGATGAAGGCCCTCACAATGTGTGTGCATGCATATGTGTATGTGCACGCACGCAAGTGCACGTGTGTGTGTGTGTGTGTGTGTGTGTGTGTGTGTATGTGTGTGTGTGTGTGTGTGTGTGTACGTGTGCGTGTCTCATGCACTGTCTGAATATACAAAATGTCAATGCTGACTCAAGCATCGAGAAGCAGAAGTTCTGGGCAGCATATGAAGCAGGCCTCCAAAACTACCCTCTCCACAGTACAAGTAACATGTGCCAGGAGGAAAGATTGGGTGTGGCAGGCTGGGAATCTCAAAGCTTTAACTGGAGTCTTGTCTCCATTTCACAGTGCCAGTCCTTTCAAACCTATTTATTGACTTTGCTCATCCACCAGGCATGGTACTAGGTGGTAGGAAAGAAACCACGGAACAAGAATCTATGGCTCCTGCCTCCCTGGAGTGCATTGCCCTGCAGGAAAGACAAATCATATGCAAGCAACCAAACAGATTTCTCACCCGCTACTGTGAAGCCACAGGGTGCTTTATAAAGGACAGCGGTGGTAGTGAGACATGTGGGCTTTGAAGGCCAAGATGAGAAGGTCGAATCTCACTCAAAGAGTTTTCAATAGAGAACAGGCAGGATCTAATTGATATCTACAATTTTTGTTACATAAATGTGTGTGTGTGTGTGTGTGTGTGTGTGTGTGTGTGTGTGTGTGTGTGTACGCGCGCGCGTGCATGTGTGACTGTGAGTGCTGTGGGACATGTGTGTGTGGAGGTTAGAGGACAGCTTTTAGGAGCTGATTTTTCTAAGGTTGCTGGGCTTGGCAGCAAGCACCTTGACTGGCTGCGCCATTTTGACCACGGATTTATATTTGAAACAGACTGTTCTGGCCTCTGAGAATGAGTTGATTGAAAAGGGAAGAGATGAGAGCTGGCAACCCAGTTAGGAGGCAACTGCAGGCATTCAGGTAACAGGGCTAGCAGGAAGCAATAATGTGTGTGTGTGCATGGGCATACATGCACACATGCGTGTGTGTGTGTGTGTGTGTGTGTGTGTGTGTGTGTGTGTGTGTGTGTGTGAATAAAGACTGGCCTGTGCAATTATGAAGGCTAAGGAATCCCAGAATCTGGTACCTACAAACTACAGACTCAGAAGAGCTGCTGGTGTGGTTTTGGGGGCCTAGAAAGCAGGGTTGGTTTGAGTTCTAGGCTTAGCTGAGAATGAGTGGAGTAGCAGGGCTAGCCTGGAGCCTCAAGCTGGAGAAGACAGGTGCTCCAGGGCCAGCAGGCAGTTGAGGGTAGGTGCTTCCCCACCCACACTCCCTTCATTCTGCCCAGGTCTCCATGTGCTACCCAGGCTTCTCCACACCAGTTACTCAGTGCACCAGTCCAATGTGGACTTCATCCAGAAACACCCAGGCACACCTCAAAATGATTAAGAGAAACAGGAAGCCAGTACCTCCTCCATGGGAAGGACACACTGCCTGGAAATCTCTCGACTTGGAGCCCCAGTGTGACCATTTCAGTGGCTTCCCTGTCATCTCTGCTGGATTCCCGATTTGATGATATCATCTATCTGCTACATGACTGTGGCCTCAGCAGCACAGGGATTGTTGGCAGCCTTTACAGGAGCAGCTCTGTGAGTGCAGGGTGAGGACCACAGATTCCATGCTACAAGCAAAGGAAATGGCTGGAGAATCGCAAGCTGGTGTCTCTCTTGCTTTGATCTGGCCATTCAGGGATCTCGAAGACAATGAATCTGGTGAGTGATAGGTAACATTGGAAATGGCAGAGAATCAGATCCTCCACAGTTTGCAATGATAAACGCTCCACAGAGATCTGCTAGTTCCGATGCACTGGGCTGAAAGTCCTGACCTCGGTTTTAACTGACAGGTCTCAAGTTTTCTGCTGGAAGGGATTCTCCTTTCTGTGATCCTGCAGATGGTTTGGGGACAGAAGGATCTGCCTGGATGGGCCTGGCTGTCATATCCCAACTCCACCGTGTTTTTAGCTGCAGCCACGCTCATGTTGGAGCCTCATGCCCGTGCCTTCAGCCTGCTATAGCTCACCAATTCTAGGCCTGCTTGCAGGTCCTTTTGAAACCTGGAATCCTCTGAGACCCCCCCATCTCCTCCCAAACTCATATACCCCTTCCTCTGCTGTCTCTAAGTTTGTGACCATCTCCTTGGGTAGCTGTGGGAAGGAGTCTGTTATTTTTCATTTTGGTTTCTGTTAAGTGCATGACAAGCCCTTGGAAACAAGAGAAGAAATAGGCACATAGACATCTGAAACAAAGCTCAAGTTAGGCCCAGCCTCAGTGGTCTTCTTCTGCTATTGAGAGATTGGAAAGGGATTCTCAGAGACTTAGCAAGTCTTAGCATCCATCTGTATGTCTGGAATTGCTTCTCTACCACGTTAGTGGAGCTTGATGCTACTTAACTTTGAATCTGAGAATTTCCTGTGACCAGCAACAATGTTTGATAATATACTCTCGACCCAGCAATGCCATGGGAAAGATTCAATAAGGTTGAGGGTATCCTGTTCCAGGCACGGTGTATCCGTATGTCAGTGGTGGTGGTGGAGTCACAATCCTTTGTGTACAGATTGAAGTGTACATCTCTGGCAATTGTGAGTGTGACCTTATTTGGACATAGGATCTGTGCAAAGGCTATCAAATTAAGATGGTATAGAGGGTTAGGAGCACAGAGAAGTGGCAGTGTGGGTGAAGGTGGGCCATAGCTCAACAATTAGTATCCATGAAAGGAAAGAGATACCGGGACAGAGACAGTCAGGGCAAGATACCTCTGAATTGAGGGGGGACTGGGGTGACTTGCTTAAGAACTACTGTGGCCACCTGCATAAATAGATGTACCTAAGAGGTTGGGAGATGCTCCAACTTCGGGTGGAGACATAGTGTCCCTTTGGATTTAACCACTGGGAACTGGGCCAACACTGTACCTACGGGGAGGGCAGTACCCTGTCACAAGGCTGAGCTCTTACATATCTCTTACATGGGCATTGAAGGAATCTAATGGTGGGTTGAGTGTTTTGCCTTGCCACAGCAGTAGAAAGCAAGGGAGAATTTGATGCTGGATTTTGAAGAATACCCACGCTGCTGCATCTCAGCCCAGAGCATAGCCTCTTGCACCACAAACTCACACATTTCTCTGATAAAAAGCCACCTCTGTGTCACTTGTTGCCGTTGTCCTATGACACTGGCGGAATGAGTGTTATCCAGGCTATCGTCAGAATCATCTGAGAGCCAGAGTATCTGAGGTCCCAACCATAGCCTGACTTGTCTGTGCAGCTCAGATCCTGATATGACACAAACTACACATGGGAATGCTCCCAGGACCCAGGGGCTTTGCTGAGTCTATTGCTGGGTCCCTAAGTTAAGGAAATCAGTGTGTTTTTACCTGCAGGGACCAGTAAGGGGAGAACATGGGCTTTAGGATCTCCAGGCTCAGTTTCAACCAAGCTCCCCACTCAACAGCGGGTGGCCCTGAGCAAGTCAAGTCAAGTCACTCAAAGCACCATTCGTTTCCTTCAATATCCACCCCAGATGTGTGAGAGCTGAGCCTTGTGACTGAGGCACTTGTGACAGAGTACTGCCCTCCCACTCCCATGGGTACAGTGCCATCTCCAATGGTTACATCCAAAGGGACATTATGTCCCTAGAAGAAGCTAGAGCATCTCGCAACCACTTAGGTACAGCCATTTATACAGGTGGGGTGAAGCAGACTGAGACACGGGCTTGATGGAGAAGAATCAACAACCGCATCATAGGGAGGTGCATCACAGCAGGCGCTCTGCGGGAAAGTGGGGAAACCCCATCTATGGCCACTGTGGAGTAAGACAGCAGCACCCCTCCTTCTCACAACAGAGGTTTATTTGGTTTTCATCTCACCCTTCAGTGAAAGGGTGGCTCGTTTACACTACATAAAAGCCCTGTAAATGTATCCCAAAAGCAGTAAAAACACTTTAAAATGAGAGAGAGGCAGGAAAGCTTGCACAGGGAGAAGGAAGCATAAAGTTGAAGCCCCTTTAGGTGTAAGCGGAGACCAGAAAGAAGAATGGCCCCATTATTTCATTAAAACAGTCACAAAGGCACGAGATTTTGCTGCTCCAAAGGTGCTTGCTCTCCAAAGAGAAGCCAGTGTGCACTTTCCTCTTTGTGCCTCTTATATTCCAATGAGACACCTAGGAGCTGAGCTTCCAACCTGTGCACAAAGCATGCTCAGAGGTAGGACCCTCACTGGTGCTTCAGAAGCTAGAGAAACATGTGACAGGTCTAACAGTGACACTAAAAGTAGATGTGTGTGTGTGTGTGTGTGTGTGTGTGTAACTCTGGACAACTGGCCCAGCTTCAGGCCTCTGGGCTGTTCTTCTGGTCCATCTGCTTAGTTCTGCCAGTCTGGAGGACCCGTGGCGTCGGGAATTGGGTATTCTAAGGCACTGCAGTCATCTGAGAGGAAAACCAAGTCCTGGAAAAGACAAGCAAGCACTGAGCAGACATGCTGCCGCCTCACGTGTCTCTGGAGCATGTAGGCAATGCTCGGTCTGCTATCACCAACCAAGGCTGTCTGAGCATCCCTGGGGCGTAGAAATACACCTCTGTCCCCAAGGAGAGGGGGCGCTTTCTTGTTTTCACACTCTCATTGGCATTCATGCAGGCTTTGGTTGACCAGATGGACAGATGACTGGGTGGGTGTGTAGGGTGAGTGGGTGCAGCCACTCCAGAACAGCACTGGTTCCCACCTCCAGCCACTTCAGCCAGTGCACACTGTGCACCAGGAGGCACTCTGCTAATGTCAACTTCCCTTCTTCACAACAAACCAAGGGAGTTCAGGAACAAAGAGGGCTGCCATAGGAGAAAGTTTCAGCAGGCTAAGAATTCTTGTGTGTGTGTGTGTGTGTGTGTGTGTTGGGGGGAGTTTACTTGACTAGGCTGGTGCCTTCATGTATACACAGGTACACCCCCCCCCATGCTTTCCCCTCATACTCAAACATACACATACACAAGGGAGAGGCTGAAGAGATAACTCAGTAGGTGAACCCATGTTCTGCACAAGCTTGAAGAACCGAGTTTAATTCCCCGGACCCATGTAAGAGGCTGTGCGTGGCTATGCACATTTAATTCCAGTACTGTGCAGAGCAAAGACAGGGGGATATTTGGGGTTTACTGTCTGCCATCTTATCTCAAGAAAACAGGCAGAGAATGTCACAGCAAGACACTTGATGTCCTCCTGCTGGACTCCACTTGTGTATATATACCACACATTCATATTCTGTCTGTCTGTCTGTTTGTCTCTCTCTGTATGTCTGTCTCTCTGTCTCTGTCTCTGTCTCTGTCTCTGTCTCTCTCTCACACACACACACACACACACACACACACACACACACACACACACCAGTTTTTTGTTTGTTTGTTTGTTTAGGAACTTAGAATTTAGAAGTATACATTTAACTATCTTGCTAGGTATCTTAGGGAGAGAGTATAAAGTGGTCACGCTGTAATGGTGTAACTATTGGGACCCTCCCTCTGATGTTATCAGATGGGACTCTTAAGTCCAAGCTCACGTCTGATGTGTGAAGAAGTGCTCTTTTCCTTCAGAAAGTGTCCTCTGGCCACCTCTGAGTCTTGCATTTTTCCTTGAGTGTCTATGGAGTGGTCTAGGAGTGAGCCACCCACGTGGCTTCCATGTGCAGCTATGGGAGGTTGAGGGGGCCCAATCTGAGTCCTGCTCACTTAACAAAGGTGACTATTGTTATGGAAAGGCTGCTTGGACAGGAAGTCCCTCCCTTTGCCCTCCTTCTAACCCTCCCACTCTTCAAGTGCCTCACTCACCCGCCTGCAGAAGGAGTTCATGATGGTATACAGCTTCCTCACTCTGTCCTTCAGAGTGTCCACTTCGGCCATTTTCCAGCACTGAGGAGAAGCCACGAAGTCTCTCAGCTTGGCTAGCACACAGTAATTCTGAGAGTGGAAACAAGAGAGGGCTATGGGAGAAGGGGGAGCCAGAGGGCCAGGGACTGAGCTCAAGAGTTCCCCAACATCACATTTCCCCAACCCTGGCTGCTCCCTCAAGCCAGCAGCAGAGGTAGTTTGAATCCACCACACCCCACCTACCCCACCAGGCAACACCCTCTTACATGGATATCCAGGTAAAGCCGGGGCAAGTACCTCACACAGGAATCCTGCGAGAAGGAAGCAAATGAATGGGACACCATGGGGACAGCTTAGTTACAGTCTGCACCCTGACAGCTGCCCCCAGACAATGGCCCCAGAGCTTTTATTTTTCCTGATACCATGGCACCCACAGAACTTCTTGCATTGTGACACCTTCTCTCTCCCAGAATTTTACATCAGAGCATAACCTTTACAATACTGTGGATGAGGACACCATTTTACACAAACACACATACATGTACAGGGATGCACAAACACACGTAGGACATTATATGGTACTGTAGATATAAGGTGTTCATATATATGAAAGCTGGTTTTACAGCAGCTTTTCATATGAAAGCTATAGACATAAATATATTTTATATATTTATCCATGTAAGAGCTTTAAGCTATAACATAGATACAAAAAAGTTTGTAAGATAAAACACATCACTATAAAGAAGTGCGTGTGTGTGTGTGTGTGTGTGTGTGTGTGTGTGTGTGTAGGATCAAAGGCCTGCATATCTAGTGCCCTTCCCTCTATGTAACTCTGTGTGACCTGGTGCTGCTGTCTTTTTCCTTTATGGTTTAGTTCCTCATCTGTGAACTAGAAGGCTGAGTGTTTTGTCTTCCACTTGGTTCCACTCTGTGGCTCTTAGCCTTACCCTCTAGCACCGTATGCCTCTAAGATCAGCGCTGTGTCTGTTTCATGGCAAGGATTAAGGGTACAGCTGTCTAAAGTGCCGCACAAAAGAACATAAATTTACTGGATGGAGGGGTTAATAAGCAGCTTGCAAAGCTATCAGTGCTAGGAAATCCATATTTCACCACTGATGCCACCACCACCACCACCACCACCACCACCACCACCACCACCACCACCACCACCACCAAAGAACTTGCAGAGTGGTTGCTGTCCTCCAATTGCTATATCAATGATTGCTTCTAGGTGGCAGGCTTACAAATACTATTTTTCATGGTCTTTTGTGCCCTTTCCTATTGTTCTACAGTCTACCCTGTTTAATCTCGAGATAGTAATGAATGCAACTTAACTTTGGAAAAGAAAATTCAAAAGTGTTAAGATAATGTGAGGTCCAATCCCCGAGGGACATTGGGTCTGTTGGAAGTGTGTGCGTGCAGCCGAGTGACGCCTTTGTCGTTTACCCAGGCTCTTAGTGGAGTCTGGTGGGTTTTGCTTCTATTAGAGACAAGAATGATGAGTGCCTTGCCTCTCTCCCCTTGCAGTGCCCCTCAGGAGACTCCTCTGAGTTCCTAAAGTCTTCCTCTGAGGATCGGGCTAACAGCTTTAACACTTGTCCGGTTCCCTGTGGTCAATGGGTCTTTCATCCCCGTCACACCCAGGGAGATGTGATTATCCCCCTCTAAACAGAGACGGAAGCAGAGACAGTGTGCTGAGTAACTGTCCCATAGTCCCTCAGCAGATAAGGAGTATACCACCCCCTTAGCATACATTGTTGGTCATTAAGCTAAAGACTGAATTGAAGAAGCTTAATTCATTAGTTATGTGCAACTCTAAATTCCTAGTCTCTGTAGTGATCTGGTATTTAAAAAAAATTATCATCTATCTCTCTATCTCTCTATATCTATCTATCTATCTATCTATCTATCTATCTATCTATCTATCTATCTATCTATCTATCTATCTATCTATCTTCCCAAGGCAAAAGGTAAGTGAAGAACCTACCTCAGGCTCTGAAGCCTGCAGGCTCTGGAAGTCTGCCATGATCTCACGGCTCAGGGTCAGCATCCGGGAGTAGCAGGTGGGGGGCGCGGACTGTACTGCCAGAGGCCAGGCCATCGCCACCCCCACCACCAGCAGCAGCAGAGGCAGTGTCTTTGGTGCCATGGTACCTGTTGTCTACTGCTGGGTCAGCTGCCCCTTTTAAATAGCTGCTGAGGGGGATATCGAGGGCTCAGGCTCCCCCACCTTTTTCCTGCGGGGTCCCTGCCAAGGCCAGGCATCCAAGGAGGGTGGAACCAAGGATGTGACACACCCATAGGGTCTGGGACAGTGGATTCTTTCAGAAGGAAGCTGTAATGAGGGGGCGTGTGCATAGTTGGGGGGCTGGAGGTACCTAGAAAGGAAGCAGGCATTCACTTTCCACTAGGAATTTCTCTCATGACAGAAAGAGCAGTTGAGAGGGTCGGAAAGGAAGCAGGGAGAGATGGAAGAATGGGAGAGTGGATCAGAGGCCAGGAAGAGCAGTGTTGCCTCTGGGTCAGAGTGGTAACTGCTTCCTAAGACTGGCTGATCTCCTGGAGCAGAATTCTGGGTAGAGGAGGACTAGGGTGTCCCTAATCCTTCAAGTCTGCTGGGAAAGACAATACGTAGGGTTGGGGTCCACCAGACTGCATATAGTCATCCATAGAGCACCCACTAAACAGGATGGAGACTGTTGGATGGAGCTCTGGGTCTGGAGGAGAAGCTTCCTCGGAATCTCTGGATCTCTGCTGTGTGGCCACCACTGAGTCCCCACTACAGGCTCCAGGGGACAGAGAAGGAAAAGCTTGTATCTTTTTAGGGCTGAAACAGTATGGAAGGGGAAAGCGCTCCACTTTCATACGAGGGCCAGACTGTCTGCATCCCCTTTCTGGCCACAGCCTTGGATCAATTTCTTATTTCATCTTCACTTCCCTACCAAGTGCAATGGGCTGACAAGTGTCCCCAGCTCAGGTCACAGTGTAGAAGAGTCAGGTTGCTGCATGGGCCAGCAGAGCTTGTGCCAGGACCATTGCCACACCAAGAGTCACCAAGACTTCTGAGCTAATGTTATGGCCTCTGCTAAAGCCTGACCCTGCCATAGGAGGGAAAGTGTTCCAAGGGGTGAGGGTGGTACTTGCAGGACCCTGAATGTTGCTTAGATACCAGCATCCATCAGGGTAACAACAGGTGCCATGCTTCAGAGTAAAGCAGCATAGTGTGTGGGTAATTCTAGTTCCTAGACAAGAAGAGGGTCTCTGTGGAGTGTGATACCGGGTAGTGGTGCCACGACGTCAGACCCATGTCTGGATCTGCCTGGCACTGAAGCCTCCTGCTTCCAGAGACTTGGCTGAGCTGCCCATGTGGTGATCTCAGTGACAGAAACAGCAATAGTGTCCCGAATGCAGGCAGAACTGAGGTAGCCACGAGGATGGATGAATACCTGGCCCCGTGTTTTCGGGAGAAGCCCTCCCCAGACTCGGCGCCTGTTCCCTATTTGTAAACAGGTGGCTTCACTCTGGGCAATGTCTGCCATCACTGCCAGTCTCCACCATTTGTTTATCTATTTCCTGGTGTTCAGAGCCATGGTTAAGGATCATTAGCAGCCCCTTCCTGTTTTGTAGGCAGCAGTGTGTTCCCTAAAATATTTCAGAGAGTTGACCTTGGACTTGGGGCAAGTGTGCTGGGGGCAGATCACCAAATAGTGCTTTTCCCCTGCATGTAAGTCTGCATGCTCTGGCCTTCCTGGTTCTGAGTCTTTGTGGCTCCTGGCAAGTGCATCACCTGGCCAAGGTCTGGAGGTCTGTTTGAAATGCCACAGGACTTCTGAGTGTGTATAACACAGACCCTAAATCCAAGACACAGAGAAAACCAAACTCAGGCTCCAAACAAGTCCCCCGATAGCGTTTGATGTCACAGCACTGGGAAGCAAAGTCCTCTGTGTGTTTGAGCTGAGACACATGTGTCACTGGAAGCCTGATTCTGCTCCTCCAGGATACGATGTGAGCCTCTGAGCAGAGCTTCTGTTATGATTCACATGAAGTTCCAAGGCGGCTTCTAGGTAGGACACTCAGAAATCACTCTGTAAAATGACATGTTGGCAGACGAGGAGCCCTCTTTACTCCCCAAGAACTGAATAAGTGCTCCAGACCATCTCCTGGGAAGACACAGCTGAGAAGGGACAGACTCTGTGGAGGTCAAGGACTATCCTGGTACACATGGGATCTTATATCCTTTCTGTGGGTACAGAAATACCCTGTGTCCTGAGAAAGAGATGGTTTCTGTATCCTTGAGGACTGTTCCTCCTTTATAATAGAGAGCCATTGTGTGTGTGTGTGTGTGTGTGTGTGTGTGTGTGTGTGTGTACAAGTGCACATGTATATGTTTATGTGCCTGTGGTGGCTAGAAGTTAATATCAGGTTCCTTTTCCAGTCACTCTCCACTTGGTTTTTTGAGTCAGGGTTTTTCATTGACCTGGAGATCACCAATTCAGCTAGACGAGCTGGCCATTGAGCTCCAGGGGTCGTTGAGTCTCTGCCTTCCCATCACTCGGATTCCAGGCATGTAATCATCACTTTTTTAAGTGGATGTTGGGATGTTATGCTTACATGAGAACTTTACTGACTGAGCCATCTCCCCAGCCATGGAGAGCTGGAGAGCTAATGCTTGCTTTTCTTTTCTTTTCTTTTCTTTTCTTTTCTTTTCTTTTCTTTTCTTTTCTTTTCTTTTCCTTTCCTTTCTTTCTTTCTTTCTTTCTTTCTTTCTTTCTTTCTTTCTTTCTTTCTTTCTTTCTTTCTTTCTTTTTTTGGTTTTTTTCGAGACAGGGTTTTTCTGTATAGTCCTGGCTGTCCTGGAACTCACTCTGTAGACCAGGCTGGCCTCAAACTCAGAAATCTGCCTGCCTCTGCCTCCCAAGTGCTGGGATTAAAGGCATGCGCCACCACTGTCTGGCAAGCTGATGCTTTCATCTTGATGTGTGTATTTCTTTTTTTCTTTTCTTTTCTTTTCTTTTCTTTTCTTTTCTTTTCTTTTCTTTTCTTTTCTTTTCTTTTCTTTCTTTCTTTCTTTTTTTTTTGAGACAGGGTTTCTCTGTGTCGCCCTGGCTATCCTGGAACTCACTCTGTAGACCAGGCTGGCCTCGAACTCAGAAATCTGCCTGCCTCTGCCTCCCGAGTGCTGGGATTAAAGGCGTGCGCCACCACGCCCGGCATGATGCGTGTATGTCTTAAGGCTGTTTTGCTATACAAACATCAGAGCACAAGTATGCTAAGAAACCTACATAACATATACAGATGTGACCACTTCCCCTTTACCCTTTACTCCTGTCCCAGATGCCCTGGAGGCATCTGTGTTTTGGGGGAATTGTGTTCAAACACACACATACATGTACAGCCTACTCAAATATCTCACCCCAATGTCTCCAAACCCTTTCCCCATATTTCTGTGGCTCCTTTAGCACAGTAGGTTGCACCAATAATAAGGGCATCTAAGGAGTCCTTAGCCCATCCCTTACAGTGTCTTAAATGAGGTTCAAACTTCTTTGGATCTTATTTCTACCAACAATACTACAGAGTGATAGAGCCTGAGGCTGGATGAGCAGATACCAGTTATCTTCTCAAGCAGATTCTTCCTGTATATGTCAGGTACAGTGGATGTGCTGAATGAAATGGGGAACAAAGGGATTCTGCTGCCTTCACAGAGAGGACATAACGAGCAAGGAGTGTAATAGCAGAAACACTTTGCTTAAGGGCTTCTCAAGTGGGACTCTGGCCTACTGGTCAAGCTTGTAGCAGCTGCATCCTATTTTAGACTTGAGGATGGTGGAGAGAGTAGAAATAAGTGTGTGTGTGTGTGTGTGTGTGTGTGTGTGTGTGTGCACATATGTGTGTTGATTGGAATGTGCAATTTTGAATGTGCAATGTCCTCCACAGGTCCACATGTTCGAACACCTGTTTCCCAGCAAGTGGCACTATTTAAGTGGTTGTAGAGCCTTTAGGAAGTGGAGCATAGCTGCTGGAAGACCACACTGGTAGTAGACCCTTGAGGGTTCTGTTCCCTCTTTACTTCCGGGCTCGCTTTCTTTGCGAGGCACTCTGACACGGGCTCTGACTGCTGAGTTGAGCAGCTGTTTGTTTTTTATTTTCTGACTGTCCTGCCATGACGGATGGACTGAAGTACTCCTAACCCATGAGCTATGATCAGCTTTCTTCCTGTGAGGCCACTGATGGTACACACAGCCCTCTAGGCCTTCAGGTATTTGGTTGCCATGGTAAAAAGAGGCACCAGTGTGGGGTGGAGGCCTAGAGCTCATCTCAGTGCGGTCTGCTCACAGGAAGAGAGCTCCCTCAGCTTAACTCCCAAATGTCGTTTGTGGTTCTTTCTAAGCACCACACTGAACTGTAATTACCCTTGTACTTATGATGAGGGGGTTAAGTTGCAAAAGCAATGTCCTCAGGAATGGACTAAGAACCTTCTCAAAGAACCATGAACCAAATAAGATGATATTGTTTGTAAATTACCTGGGTTTGGGTATTTTATTACAGTTAGAGCCAGTGGGTGATGGCATTATGCATTCTCTGTCCATGAGCTTGGGTTTTGGTCCTTTTTAGCCATTTGGCCTTCCTCTTGTCTGTTCAGATAGGCATACTCTAACAAATGATGCTGGTGGCCAAGGAAATGTTCTTTCCTCAGCCCCAAGGAGTTATAGGAAAGCCCTGGGAGGACTATAAGAGACAGGAAGTCACTATTTGCTCTGGCCCTGTGTAACTTGGCTGGAACACAAAACAGCATTCCCACATGTTCTCTGTGCTCCTGTCTTATGATGAGGACATCTAAGGTTGAAATGGCCAGGCCAATATCAGTGCTTCTCTGTTATTTCATCCCCAGCCAGTGAACATCATGGCCAGTGATGGAGGGGTCCAGGGCAGGAGAGGGTACACAGTGTCAAAGCCAGCACTAGAAGCCACCTCTAAGGTAAAGAGCCACTGCTGGGTGTCCCCACTTTTCCTGTAATTAAAATAAAAACCTAGTGATTGGTGGGTGGTCCCATCCTAATGGAGACAGTCAGTTGGTCCTGGGGTGGAACAGGCAGTCCACTCAGCCAGGATGAAGTTTGCAGGCTCCTATTGATGACAGCATCCCTATGTTTATGGGACATGTTTTGGAGCTATGACTGTGTGGCTCTTGGCAAAGCCAAGTGGAAAGTTGACCCACCCAGTCCCAAGTGAAGGAATAAAGACAAACACTCAGCTCTGCTGTGGGCAGGGAGTTTTGAAAACATCGTCTTTTGGAAGAAAGAACTCCAAATGCTCCCAAACATAGGTTCAGGCTCTAACGGGCAGTGGCCATAAGAGAAGTGCTCTCCCAACATTTCTCACAGTGTTGTTTCTACAGAGAGGTCAAGGCAAAAGTCTTTCCAGAGGAGGCCTGGCTTAGTTCTGTGAAAGACTGTGGACTTCAGTAATGACCTCACTTCTGTTACTGCCAGACCATGGGCCTTGTCATTACTAGACTTTCCCAAATGCAGGGGCCTACTACATCAAACACAAGGAGACACTGTGAGGGTAAAAGCACCAAGAAGCCACTGCATTGGTGATTACCCTCTTTGAGGACTCCCTGCGGGTGCCAGTCAGCAGATATGTCTTCATCACTGCACTTAGGTCTGGATGGAGCACCCTTAGACAACTGAAGGTGCACACAGACCTGTAGACTGTTCTAGTCAGTGAGACGGTGCAGGAGGTGATGGATATTTTGTCTATCAGAAGCTTCCAGAGCCTGTGTGTGCTCTGTGTGTATATGAGTATCTAGATATGATAGTGGAGACACATATGCATGTTTGATGTATGTATTGTAGATCTCTACCGTCTATCATCTGCCTGCCTATTTATCTGTCACTTACATCTTATATCTAGCATTTTTATAATCTACCATTTTCCTATCTGTCATCCACCTACTGGTTCATTTATTATATGCCTGTCTTTTTTACCTATGATCTATTTATCATTTATCTTTTTACCTATCTAACTATATGTCTTTGTATCTTTCTGTCTATCTCTGTATATCTTTCTATCTATCCATCTCTGTATATCTATCTATCTATCTATTTATCTATCATCAACCATCTGTCTCTCCACCTATCTATCATCTGCATACCTGCCTACTCATATATCTTAGTCATTCTGTTGCTGTAAAGAGATACCATGACCATGGAAACTTTTTATAAAGGAAAGAATTTAATTGAGGCTGGCTTACAGTTTCAGAGCTTCAGTCCATTGTCATCATGGCCAGGAGTATGATAGTATGTATGCAGGCTGACATGGTTCCAGAGAAGTACCTGAGAGTTCTACATTCTGATCTGCAGACAGTGGAAAAAGAGAAATGCTGGGTCTAGCTTGAATTTTTTTAACACCAAAGGCCACTCCCAGCGACACCCTTCCTCCAACAAGACCACACCTACAAAGCCACACCTCCTACTCCCTCTTAAGTAGTGCATTCAAATACATCAGCCTATAGTGACTATTCCTAGTCAAACCACCACACCACATATTAAGAGTGGTTGATTTGAAGTAATCGGCTCCTGCTTTTGTGAAATCTTGGCACATCCTTAGTTTGTGGGACATGTGGGCATGTGGGCATGTTGGGCATGTTGGGAAGGTTGAGCAGGTGGGCAGGTGGGCACGTGGGGCAGGTGGGTAGGTTGGCATGTGGGCAGGTGGGCACATGGAGCAGGTGGGCAAGTTGGTAGGTGGGCAGGTGGGATATGTGGGGCAGGTGGGCAGGCAGGCAGGTGGGCAGGCAGGCAGGTGGGCAGGCTGGAGGTCCAGAGTAGAGCTGATACCCAGGATAGAGTTCTTTCCCACTCAGTGGCTCAATCTTTCCTGAGCTTTAGATTCACTGCCTAAGGCTCCCTTACTTTATGGCAAGCATTCTGCTTTACTCAAAATAAACGATCCAAACACCCCTCTTGTCTGAAAAGCGCCTCCATAGAAGCCTATGGACATCTGAGCACCGTGGCAGAAGAAACAGTGTGTAAAACTGGTCACTAGACTGCGTGACCCTGGGTAAGTCCCTAGCCCACTCCTGAGCTTTCTGGTCCAGGAGCTTTATTTACTGTGGTGTTTTGGGTCTGTTCTCTAGCTGAAGTGAGGTCTAAATTGCCCTGAAAGGCCCACCATGAGATTACCGGGCTCTTTCTGCCATGCTGGGGTAGAAGTGAGAATTGGAAGTGACAGGCGGTGGTGTGTGCACGGTGCTGGAATGGAGCCCGCAGGTACAATGAGCTGTGTTCAGTGCCACACCCAGAAGACCTTCAACTTCTAGGTGGGGTTCATGGTCTCTGACTGACTCCCTAAGCTATATTGTGAGGATTGAAGTGGGGTTCCCAGGTTATGCACAGCCAGCGACATTTCCCAAAGTCAGCCTCCATGCACAGTGTCTTTAGAGCACCTAAAACACCTGCAAGGGTGACAGGGCTGCCTCATGTTAGAGAGTTTAGAAGTTGGGTCACTTATTTGCTTTGTCTGTAAGAGGCTGGGTGATGTACCCAACACATTCCCCTCAGCAGGTGGACAGCTCTGACACTCTGAGCAGGCAGGTCTGGGTGTTTGTCATTGATGGCATGCTCTCTGCTGGAACCTGAGGCCAAGACTCACAGCATCTATCTTTTAAAACAATGTTTACAATTTTTATTTTAATGTGTGTGAGTGTTTTGACTGGACATATATCTGTGTACTTATTGCCTCCAGAGGCCAGAAGAGGCGTTCAGATCCCTGAAACTGGAGTTAAAGGTAGAGGTGAACCACCAAGTGGCTCCTGGGATCAAGCCTGGGTCCTCTGGAAGAGCAGCCAGCGCTCTTAACCACTGGGGCATTTCTCAGCTCTTGAAGCGTCTATCTTTAATAACTCCTTTGGTAACAAACGGAACTCAAGCAAGTACTGTGCACTGCGAAGGATGCTCAAAGCTGTGCCCTCTCCTCCACACTTAGGAAAAAATGCCCTACAGTAAACTATGCATGGCATGAAATCTACCATGCTTCCACCTTTACTATCCACTGCAGTGAGGAGGTTGCAACACCATGTGGCCATCACTGCTACCATCTCCAGAGCCTTTGCCTTTTCCCTGACCAAATTCTGCTCCCATGAGACAAAAATCCCACCTCACCCCCAGCTGTTGCTCCCCAGCTCCTGGCAATGGCTGTAGTAATTTTACTATTTTAAAGGCCCAGCTTGACTTAAAGGCTTAAACTCAAACCCTGAGCCACAGACTTGCCTCAGTGCTCTGCCTGTTCTGCCTGTTTCTAAAGGTGCAACTTCCTGGCATTTTCTCAGTAAGATGGCAACAGCATTGGTCCCCATGCAGGCTTCCTTGGTTTACCATTTGCCCACAGTGGTTTGTGGCCTTGTACACACACACACACACACACACACACACACACACTTCACCCTGAGCATCAACACTACCCTAGATCATGATAGCAAACATGCCTCTGACCTGTCCTTATCATTGAGTATGAAATCATGCAAGCAAACTTTTGAGGCGACTAACGAGCCCATATATCCAAATCCTCCAATCAGTGACTGGTATAGGGTAAGCTCTGGGGTTTCCTGTTATATTTTTGTAATGCTAGCCCCACAAACTCAGTTCCAACCACCAAACATAAACATACACACTGGACCCTGAAGGGTTCAGAGTCAGGAAGGACCTTGGCATGCTAGCCCAGGACAGGGCCCAGCAAGAGGAGTGAATGAATGAATGAATGAATGGTGCCTTTTGTTGCTTCCCCTCCTGATGGGCCCCATGGGGGCTACAGCTGCAGCTGGGGCAAGTCCACCAGCCTTTCCTGCTGGCCCAGAGCCCTGGAACCCCCTTCTCCTGCTGCCCACGCAGGCTGCCTCATTTGAGAAGCCGAGCTCCCTCCCTTGGGGAGCACTTTGAGTGTTTTGGCCTCTGGCCTTCCAGGAAGCCCCATAGCCAGCACACACCCAGGGCAGGAAGCAGAGAGAAAAAATTTAAATCTTTGACAAGATGCCAGGGCAGAGACCACTGCAGAAGCTGGCACAGCCCCTCCAGGTTGTTGGCACAGTGAGCGGCGCTAAGTGCAACCTCCGGGTTTTATAAACATCTTATTTGAATGGTTCCTTTCTTCCTTCAGAGGAAGGCATAGTTTTAGGGGGTGCGGTTTGCTGTGGCATAAGTAAAGGAGTCAGGAAGGGTCAAAAGATCATTGTACAGAAGGCTTCTACTTCTAGCAATTTCTCTTCACAATCACCCTGATGGGTATAAAAATCCCAAGACTACACCACAACTCTGAATCAGAAGAGATGATAGGTCAGGTCAGCATTACTTTGCCTGCTTCTGACTCCTGGTAAGAGGCTGAGGTGGTATGGACATGAAGCCCAAACTCCTCACAGTGTGGAAGTCCCCAAACTATTCTGTCTCACTCTGGAGACCCAAGTGTATGGAAACTCTCCCAGGTCCTGTGTTCTCAGCACGAGTGTTACAAAGGTGTTTTGTGAATTGAGATTCATTCACTGCACAGAGAACATAAAGTCCTGGGCTGGGCTGATGGCTCAGTTGACAAAGTGCTTATTGGAAAAGCACAAAGACCAGTGTTCAATCCCCAAAACCCATATGGAAAAAAGAAAAATTCAGGCACTAATGGCTCATATGTGTAACCGCAGTACTGGGGAAGTGGACAAGTGGATCCCTCCTGGTCAGCCAGCCTAGTCTAATGTGAAAACCCCAGGCCAGCAAGAGACCCAGTCTCAAAAACAAAGAACCAAACAACATCCCACCAAACCAAAATAAATTGGGTGTAGTCAGGTGGTTCATCAGGTAAAGGCACTTTTCTCCACCTTCGGGGACCTGCATTCCATCTCTAGAATCTCACATGGTGGAAAGAGAAGAATGATTCCCACAGATTGTCCTCTGATCGCCACACCTTCACTATGGTAGGTAATGTACTCCCTAGTGCACAAGTGAATACAGCAAACGTCAGTGTAAAAACCCAAGGGAGATGGAACTGAGGAGCAACGACACCCAGGCTTGTTCTCCAACCTATGCACACGCACACACACACACATGCACACACACACTCATACACTCACACACATACCTCTCTCTCTCTCTCTCTCTCTCTCTCTCTCTCTCTCACACACACACACACACACACACAGTCACACACATACCTCTCTCTCTCTCACACACACATATCACACTCACCCTTTTACTCTCTCACACACATACACACACACACTCACACACATACACTTTCTCCCTTTTTCTTTTTTTCTCTCTCTCACAAACACATACATATGCTCTCTCTCACACATACACACACACACCCTCACTATTCCTCTCTTGCACACACATACACCCACCCGCCCACCCACTCTCTCACACTCTTTCTCTTTCACACACACACACTCTCTCTCTCTCTCTCTCACACACACACACAACACACACACACACAGACCACATTCACACTCATACACTCACATTTACACGCACAGAGGTTGGATCTTCATGTTTGTGTTCAATGCATGCCTTTCTCACTTGCAGAAAGGGCCATTCCTATCTCAAAGGCTGGCATGAAAACTATAATCAAGGGTGCTGGAGCAACCTGAAATCTACTGTGTGATGCATCCAGTACAGGGACCACACTTGACCAGTTCCCTAGTGAATGCCCAGCACTCAGAACAGTTCCTGATGCCCAGAAGGCATGCAACGTGGCTGCTAGGCAGAGTTGCAGTCAACAGCAGATGCCCTTTTGGTTGTAATGGGTGAGGATAAGGCCTCTGCGGTGGAGAGGGCTCTATTCAGTAGGGAGCAGTAACATACGTCGACCTCCACATTTAGTAGTTTGGCCTTGCCCTCCCTCCCATGTGGAGGGACATCCTGTTGAGGGAGACTAGACTGTGGGCAACATCCATGAGTCCAGTCTCTCCATCTACAAGAGTCCCAGGAATCCAACGTAGGTCTAAAGGTTTGGCGCAAGTGTAATATGTCTAATGCTAATGTGATGGTTAGACAAAAGCAAGGGTCATCTGGGAAGGAAACCTCAATTAAGAAAAGGCCCCCTTGGGGATAAGGGGAGGGGTAATGGGGAAGAGGCTTGGGAGGGTGGGGTTGGGAGGAGGGGAGGGAGCAGGGACTGTCATCAGGAGGAAAAGTGAATAAATAAATAAAGTTCTATAATGTCTCCTTGCTGCATGGTGGTGGTGGCACACACCTTTGATCCCAGCATTCAGGAGGCCGAAGGAGGCAGATCTCTGAGTTTGAGGACAACCTGGTCTACAGAGTAAGTTCTAGGCCAGCTAGAGCTACACAGAGAAACCCTGTCTCACAAACAAACAAACAAACAAACAAACAAACAAACAGCAAACACAAAAACAAGACACAAAGCAAAGCAAAGCAAACCCTCCATCAAACTGGCATGCAGGCAGAAATGTGGGGCATTTTCTTAATGACTGAGGTAGAAGGACCCACCCTGCTGTGGCAGATGGTCCTGGGTTCTATAAGAGAGAAAACTGGGAAAGCCATAGAAAGCAATTCAACAATCAGGGCACCTCCATAGTCTCTGACTGAGTTCCTGCCTCCGGGTTCCTGCCTTGAGTTCTTCTCCTAACTTCCCTTCATGATGCAAGCTGAAACAAACTCTTTTCCTCACCATTGGCTTTTGGCCGTGGTGTTTATCATAGCCACAGAGAGCAAATTAGGACAGCCACCCTGTCAGCCTACGCTCACGGCTGTTTAGACCTTGGTGAGCTTTTCTTTGGGTCATTGTCTCCAAAGCTCACCATCAACACACAGAGATATGTGCTGATGCTGAAGATGAGGGTCCTCTAATAAATGGAGGGCAGACAGACAGAATAGGCACAAGCAATTACAGACACACATAGATCCGATGCTGCAGTTTTGCCATATCTCTGTGAGTGTGTGTGTGTGTGTGTGTGTGTGTGTGTGTGTGTGTGTAGTTGTGTGTGCACATGGTATGAGTGTGGAGATGTGGTATGAGTGAGGACAATTTTGGGTGTCGTCAGTCTTCAGGTACTGTCCACCTCTTATCTTAGACAGGGTTTCTCACTAGTTGGAACTCCAGAGATGAGGTGGCCTGGTCATCAAGCTTTTGGAATTTTGCCTCCCATCTCATCTTTGCTGGACTACCACCAAATACATATGGTTTTTTGTTGTGGGGGGGGTACTTTGGAGATCCAAACTCAGGCTCTCGTACTTGTGAGGAAAGTTTTCTGATGACCCAGCTATCTTTCCAGTCTGATGTTATGAATTTAATAGAAAAAAAGACCTCCATAGGCTCATGCATTTGGACACTTGGTCCCCAGCCTGTGGTACTGTTTTGGAGACTGTGAAATTTTTTGGAGACAGGGACCTACGTGGCAGGTATAGAGCCCTAGGGGTGGAGCTCTAGTCTTGTAGGGCTCTGCTTCTGGCTTGAGCTCTCTGATTTCTGGTCTATGGAGATTCAAGAGCCCCATGTGCAACTCTGTCGTGCTATGCCTTCACCATGATGGATAGTAGTACACTCTCAAACCACGAGGCCAAGTAAAATCTCCCTTCTGTAAATTGTTCACATAAGGTCTCCTCAGGGAGAAAAGTGAACGGACAGGAGAACGGACAGAGTCTGTAATCCAGGAAGCTTCAGAAACTTACGCTCCCTTCTTCAGAGGGGAGCTTGAAAGAGGAAGAGGTAATTTTGATAGGTCTAAATAGTTGCTGGTGACAGTTTTGGGGGATTCTGTCAGGGAAGAAGCAGAAACTCACCAAGGATTATGCTCTCACTGTCCTGACAGGTTTCCCAGAGAATCCCAGCTAATCCAGAACAAATGCCAGCTCCTTCTCTCAATAGTGTCTAGGATTCTGTGGTTACAGGATAGGATGCCCAGGGAGAGGCTATGTCAACTTTAACTCTTTTAGGAGAACTTTCTTAGTCAAATGAAAGCACTTTAGTGATAGCCCCTTCTGAAGAGGAGCTGGGGCGGAATCAAGATGATGGAGAGATGGGGCAGGGAGTAGTAACGCGATTTCGTTATTGACATCATGATGAGATAAATCGTCAACATGCTTTGGGGGATCATTTCCCAAGCCCAAACATCAAGAAAATGTTCCCCTATCTTGTAAATGAAGTATTGACTTAGGGGACTTAGCTGCGTACATGTATACACTCACAGATACATCTGCACACTTTTCTCTGTGTTCACGACACCCCTTTAAGCCTCTCAGAATCCTTATAAACCAGGCAGGAATATAGGGGAAACACACTTCATTGGATGTTGCCTTTGGCAGCTGGGAAACTCTTCCTGCCCAGCCTGGTTCGTATTGCAACTGTAGTCTTCCACTAACACATAACTCGAGGGCACCGTGGAGCTACGCTGCAAATTGTTTTAATGTAAGAATGAGCAGTTCAGATCTTGCAGGGTTATAAGTTCCAAACTATGAAAATAACTCCAGGGGAGTCTTGCAATGCCAAGAAATGCAGATACCCACAGCGGGAGCAATTTATAAACCCTATGTTGACTCAACACACATACAACACACACCAGGATGTGCAGCAAAATTGTGCTTTGAAATGCTGAGTTTTTAATCACCGGGGAAAACTGCCCGTGCAAGGGAGACGAGTCTCAATCACAGGGCTGCACGTGTGAGCCCTGCCTTATCTCGGCGAGCCACAAACAGCCTGATCATTTTCTCTCTTTGTAAGGCACAAGGCTGCCAGGCAGAATGACTCAAGCTGTAACGCCAGGCAGACAGTATTTACTCTAGGCAAACCAGACTTTTAAGTTTTAAATAAAATAGGCTTAACATAAACGATAACAAGATCTGATCTGGGGGACCCTTAAAAAAATAACAATGGCTTGGCACAGAAGACACCCTGCTCCAGGGAACAGCATTAGCTTCCATGGTGAGATCAAGTTACAGTAAAATCAAACATTACAGTCCTAGGCATGGTGAGCCACAAATGCAAAAGTAGCCGGCAGACGGATCTGGCTTCATGTTCTCAGCAATAGAACAAGTGCTCAGGAGATGGCAGTTTGCAAATATAAGACACAAAAGGACAGCCTTCCTCAGGATCTGTCTTTGAAGCTGGAGAGTAACGGGAAAGCACATGCCTAGTTTCCCCTCTAATTTACAAAGGGATTCTTAAACAATGCCTGCCCTGCCCTGCCGTTTATACATAAAGTCCAGCAGGCTTGGGTTGGGGACAGTGATGGGTTTTATTTTATGAAAGAGTTTATGTTTTGCATAGAGTTATGCCCCACAAAACTGTATCAGCTGTGAGGAAAGGAGGACCGACTGGGGATGAAGCTGGAGTCACGTTCAGACTTTCTCTCCTGGGGGACTGATGGCACCCAACACAGGTAGGTTGTAGAAAAGGAAAGGTCTTTCTTTCTTCAGAACGATTCCTATAGATGCTGCTAGTATCCTGTGACCAATGCTTTACACCATGAAGACTTGTGGCTGAGGTTTCTGGAGGACACTACGGTCAGCTGTCCTTAAGACCAGAGGTGACAGAGGTCAGTACCAGTCACCAACTAGCTCCAATTCCATTCCTGGAGACTTTGGGGTTGAACAGGAGCCTCTTGGGCCATCGGGGGGAAGCCCCATTGCAGTAAAACTGAAGAGAAATTCACATGGGAGGCATCTAGGAGCAAGGTATGTCACACAGGCAGCAGAGGATGAGGACTTATAGCTCCTAGAGAAGGAATACCTGGAGCCAGAGCTAGAACATGCCAGAAGTTGCATGGCACAGATTCTCCCACAGGTTCCTTAGAAGGACTAGTGAGGTGAGCACCTTAGCTTTGGACTTCTGGTCTCCTAAGGAGCAAAAATAAACTACTGTTCCTCCTCTTCTTCTTTTCTTTAAGACAGGGTTTCTCGGTGTGGCTCTGGCTGTTCTAGAACGCACCATGTAGACCAGGCTAGTCTTTAACTCAGAGATCTGCCTGCCTCTGTCTTCTAAGTGCTGGGATTTTCGTTCTTTCAGGCCATTGAGTTTGCAGAGACATTTTAATGATCTTAATGGCACTAAGGAGCAGCCATTTAACTCCAAGAGCCTCCTTTTCTTCATCTGAAAACACAGGGACAAATTGTACCACCTCCCTTGTGTGCCACAGGAACTATAGCAGTAACACATGTCTTATGAAATCAGGGGCAATGTTCGAAAGACTTTTCAAAGGGAAAGTACCATTGTTTTTGCTAATTGTTAACATAAGAAAAAACACTTGAGGAGAAAATGTAAAACCTGAATGTATTTATAACTCTCTAAACAGTCACTCTTCCATTCCTTTCAGCAAATCTGATAGACACATTTGATTTTAGAATTTGAATCTTATTTTCCCTCTTAGACTTTGATATAAGGTTAGACTTCTAATTCTATATTCTTCCTCCATCTGGGTGATGAGGATACATGCCTGCCAGGGCCATCATGAGGGTTGGGGGACACAGCTCATGGGAAGCAATTAAGACTCAGAGTCTAGCACTCCATGTATAAGTGAGAGAAGGAGGAGGAAGAGGAGGAAGAGGAAGATAAATAGGAAAGTGGTTGCTGGGTTGAGCATCCCACCAAGATTTGGCAGAGTTTGGCACACAGTGCTCAATAAAACAACTATTCTTTTTGACTACTCTAGAAGGAACCTTTCTCTCTTGACTGTGGGAACTGTACAGGTAACTCTCCATCCTCTACCCCCATCTGCTGATTCTCTTTGCTCTTCTATGCCTAGCTGAAGACCCCTCTCTCCCAAGAAGCCCTCACGGATGCCATGTGTGGTTTGATGTCTCCCCTTGTCCCTTATAGGCCCAGGTTCACTTCATGTCACCACCAAAGCCTCCCACACTCTGATATGAAATCATACCCTGTCTTAGTCCACTGCATTTCTAGTTCCTCACCCATTAGAAGTATTAGCAAACCTTGTCTGAACAATGCTGAGAGGAGAGGGAGCAGATGTTCAAGGTCTGTCTCTCTGGTCTTCCTCAGAGGGGCAGACAAATGGCTTTGCTATCACCAAGGATCCCCGGATCCTTTCAAACAGCAAAATCACAGAGACAGTCTTTGCTGGCACAGCTATTACTTTCAAATGCACATAAGCCAAGTATTCTGTGATAATGCTTCAAAACAAGCAGCCTTCTATCACAGCCTCTAAGAGCTCCTCCCTCTCTTGCCTGAGCTAGGAGGCAGCAGCTGCCCACACAGCAACTCGTGGTCCAAGGCAACAAACAGCACACACTTATGCCATGTTCACTGTGTTCCAGAGATCAATATCAAGCCCCTTATTCCCCATCATGAGCCCCGAGAAGGTAGATGTGCCATTAGTCCCACTGCTCAAATGGAAGAACCAAGTCCAGAAGAGATTGTATGACTTATTCAAGTTCATCCCCTAGAATGGGGTAAAGACTTGGCACTGTCTGAATTTCTCCCACTGACTCTTGAAGTGTTTCCTGTGCCCTGCTGGATCTGATGTAGCTTGGCCACACCACTGAAGCTCCTTGGTCCAAGGAAGAACAAGTGTGCTTGTTTTTATTAATCTCCCATCAGGCACTCTTGCTTCTTTTATGCATATTACAGCAACCTGGGTATCACCCCATACCACAGAGGAGAACCCCAGGGCTGGCACACAAACATCAGGTGTGTGTAGTCTTCTAGATGAGACCAATTGGATGAGAAGCAGTTAAGCCAGTCAGGTGAGGCTGGAGCCGACTCCTTTTTCTCCTTGTCCTCCCCGTGGAGTCTGAAAAATTATGTTGGTCAATAAGGACACGGTGGGGTGGAGGGTAGAAGGAAGGGAACAGGTTAGGAAGACCCAAAAAGGGGCCTTTGCTTTCCACCACCTAGTTCGCACAGTGGCTCCCAGTGCCCAGCAGGTGGCAGGATGTGGCCAGAGATGCCCGGTCCGGTCCCTGGCAAGTCTGGGCCAGCAGCCCGTGCTGCCAGGTAATGTCTGCCTCCTGGGGAGTTCGTGCCGCCCACTCTGGCCCCTGCAAGCCTAGGGTCCTTAGGCATCCTGGTCTCCCGTCCCTCCCCCCCGCCCTCCAAGTACGCCCCAGCTGCTGCAGAAGCTCAGACCCAGATGAGAACCCTGCCCCTAAATCAACCGCCGAAGCTTCACTGTGTAGGGGAATCCCGAGCACCCAGACAAGCAATTTCCAAAAAACGTACTTTTTTTTCTTTTTAAAACATAAACTGCAGCCTCATAGGCTTCAGTTTCTCAACGTATAACGAGAGAGGTTACATTAGACCTCGATTGTCTGGGCCCTCCTTTCACTCATTTAAACATCCCGGAAAACAAAGAAGCCTGTGGCCGAGCCAGTGGGTGAGATCAGTTCTGAGTCGATACGAACAAACGCTACCGGTGGGGAGTCCCGGGGACCCAGCGGCTCAAGGGAGGCCCCTTCCCTCGGAGTCCCCGCCTACCCGACTGTGAAGTGGGGGGCGGTGGCTTCTAACTCTTGGCTGAGATCCGGGTCCACGCCCCCTCTTCCCGCTGCACACCCTCCCACCCTCCTTTCTCTCCTCTTCCTTCTCCTTTTCCCTCACCACCGTTGTGAGCAGAGCTGCACGGTGGTCTGGGCTCAGGGAGTCCCCGGGTTTCCATCCGTGTATTGTGCGTCATGGGGAGAATCGGGTGACGGCTCAGGGGGTGCGGTGATCGCAGCGGGGGGACACCCTGAAGGAGGGGTGACCACACGGTCCCCATCCCTGCGCTGCAATCGGCCCCCCTCCACACACGCTACAACCCTGGCTGGCTGCTCTCACCCAGGCTGCATCCCAGGGCTCTCATCCTGCACACTATATCCCAAGAGCATCCTGCATCCCGTATCGCTGTGAGAATCCTGCATCTGACATCCAGAAAGGAGAGGCCGGGCATGTAGTAGCGGCAGTAGCGGCGGAATATGGGCGGGAACCACTCCCACAAGCCCCCAGTGTTTGATGAGAACGAAGAAGGTAAGAGCCTCCCTAACACGAGCCGCCACTCCCCACATCCCCTGGGCATCCCTTCCTTCTGCTATCCTTCACTGAGCGCCTGCTGAGTGTAGCGGAAGGATGGACACCTGGGTCTCAGCACAGCATTGTCTCCTCTCACTGGCTGCGCACCGGTCCCAGTGCTAGGCATAGAGCTACTTAGCCACTTCTTAGGCTCTAGTGCTCTTTGGAAGCTCAGATCATGCTGAACCTAGAGTTGGGACAGAAGACTGGGAGAGGAAAAGGGGACTCAAGGTATCACTTGGGGGATGGGGCGTCATAGGGAAGACCTTGCTTCACAGTAGAGTAGGGGGCCTTGCTCCTGCTCAGCATCCTGGGACTCCAAGGTGGCCTTCAGAACGTGAGGTTAACAGAAGTGGCCTACTGGGTGAAAGTACACAAAGTGTGTGTGTGTGTGTATGTGTGTGTGTGTGTGAGAGAGAGAGAGAGAGAGAGACCCTCCTATTTGGTCTCAGGTCCACATAAGGAAACTTTTTGTAGCTGAAGTCAATGGCTCTGAGGAAGGAGCCCTGCTTGGGGCTAGCTTCCTGGTGGGGAGTGTTGTAGGCTAGCCACCTTGAATAGGTCTGAAGAGTCCTTGCAGCTAATGGTGGCAGAATTTGGTAAATGGGGGTTTGGCTGAGCAGAAGTGTAAGAAGTTTTCTTAGCATTTACTTTCAATATCGTGTGTCCTGGGACTCAACCCCTCTGAATCCTTATTTCATCCGTATCTGTGAAGGTTCCTAATCAGGTCGTTGGAAGCTCAATCATTACTCACAGGTGGAAAGTGTCTTACAGACACCTGTGTTGTTAATAACCTACTGTGTGATAATATACACTGGCTTCTCTCTGCCTATCTATCTCCACTGTGCCCCAAATTAGAGGCCAGACATCTTGAGCCTTTATGTCAGCTGCTGTGCTGGGCTTACTCAGTCCTCACAGATCCCAGTGGAACAGGTACTTTCCTTGTGGCTGTTTTGTAGGGGTGGGAGAGAAATTGAGAGAGAGAGAGAGAGAGAGAGAGAGAGAGAGAGAGACATGCAGAGAGAGAGAGAGAGAGACAGACAGATAGACAGACACACACACACACAGAGACAGATACACACACACACACAGACACACACACACACACACAGAGATAGAGATAGAGATAGAGATAGAGATAGAGATAGAGATAGAGATAGAGATAGAGAGAGAGAGAGCACCCCAGTCATAGACTACACCCTGAGAGCTGGTTCTGAGCTCATGTACAGGGTACACGAGGTTTCTAGGTTTCTAGAACCATCAAGGCTGGTCCTCTCAAAATGATGAGACCCGACTTAAATGAACACACCTGCTGATCCAGCCAGGTGGTCCTTCCTTGCAGGAGGCCATGTCTGGTGGGTCTGAATGAACTTCCTTGGTGATAGGCAGGGAGGGTTCAGTATGGCTACAGGCTGTTTGGCAGCCCTGATCTTCTTGGTCTTCAGACTGAAGTGGGTTAGTAGAAGCCTGAGACAGAAGAGGCTCTGTATGTGCCAGAGGGAGTTAGGACTTCCATGTAGCTTTGCCCCCGTTTAGTAGTTCATGGGAATAGCCTGGGTCAAGGTTACACTGATAGTTTTCTTTACATCTCTGTCTTAAAAACGGGTTGAGTTTTACATGTATACATCAGGTTTTCATCAAGAGTCATTTCATCTATCATAATCCTGATATTAGTTCTCTCCCTTGAAACACACCTCCACATAGAATGCTAGCATTTATTAACAATTAGCTCTCTGCAATCATACCCAGTTTCTTCTCTGCCCCAGAGAAATTTAAACTCACCTTAATCAAATACCCCAAAGTATTGTATATTAATACTTCATTTGTGTGGCAGATCATAGACGTCTAAAGAAAGTAACTCTCTAAATTAAATGAAAGAGTTCCCCATTGCATGTAAAGACAGCAATGGGGTACCCTCAGCCTGTGACTATATTTTTATAATTATTCTTGTTTGATGTCACCATTTATTACTCCCACCTTTCAAAAATACCAAATATGGTCAGTAAGACACCCCCTTCATATGTAATAATGTTTGTTCATTTTATTTTTTTCAGAAAAGCAACCCTTCCTTTAATGCTTAACTCTTAGAGGGGACTTGCCACCTTTGTGGCAATGACCCTATTCATGCTTTCCTAGCTCAAAAATATTTACTGTAATTGATGTTTTGGTTTTCCTGTCTTGGTTTCCCATCCAGATTCTGTCAAACCTGGGTAAGCCATCTGTTTTGGTGCAGGTTGAAGTACAAGTTTGGGACTCTCCAGTCCAGTGGAGCATGAACACACGGGCCTCAAAGCCCTTGCCACGTATTTCCTGTGCACATGTAGAGTACAGTCTGCCAGTTCATGTATTCCATATGCATTTACATGTCATCTTTTCCACACTTTCTCCATGCTGAGCCCCAGGAGTAGAGTCATGGCAGAGCGGTCCTCACCCTGAGAGGGTAAACTCTTCTACACTCGAGTCTTGCAGAAGTGTCAGCAAGACTTTCCTGGGGAAAGACGTTTCTGGGAACAGAATGTACAAAGGCAGTTAGTTGGTAAAGATAAAGCAGGGTTGGTTTATTTGGGTATCTGACAGAGATTTTTGTGATTCCAAGGAAGGTGGAGCCTTAAGGTACCATAAAAAGCCCCTGAATGCCAGGCCAGCCTCAAAGGGTCCAGGGTTATTTGAATGTGTGGAGTTGATCTTTTGAAGGGTTTTAGGCAGGGGGTAATGGGGGTCCGTGAACCAGCATGCTTCCCTAAGTGGTGAGGTGCTAGGTCCTGAACATAACTAATATTAAGGTCTTGAATGGACAAACCACAGCCGGAAGTTTGCCAGTGTATAACTGTTCTCCATTTTTGGGGGGGGGGAACGAGGGGCAGATGTGGGGCTAACTGTGTTCTGATAACAGTTGTCATGCTAATGCCTTCAGCAAGAAGCTCTGCAGAGCATGTTCATGTCCCAGGAAGAATGGCGGCGCCCAAGTATTGGCAGTGTTTCTCTAATTGTGGCACGTGAAATAGTTTTGTGCTTACTATAATGGCTTCTGAGGTAAGGTGGAAGATGGCGCTTTCCCCACCTGAGCCTCTTTGAGCGAATGATATAAAACCAGCAGGACGTGGTTTTCCTGGAACTCACTGGCTTGGGCCACTTGGCCCCTTCTGTATCTGCTTCGAGCCCTGGTCCTGGCTAGCATGGTCCATTACCAGCATGGCCTCCATGCTGCCCTCCTGCCTTGGCATCTGGGTGCAGCAGCCAGACTATCATGCATCAGGGCTCTGTTCAGTTCCCCTCTGTCTCGCTCGCTCTCTGCTCTTAGAAGCAAGTTCCATGAAGATTGGGATGAAAGCAAAGTCCTGCACATGCCCACTTGGACCCACCCTCTGGGCACCCACTCCCCTCTTATCCCAGCCAACTTTGACCTTGGTCCATGTTTCCCTCCCCCAACACCCCCAGATGCTCACGAGGGCTTCATTGACCTCTCTCTTCGTAATGACGCTCTCTGCCCATTCCTTGCTCATTTTCTTTCTGCCAGTCATCATCACCTACTGTACTATTGTCAGGGTTATTTTCTTAATTACCATCATGTTGGTTTTCTGTCACTGTGACAAAATACCTGAGCCAAACAACTTCTAAGGACAGGTCTGTTTTAGTTCACGGTTCCTGAGGGTCTGGACCTTTATCACTTGACTGTTGGTTTTAGCCTGTGGTGGGACAGCTTTATGGTCATGGCAAAAGATATGTGTTTAGAGAAGTGGCATCCTGGAGACAGAAGGAGACAAAAGGAAGCTAGGGTCCCAGAATGCCTTCAAAGGATGTCACCAAGTCACTTCTTTCTGCTTCTGAATCCAAGTCATTTACTCATTGGTAGAGAAAGGCCAGTGGACTGAGCACAGATTGAGGGGTAAGTGAATAGATAAATTGGGGAAGCCAGCTGGACATCAGGAGGACACATCTAGGGAACCTGGCAGCTGGTTGTATTGCTGCTTGTCTGCGATACAATAGCTGACAAGCACCTTAAAGAGGAAGGGCTTATTCTGGCTCTCAGTTTGATGGGGCACAGTCGTCATTCATGGGGAAAAAAAAAGACTTGGCAGCTGGATTGGGAGTCTGCTGGTTACATTATATCTGCACTTAGGAAGCAGAAAGGGGACAGGAAGTGGGGTTTGTTTGTTTGTTTATATAAATTGTAAAGCCCACCCTGTCATAACCCATTTCCTCCAGCAAGCTCCACCTCCAAAAGGCTCCACAACCTTTCCAAATGGTGACACCAGCTGAGGACCAAGTGTTCAAAAACACAAGCCTGTGGAAGGCGTTTTACACTGAGGTCTCAGCACTGCTGATTGGTTAGATCGGTCTCGATGGCGAAGGTACCTATTGGGATAAGTCAACTTACACCTCTCGTTTCAATGAACAATGAAGGCTGGTCAGAGAGGCACAGGGGTTTTATAGCAGAGAGAAGCAACGGGTGTGCCTGCACTTTTATCAGGCCCCATCTCCCAAAGGTTTCACCTGCCCTTGGTGGCATAGGTGGGTAGGTAACCACGTCTTTGGCAGATGGGCCTCTGGAGATCTTCTGCTTCCAAATCACAGCGCAATGGGTCTTCTACATCACTGCAAACCCATTAAGGAGGAAACCAAAGGGTAGTCTCGTGAAAGGTTGGAGCTCTGTTGCGATGGGAACTTCATGAGAATTCTGGTGTCTCAAGGCCTAAAGGAGCACCTGGAGTAGAACTGAGACGCTAATAAACTCTGCGTGGTGAGTGAGTGCCAATCTCTTTAGCCTCAGCTTAGTTCGGCTTCTCAGGTAGTCTCTGGAACCTTCCCTCATTTGACTTCTGCTTCCCTCTGCATGTTTTATGGTAGGACAGACTTTCTTCTCATGGAACTCACTAGCCAGCCCCGAGACTCCAAGTAGAGGAGAGCGCTCATATCACTGCAGGGTCACCGATGACTGGTTCCTGTTAAGACCTGAACCATTCTGTAAGCAGGGAGAGCTGATGCGCTAAGCAGCTAGCCCAGATGTTTAGGTCTTGCTCGGACACTGGGTAGAGTCACCTCTACTTGAGACATTCTGGTACATGTGGGGGAAAAAATCTGAGGAAGACCAGAATGCCAACAGAAGGAGGGCAAGTGGATGTTGCAGTGAGTCCAAATACTGTTCAAAGAGTGATGATACTAACAACCACGACCGAACTTAAACCACCATCTCCAGCTCTGTTACCAGGGAAGGGTACAGTGGTGGTTTGGGCTTCTGCAACTTATGCAGTGGTTAAATCTCATGTCAGTTATCTCTCCACTAGATAGCAACATATCTGAGGTAATAAGTTTGTAAAAGACAGTTTGTTTTGACTCATAGATCTGCAAGTTTCTACCCTTGATCAATCAGCCCCCGTTGTTTTAGATGTGTAGTGAGGCCGGGCACATGTTTCATGTGGTAGAGGAAAACCTTCTGCTTTGAAGCAAATGCGAACAGCAGAACCAAGGTAGAATTCTCCCTGAGACCAAGGCTCCAGTAGCTGGCAGATGTCCCACTTAGGGACCCCTCTCTTGATCTCTCCCGCTATGCTGGGGAGTGTGAGTCTTGGGGCAGCGTTCAGCATCCAAAGAGCAGCACAGCCATTTTCTAAATGAGACTGCGACCTCTTTGAAGAGTGGTGGTGGCAATGGCTCGCTTCCCCCCTCCTCCCCCAACCTTTGCACCTGCCAGGCCCAGAATAGAGTCACTGAAGAACATTGGGAAGCCATGCCTGAGTGTAGGCTGAAGGTGGTCCCTTCCTGGGGCTCAATTTTCTGTGTCCCTCTGGGTTCTGAAGTCACCGAGGAGTGAACACAGAAATCACAGTTTTATTTTATAAGTGGCGTTTGTACGGACTTTAGAGTGGGATGGGCTCCCTGCTTCCGTTCTCAGGTTTCTAGCTTGGAACAAACAGGCAGGGAATTGAGTGTGCAGAATGGATGGTATGCTGCAATCAGCTCGGCAGTTCCCAGTCCCAGTATTCAGGGAGCCCAGGAGACAGCCCCACGCAGCAAAAACCGAGGTGTGTGCACCAGGCAGGCTGTGGTGTTAAAACATTGTTTGCATGCAGTGACTCCAGATATCAATTTTCCTTCTGTTGAAAGAGGCACAGGGCTCTCCCCCCGCCCTTCCCTGTTGCTGGGTAAGACGTGACTCTTACTTTAGGGGACAGCAGAAGAGAGTGGCTCTTTCCAGGGAGTGAATTGTGTGATGATAGAGGCGGGATTGATCCCCAGGTTGAGGCAGGGTTTAATGCACGGAGAAGAAGAGGAGTGGCGTTCGAGAGGGGTGAGTTGTCCTCAGCTAGCACTGAGGCTGTCATGTTCCTCTGAGAACTGGAAAGAACAAGATTCCGAGTGTTAGATGGGTGCTTACAATTGAAGCTTTGAGCCCTGTAAGGTGGAGATGGAGAAACTGCTCCTCAGAGGGATCTCTAGGTCCCCTGCTTCAGAGGGGGCACTAGTTACCATGGTAGTGAGGGAAAGTTTACAACAGTGGAGGAGAATCAGCTACCTAAACTACCAGTGAAGTCAATGCTGTCATCAATTTGGGAATCTTTCTCCTTCCAGCACTTGGCTTTTTGATCTCCCTGAGTGTCCTACCTCATTGGGGATTTTGCCTTCTGGCTCATTTTACCAAGACACCCTATCAGTGAAGTTATCAAGGTAAATGGCTTACCTTCCCAGGGTGGGTTGTTAGTGCCAGCACAGCATTTCTTCTGCTTAAAATACAGAACCAAACAGAAGACTCACTTTATTTCTAATTATGTATGTATGCGTGTATCTGTGGGTGTGGGTGTGTACTCACTCACAGTTGTCATTGAGTGTGATGTCAGTGGAGGCCAGCAGAGGGTGTCAGATCTCCTGGAGCTGGAGTTACAGGTGGCTGTGAACTCCCTGGTGTGGGTGCTGGTATTCTGGAAGAGCAGCAAGCACTCTTAACCAGTGAGCTGTCTCTCAAGTACCCCTTCCTTGGGAAAACTTCCAAGTTCCCTGTTTCCTCTGAGATGGTGAGGGACATGTGAATGATGTTGACCCAAACGAGCAGCATTGATCTGTATCTTATCTCAGGCAAAATATTTACCAGCTGGTAGGTGTCATTTCATGTCTGTGTATCTTAAGATAAGCAGAATTATCCACAAGGCAGAACTTTACTTCTGTCTGACTTGAAGGGTGTGAGAACAGCATGGACCAGAGGCCACACCCTTTACCAGCTAACCAGGAACCACAGAAACCTGCTGCTTTAAGCCAGGGAGGTTGTTACTGTATAGTCAGCCTACCCTGCCTGGTGCATTAACCCTAAGTCACTTCTCCCTTGAGCACAGCATTTTCATTTTTACAGTTAAGAATCTCAGTAGTGATGATGCCAACCTCTACATACTTGGATGCACTGAGAGAATTTTCTCCTACCCTGATTTGCTAACAAGTTTTGTATGGGTTGATTTTTTTCACAAATGCCTTTCCTATATCTGTGAAAATAGTATGTGGATTTTTCTCTGGTCAAATGCAATATTAAATCAACTGATTTTTTAAAGTGTTAAACCAACTTTTTTTTTAAGTGCTTCTCTTTTAATGAAACAAATCCAAAAGATGTACAGTCAGGCTCATGTTGTGCAGTTCACAAGCATGGAAAAACAAACAAATAGAAGGACAGAGTTCCAAGACAAGAAGCTAACCCAAGACCAGGCTGGACTCGCCACCAGGGGGCTTTCTCCTGGATGGCATTGGGGCTGGAGCCACTGGGCTGGGCACAGGAGCAGCGGGCACCGGCTTCTCTTCCATCTGCGCCAGGTTGGCTTGGAAGTCTGTGTCCACATTTTCATGCATATCACCTTCTCCCTTGAGGTCTAAGAAATCTCCAGAGCTTGCTTCAGAAGAGTTACTTCTCTGTGTTCCAGGCGACTCCGAATCTTCCCTGCCACCACTAGACTTGGCACCTGCTGACTTGGCCCAAGATGGGGGGGTTCTCTTCAGGTGTCCCAAAGATGTTAGAAGCCATCTTGTTTGTCCTCACAGGCTGTTCTGTTGGCTTATCAAAGCCTAATGAAAAATTGGACCCACCACCTGGAGGCCGCAAAACCCGGGAGCTGTTCCTGCTGTTAGGGTCCACACCCTTAAAGGTAGTGGTAGTGGTTATGGAGCCAAGGGCGAGGTAGGCTGGCCCTGAAAACGCCAAGGGGGACTGGGACCAACCGGCACAGACGACTCTACAAGCTAAACCACCCAAGCTCCACGAGCTTCTCTAAACCAACTTTTTAATATTGTAATAAACCCCAAGTTTTAAATATGGTTTCTATTGCTTTGATAAAACACACACAAATACAAAACAAAAACCAGCTGGAGGAGCAGGGTTATTTCAGCTTACAATATCCAGGTCATACTCCATTACTGAAGGAAGTCAGGGCGGAAACTCAAGGAAGGAACCTTGAGGCAGAAACTGATGTGGAAGCCATGGGGGAATGCTGCTTATTAGCTTGCTCCTCGTGGGAGTCTCAGTCTTTGTTCTTATAAACCCCAGGTCCACCTTACCACGGTGGCACCACTCACAATGGCCTGGACCTTCTTACATTAATAATCAATCAATCAATCAAACAATCACCAATCAAGAAAATGTCCTACAGATTTTTCCCATGGGTCAGTCTTTTGAGGTATTGTTATCAACTGAGGTTCCCTTCCCCCAAATGACTCTACTTGTGTCAAATTGACAAAGAAACAAAACAAAAGAAAACATAACCAGGATTCCCACTTGTTATGGTGTAACATTATCTTGGATTTGTTTTGCTAGTATTTTATAAACTTTTTCATAGGAAGATATTACAGACACTAATTGATTCAAAACAGATTATGAAAAATGCCCAGTGAAAGTAGAACTTCTAGAAACAACAGGAGGAGAATCTAAATATCAGGGCAGTTCTATAGTTCTATGCCCACTGAGTCTTTCTAAGAAGACAAGTTCTAGGTGTTTAATAGGCATACTTTCCCAGATATGAGAGAACAATCTTCCAAAGAGTCTCCAGAGAATGGGTGCAAAGACTATCTTAAAAAAAAAAAAAGCTTTTTGTTAATTAACATGTATGTGTTAGCTTGCATGAATTTATATGCACTGAGTGCATGTGGTACCTGTGGAGGCCCAAAGAGGGCAGCAGAACCTCTGCAAGTGGAGTTACAGCAGGTTGTGAGTCTTTGTGTCCAGGCTAGAAACTGAAGCTAGGTCCTCTGCAAAACTAGCAGATATTCTTAACCACCGCACCACCTCCCCAGCCCCAAGAGTATCTTGCTGATGGCTTCAGTATCATTTTAGTGATGTTAAAACTGGTGCCATTAGCAGAACTGTAGATGGACATTGTTATCTTCTGGAAGGATTTGTGAAGGATGGCTACAATGTGTAAATTCCAAGTTACAGACACAATGTTGCTCCCAACATCCTAATCTCTACCTTGTGTCTGTAGCATCTGTAGTAAGGGCTCCTTTTTCAATTCTGGTTTTGACAGTTTATACTTCCTTTCCCAATTATTTTTCTTGGCAGGCTTTCATTTTTAGTATTGGCACCACCCACTTTCTTTGAGGGCATCCAGCTCTAGTGGCATTTCAGTCTCTCAGAATTTCCAGATTTGACAGAACTTCTTGAGGAGAAGCAGCCCTTCTTTGAACTGGCCTTTTCCCTGTACATTTGACCTGAATCCCTTTTCTCTACTGTGAATCCTATCATTCCTCCAATGGATTTTCCAAAGATAAATTGTGTGTGTTCATTATAGCTTCTTTTCAGTCTCTGAGTCATTGGCCAAAATGACCCAGACCACTGGAAGTCACTTTCCTCCTTGGTGTTTGTCAGTCTGTAAGAGCTGCTTGCAGAGAGACACCTATGCCTCCTGACTTTCTCCCACTTTAGCATTCCTCACTCCCACAGTCTGAGCCTTAGCCTCTCTTCCTCTCCCGGCCATGTTTCCAGTCTCTCTGTGTTACTCCTCAGGCTGCCGCATCTTGAATCCTCGCATCACCCTAGTGAAATGGCGTTTGTGAGTGCCTTCATGACCTGTTGGTTCTTCAAAATAGCAGATACCTGCAACACACTTCTTTCTTGGACACAAAATTAAACCACCCCTGATCTTCCCAGCATACAGGAGAAATATAGCATGCCAAGTTCTATTGATGCTCCCTGGACATTTCTCCCTCTCCTTTCCAAACATTCTTGTCCCTAGACAAGAGTGTTTAGTTGGTATTGTGTTTAGGAATCATACAAATGTTCAGATGTTTTTAGGCATTCTTTTGTGATTTGCTGCTCTCACTGAAGACCAAGTCTCTAAGGTTCATCCATGGGGCTATGGATACCTGGAGTCTGTTCATTTTTGTTGCTGTATAATGTTCTGTGACCTTTATTCACTCGCCTCCCCCTTCTAGATATTTGTACAGTTTCTGTTCTGTTTTTTTTTTTTTTTGTCTTTGGCGAGCAACTCTGCTGTTCATAACTCTGTATGCTCCCCCGACTCACATGAACAAGAATCTTTCAGGGATGTGCTAAAGAAGAATTTCTAGCAGACAATAGGTGTGTGTGCAGTTTTCTAAGATTCCTGACAAAGGCTTTCCAGAGTGATGTATCACCAGGAAGCTGAACACAGCCACTCCCAGTCTCTCCATGAGCACTGTGCTATAGAGACAGGGCTTAGTCAACATGTCCCAGCCTCTCATGCTTCGCCATCTTTTTTCAGTCTCACTTGATTCTGCTTCCATGGGGATGGTGACTATATCAATCTCTTTCACAACATCTAACCAAATATCACCACTGCCAATTGACACTAAGCTTTTGTGATTGAATGTGCATTATCCGTTTAAGGCACATCTTAAATTGAGCCAGACATTTAAAGTGTTTGAAAGCTTTGGGGGACAGATACAGGCTTGGTGACACATTGTGGTGGTTTGAATAGCCCTCATAAGCTCATATATTTGAATACTTAAATCATCAGGGAGTGATACTGAATGGATCAGAAGGATTAGGAGGTGTGGCCTTGTTGGAGGAGGTGTGTCACTGGGGATCGGCTTTGAGGTTTCAAAAGCCACACCAGTCCTAGGCTCTCTACCTGCTGCCTGCAGATCAGGATGTGGGACTCTCACTTAAGTCTCCAGCACTATGTCTGCCTGTGTGCTGCCATGCTCCTTACAGTGATGATAATGGACTAAACTTTTGAAACAGTAAGAAATCCCCCCAATTGAGTTCTTTCTCTTATAAATGCTGCCTTTGTTGTGGTGCCTCTTCTCAGCAACACAACAGTGACCAAGCCATGCCTGTAGCACAAGTACTTCGGAGTCAGAGGCTGAAGGAGTTTAGACTTGAGGGCTGCTTGGTCTACATAGCCAGATCCAGTCATTTGGAACTGCATAGCTATTGGCGTCCACACAGGTCAGCACATCTCTTTTGGCTTTGCAACCATTCTGTGCTACTGAACTTTTTACGCTGTCGGTCGGACGAGCATGCAGCTGCCCGTCATTGCTGCTTCAATGTGTTCTCTCCTTAAAGAACCTGAGGTGGTTTCATGAATTTAGCTCTTCCTTGTTTTTCTGCTTCTGCAAAGGGCCATTTCCCTGCGTCTTCCTTTTTCCTGGTGGAAGTGTGTGCTTTTATCTGCAGAGGTTTGCTGCAGTCCCACCTCATGTTGAGAGTGGCATGCATTTGCTCTGCCTTCCGCTGGCCCTTTCGAGTCCTTCTTGAGGTCTTCATTTTAAGGTGGTTGTACTCACTGAACTTACTTTCCTTATGGCCTGCGGCGTGTTTCCTTCCTTGATGACGACTGTGGGAGGGCTCAGCTCACCGCTGGCAGTGCCACTTCTGGGTTGACATTTTCTCAATTGCAGTTCCCTCTTCCCAAATTACTCTAGCCAGTGTCAAGCCCACAGAAAACTATCCAGCATAACACCACTCTGGTTCAAGCACCACACATCATTTGAACTCCAGAGACCTCCCTCCTCCAGACATTTGTACTTAAGGGCATAGCTTTCACTGAGAGCAGCCAGCATAGCTAATTCACTACAGTGATGCCAGTTTCTGGCTTAACACCCTTCAGTGTCCCTCACTGGTCTATTAGCTAAAGATGAGCATTGCAATAGGTCTTGGAGGCCGTTGGTGGTCCAGAACCTGTTCAACTCTCCTAGTTCATCTTTCCTGTGTTGTTAGTAACTGGACTTAAAATTTCTTGCCCACTGTCACAGGGCAGGTGTGTTATTTTCTTTTACTGTTACTGTGATAAGATACTCAAACACAACTTTAGGTAGAAAGGACTGATTCTAGATCCCAGTTCCAGGTTACAGTGCATCGTGGCAGGGAAGTCACAGCGGAAGGAGCATGAGGCAGCTGGTCACACTATACTTGCCATGGGAAGACAGATGTGGAAGCATGCCTCCTCACTAGGGTTCCCTCACTTTCTCTACACTTAGGTGTCCCAGAATCCCCTGCTTAGGGAGCAGAGCTAGCCGTGGTAGGTGGATCTTCTCACTTCAATTATTGTAATCAATAAAATCCCATAGACGTGCCCAGAGGCCATGCCCTAGGTGATTCTAGATTTGACAAGCTGACAATTCAAGTACCCAGCAAGTGTCCCATGAAGCCAGCACAGGCTTCTTTACCATGTCCATCACAGCTGCCATGAAGCCAGCACAGGCTTCTTTACCATGTCCATCATAGCTGCAATTCTAGTTATTCTGAAAATTAATGTCTGGTCTACCTCCTCTCTCACCTTAGGTTCTCCTGTGGGTCTTACCAGCCCAGAAAGTCACTGCATTGCATTTAACTTTTCATGAATATGAATCAGAATAGGTAAGCAAAAACCATGTAATCTTTCAGAAGTTACTGGTATCTTCTTTGAACATAGCTCAAGGAGATAGCTCATCAGGGTTTGAAGAACAGGTAAAGGAACCATTCCTAGTGATTCCAGAAGCATTTAAATTACACAGTTTGGGATGAATTAGGATGACCATTTAAAAGGAAGTGTCATTGTATAGCTTTGTTATGGCTTAATGACAGAAAGATCCAGAAGAACACAGCTTCTTAGAGAGGTACGGCACAGAGAAGATACACTGAAGCTTAATGTTGTACGTGTAGAGACTTGGAGAAAACATTGGTTCAGTTTGGAAATATATTCAACATTTTACAACAGTCCATTGACTCTGGAGATAGCATCAAGGAAAGGCTGCTTCCCCAAAAGGCTCTCATATAAAAATGCAGAAATATCAATTTCAATAGATATACGTGTCTATCATAGAAATGCAGAAGACATTAAAAAGCGAGGCAATATGGCTTCTCCAAACGTTTATGATTCTCCTGCAACCAACTGCAAATATGCTGAGGGGATGAAATAACAGACAAGAACTCAAAATAATGATTCAAAACATCAATGAGTTTTAAAAAGTACAGAAAAAATCTTAACACATTCAGGAAGATAGTGAGAGATGTGATGAGAAATCTGGGAGAGGGAGGGGATTGATTTTGAAAGAGAAACAAAAAAATAAAAATAAAAAAATAAAAAAATCTCAGTGAAAATAAGAAATTCAGTGTCTCGGTCAGCTTTAGCTGATAACTTGACAAAGGCTACGATCAACAGAGAAGCAAGTTTCAGTTGAGTGATTGCCCAGATCAGGTCAGCCCATAGACATGTCTGTAAGGAATTGGCTTGATCATTAATGGATACAAAAGGGCTCATCCTACTATGGGCAGCACCATTCCCCAGAAAGGCAGTCTTGAGCCTTTACAAAGAGGAAAGAGGTAGCGAAGCATGAGTCCGAGTGAGCTGTAAAGCACTATTGAGCTTCAGTTTCTGCTTGAGTGCCTGCCATGGTTTCTGTCAGTGATGGACTGTGACCCGTAACCTGAAATAAACCTCTTCTTTCCTCAAGGTGCTTATGATGAGATTACAGCAGCAGTAAGGAAACACGAACACTTAGTAGTAGTAGTAATAATAATAATAATAACAACAACAAAAACAACAACAGTGAAAAGTCTTACCAACAGATTATACCAAACAGAGGGAAGAATGTCCAGGGTTTGAAGGCAGAGCTGATGAATTATAACATCAGAAAGTAAGAAGCAAGAACAACAGCCATGAAGAAAGCACATGAAACCTTTAAACCTGGGATGGGACTAAAAGACTAAACTTATCTATTTGGGGGACAGAAAAAGGTACTGAGGCCAAAGTTAAAAGCACCCCCCCCCCAAAAAAAAACCCAAAACCCTACTGAATGATGATAATGGAAACTTCCCAAATCTTGGGAAAACTATAGACAATTAGGTATAGGGTGCATTTAGAATCCCAAACAAAGGAATCCAGAAAAGAACCTCTCTGTACCACATTATAGTTAAGACTTCAATTGAACATCACAAAGATAGAGGATTGTGAGGTGTGATAGAAAAACATAAAGTCATTTCTAGAGGCAAACCTATCAGAACAGCAGCAAAGTTCTCAACCAAAATGCACCAGCTCATGGAATGATGTGCTCCAAGCCCTGAAAGACAACTGGCCATAGTGCCAACTCTATCCAGCAGAGCTGTCTTTCTTTTAGAGTTAAAGGAGAAATAGAGACCTTCTAGGATGGACACTAGCTAAAGGAGTTTATGATCACTAACCTGACATTAAAGAAGATATTTAGAGGAATTCTATATGCACACAAGAGGAAGATATCACACAGTAACAAGAGTATAGAAGCAAACAAGTCTTAGTAAATAATCAAATCAGAAAAGAATCAAACATTAGGAAAATAATAAGATTATGACCTTAGATGTAAATGGTCTTAGTTACTCAAATTAAAAGATGGAGACAGGATGGGTGGCTTTAAAAGCAAGATCCAACTGTTTGCTTCTGGCAAGGACCAAACCTTACTCACAAATGCCTTAGATATAAAGGAAGAATAATGAAAATGGTGTTCTTAATAAACAGAACATGAAAGCAAACAGGAGTTATGTCTGGAAAAGCAAATTTCAGGCCAAATAATTTTTCAGCTACTTATCTGACAGAGGATTAATATACAGAAAGTGCAAATATCTCAAGTCAGCACTGTTGTGTGACTGAGGTAAGGACTTCTGGCCTTGTAGGACTGGCTGTGTTTGAAACTCTACATAGGAGCTTGTGAATACACAAAACTTCTTTTGATGGAATCTCTAAAATAGAAGTGTAGATAGTATAGCAAACGGATGAGAAACAACAATAAGAACAGCCCCTTCCTAACCCCAAACCAAACAAACAAAAATAACTAGGCATGGCTAAAACAGAACCAGCAGGTATTGGGAAACTGGGAGAGGGGAGTGAGAGCCGGCTCAGTGGGTAAAGGGTTTGTAGGCAAGGGGGAGGACTCACCGCCCATATAAACCCTGGAGAAGTGGCTTGCATCTGTAAACTCAATGTTCCATGATGAGATGAGAGACAGAGATGGAAGGGCTTCTAGAAGCTCACATGCCATTAGGGCTGCTGAAGTAGTGTATTAGGGAACAACAAGGACCCAGTCTCAAATAAAAAAAAGGACTGACAGCAGAGGCTGTTCTGTGCCAAGCACACATGCACCGTGGTGTGGCTATGTCCACACACGTGCTACAGGAAGAGCCACTGCAAGGTGCCTAGGCAGAGCAGCTGATTCGCAGGCTGAGAATGAACTAGGCAAGCAGTGTTTCAGCAAACCCTTGTGAGCCGTTGGGAAACACTCCTGCCAGCTGGGAAATGGCCAGTACCATTAGGTATCTTTGGTTGGTTGATGTGAAACTGATATAACAAAATGTTCTGTTAAAAAGAGAACTAAAATCTGAACATCAAAAAAGCCTGGAGACAATCAGCAGAGAAGCATAAACAGATACTTTTCCAACCACACACAAATTGCCAATAAATGCATGGAACGTAAAGGTCAGCTTTTATAGTTGCCACTGTAATGCCAATAAAGACCACAGAGAAATTCCAGCTAGCCCCGGTCAGAATGGCTTCCACATAGGCAACTATAGTGGGACTGGGAGTGTAGCTCAGGGTTAGAGCAACTGCCCAGCATGCACCAGGCTCTGGGCTCATCCCCAGTGCTGCCAAAACCACAAAGAACAAATGCTGTATGATGAGGGAGATAAGGAGCCTTACACAGGCTTGGTAGGAATGTAAATTAGTCTAGCCACTACAGAAGTCAGTGTGCGGCTTCAAAAACCTAAAAATAGAAGTGCCATGTGATCCAGATCCAACTTCTGGCCACATCCCCGAAGGAATCAAAGTCAGCGTACAGCAGTGACACCTGCTCATGTTTATCACTGCTCTGCTTGTGACAGCCCAGGCATGACGTCAGCCCAGACTCCTGTCAGGGAGCGGAAATGTATGCTGCGTGCACTGTAAAGAATTATTAAGCCACAAAGGAGAAACAAACCGTATCATTTGTAGGAAAATGGATTAAATGTATCATTAACAATGTCAAATAAGTTGGACTTAAGACTAATTTCTCAGGGTTTCAAATGTAGGATCTGGGGGAGGGGAGAACATGGAAGTAGAAGGAGGAACCAGGAAATTGAGCTGGGAAGAGATTAACCAAAGGTCAAGTGAACACTATCAAAGTAGTGCCACGTCCTGATGACCAGGCATGTAAGTCTATAAGCCCATGGGAGCCATTTTTCTTCGAACCACCATGGGTGTCTTCTTCAATTACATTTCCCTTTGGATAATCTCTCATTTAACTTGGAGTTCGCTGACTGAGCTGGCTTACTTTCCAGGAATCCTCAAGGGTCCTCCTGCCCCTGTCTCCCTTGCTGTAGAATAACAAGTGTAACAAAGGTATATTCCACCACACCTGAGTTTTTTTGTTTTTAAATAGGGGTTCTGGAATCTAAACCAGGCGTTCATGCTTGTATGGCAAACACTTTCCCAGCTCGTCAGCCTCCTCCAATGATGGTAAACGCCTTGGTACGCCTTGGTTGATAATGTGCTTGGGCGGTGGCTGGGGGTGCTGAGTGGGACTGGAGAGGCTATCAGAGTGTAACCCGCTTAGGCATTTACCCGTGACCTTACATGATGACAGGTCTCTGAAGAAAGGTGACCCCCTACATTTTTCCCAACACTACCGCTGTGGGTCTTGTGATCAGCCTTTTAAAAACACCACAATCCACCCTCTGACTCAGTTTAGAAATGAGCAATAGGCCTTGTGTTTTGTGTATCTGAGACGTGCCAAAACTCTTGCCCAAAACTCTTGTCCTTCATGGAACATCCCAGTGGGAGTGCTTGCTATGCACAAAGACCCTGGATCCAGGTGTCTGGGCCTCATATCTATTGGCTGGGTAATCCTAACATCTATTGGCTGTGTAATCCTGACATCTATTGGCTGTGTAATCCTGAGTGCTTTTTACCTTTCTGACCTACAGCTTCCTCATGGGGGGGGGGGAGCGGGAAGTTGTCAATGGTACTTTGTGAATCGTGATAATTCTATGACAGGGAAGAGCATGTTGTGTAAGGTTTACTTAGATTAAGTTTGTGACTAAAAGTCATGCCAGAGAGGGTCAGAATCGATTTCAGTCTGGACTCAAATCTTGTTTTGCTATGTATTAGCTGAGTCACTTGGGTCACCTGTTTACTGCCCCCAGCCTCACTTTCTTCTTCTGGAAAATGTGGGTGAAGCGAGAATATATTGGGTGTTTCCTGGCTGAAGCCAGGAGTTCGAGCAGCAAGTGTCAGGTGTCTTTGCCTTGCCCCCCAACTCAGCTACTGCCACAGGCTGGTATAGGATCCCCCAGCCGCTGCCAATTCCTGCCATAGGATGGTATAGGACACCCCAGCTGCTGCCACTCCCTACCATAGGAGGATAGGCCCTCATTTTCATATCCTAGGAGACACATGCTGGAGATTCTGCCCTCTGACTACTGTAAGGGGTCCCCATCACACCTGTCAGCAGGGCCAAGCTGTGTTCAGGGAAGCCAGGGACAGGGACCATCCTCCAGTCAAGCTCAGAGCATCCTGGAGTCCTGCTGTTGCTAAATTCCTTGTTAGATCCTGGGGGCAAAGGAGGCCCATAGGGGAGGTTTTTAGGAGGATTAGACCCAGAGCTTGAGGGTAAAAAGAGTAGAGTCTGGATAGCCAGAGTAATAGGCTGCATGTGTCCTGTGAGTAAGGTTCGCCAAGCCCTTGCCCTCTTAATTCAGGACGTGACCTTGTTTGGCACAGAGGGGTGCCAGTGATGGGGACATGAGTGTGACTCCTAATCTAGGCTAACTTTCCTGTGACCCAAACAAGAGAGGATGTGATAGTGTTCCTTGGCCATTCCATGCCTGCTAACACCATGTTTCTTCCCATGTGCAAATCAGAAGGCACCGTTTAGCAATGGCACACTCCATTACCCAGGTGTTTAGCCAAACCTGAGTTTTGCCAAGGCTGTACAGTGTGTGTGTGTGTGTGTGTGTGTGTGTGTGTGTGTGTGAGAGAGAGAGAGAGAGAGAGAGAGAGAGAGAGAGAGACAGAACTCTGTGTTTCGAGCACCATACCTGCCCATATTCCTACAGGGATCCACTGCACCCCCAGGTGGCTCCTAAGCAGGCGCTATGATAATATTTTCCAAGCATAATTTCAGAGGTAAGAGCATCAGTGGAGTGGGAAGCCGAGTTGTGGATGTTGCGCAGGCTGCCCACCCACACAGCTGGCTCTGATCGCAGAAGAGGCAATACCATAGTTTTAATCTGGGGACTGTCGCTAGGCTTCTGTGCTGGCTGCAGGCTGCAGAGTGGGATGATGGGAAGAAGCTGATGACCAGAAGACATGGAAAATACAGCATAGGTGGAGGAGAATTATGTGTGCCTGCCTGTCTTTGTTTGAATGACGTTAGTCAGGGTTCCCTAGGGGAACTGACAGTATGACTAGGAGCGTCTAGAGAGAAGGAGCACTTGCTATGTAATCATGAAGACCAGGGTTTAGACCAAGCACCCACATAACAAGCCCCCATCCCCCACACAGTTACAAGTGCACCTCCAAGGGATCCAAAGTCCTCTTCTGGCCACCATGAATGCAAATGTACATTCATGGAGACCTACACACACACACACACACACACACACACACACACACACACACACACACCTTAAAGAGGAGGTTATTAGGTTTGCTTGTACAATACAGTTAGTCCAGTAAGGACCGTCTGCACACTGGAGAGGCTGAGAACTTCCCCCACAAGGCTGGGTATCTCAGCAGTCCAATCTGGTGTTGAGAACCTGGAGGATTTCTGGAAAGCCTTTCATCGTCAGTCTACAGTGGAAGCCCAAAGAAGCTGTGTTCTGAAACCAAAGAAGGATTATAGTTGAAGCAGCAGCAGCAGCAGCAGCAGCAGCAGCAAGGTAGATGAACTTGCTAGCAAGATGGAGGAAAAGCAAGTAGAAAGAACTAAGATTTTTCTCTTGAGTCTCCTTTTATCTGGGCTGTCCCAGGAATTTAGGATGGAGCTTTCCAACTTCAGATAACCAGGTCAAGAAAGTCCCTCTCAGGTGTGCCCAGAGACTTGTCTCTTAGTTGATTCCAGACACAGTCAAGTTGACAAACAAGGTGAACCTGCGCAGAAGTGTTCACAGTTGTAACAGGCACCTTTCTTCCTCCTCTCCAGCGCCCATCCTTCTTCTTTCTGCTTTTGAGGCAGGGTCTTAGAGGCCAGGCTGGCCTGAAACTCTACATATTCCAGTTTGGTCTCAAACTCACAATCCTCCTGCCTCACCTCTGTGATTGCTGATATTCCAGGTGTGGGTTGCCACCCCTAACATATATATTTGATGTTTGTATTCACAAGAAGACATCTGCAGGTTCTTTACATGGCTTCTAGCCCCCTGGTCTAGTGGGAGATGCTATAAAGCTTGCACTTGTAGGCAGCTCATCTTATTAAACCCAGCCAGCTCTCTGCTGATCACTTTAGTTTGTGCCATATCTATAAATTCCATTAAGAATGCAATTATTTTAAAGCACACTTTTCAAGCAGAATCGAAAAGTCGCTTCATGGCATATTTAATAAGCTCCAATACAGCTTAAGTGTCCTCCTCTCTGGAGTCTAATTACTCCTAGGTCTTCAGGAGAATTGGCAGAGTCTTCCAGAACACATCTCTCTGGCCTTTGCTCTCCGTGGATTTGCTTTTGAAAGAGATGTGCTGTGCTGCTTTGTCTCCCAGTCTTTCTGAAGCCCGCCTCCAAAGGTGGCTGTCATCTCACTCAAGCACTGTTCTATGGGCTTCTTTACTTTCTATACTATGAGAGGGTGGGGAATCAAAACAGCAGTTCGCCATAGTATCTCCTTTGGCCACAGAATCAGATACCAGGCTGGGCTCTCTATGGATCTGAAAAACGTTTTGTTTCTTGGCTTCTTCCTCTCCGTGACTTCTACAGGATACTCTCCTGACAAATTTCTTTGAGCACCTTTATGATATTCTAAAGATGGCATTCTGGGGCTGGAGAAGCGGCTTCGTATTTAAGAACATTGGTTTTTGCAAAGGTCCCAGGTTCAAATTCCAGCACCCACATGTCAGTTCAGACCTGTCTGTTAACTCTGGTTCCAGGGGACCTAACACGCTCTTCTGGCCTGTGAGGGGACCAGGCATACATGTGTACAGATACATATGCAGGCAAGACACCCATGAACAGAGAAAGTAAAATCAATGAGAAGAAGACCCCATTGTTCATTCTGAATAGTAGACCCCGCTTCTATTCAACCACCCTGTTCTCTGGAGCGGGCATCTTTCCATCCCAGCCGCTTCCAGACATTGTCTGAAGCACTGGCTTTTATGCATTTGTCTGTGGCATGTGCAGATATGCTCCCCCCCCTTTTTTTTGCCATGTACGGCTTGGAAAGCTTCCTAGGTTATAGATTGATGTTTTAAATCACATTTGGAAGAATTTTGGTTGGTATTTTTTTTTTCTATTTTATTTCACATTACTTTTATCTCCTTTCTCCTCCTTGTAGCAGATGTGACATGTGTATCACACCACTCAGAAGCATTTTGCAGATCCTGTGCATGTGTGTATGTGTCTGTGTGTGTGTGTGTGTGTCTGTGTGTGTGTGTGTGTGTGTGTGTGAGAGAGAGAGAGAGAGAGAGAGAGAGAGAGAGATTCTTACACTTGCTTACTTTTTATAAACACTTCTACTGAACCATCTTCAAGTTCACGGATCCTGCCTTTTGATGGCTTTCTAGGCAGTGAAGTCTAAGTTTTAAGATTTTACGTCTTTCTCCTCTAGATTCTTCATTTTTGTAAATCTCCCTATCTCCCCTGAAATTTCCCATGCCTTTGTCCACTGCGTTCGGTTTTCCCCGCAGATGCCCAATGACTCTGCTGATCCTCGGGGCCTCACCATGTTCAGCTGGTCTACGAGGTCACCATCTTCCATAGTGCCTCGTTTCTCCGCAGCTGCAGGAGTTCCTCTGCATGCCAGCCTCTGCAGCTGCTCTAGCCAATGAGCTTTTAACTTCAGACTTCTGCTCTCATATGGTCTCTTGATGGTCACAGTCCTAGAACCAGCCCTGAGTTTTGTTCTGCTGGCTGGGCCACTAGCTAGCTGGCTGGACATCAATTTTCATCTTTTAGGCTTTGTTTCAGATTCCGGTAGCACGGGTTGCCTTTGTTTATTATTTTTAAAATTAAAATATAGTTATATCACCTCACCCGCTCCCTTTCCTTCCTCTGTCCTCTCCCCTGTCTTCTCTCCCTAGCATCCCCCATGGCCCACTCACTTCTTCTCAAGTTGGTGGTCTCTTTTTCCTTGATGATTATTGCTTACATATATATGTTTAATGCATAAACATACAAATACAATATGATGTGTGTATTTGGTATTGTTGGTATTTATATGATTTCAAGGCTGAGTGCTTTGGAGAACCAATCTCGGGGCTCATACCTGGAAGGGACTGTTTTTTTCCTCTCTTGGCAGTCATGACTTGACTCTTGTTCTTTTTCTGGAGGTGGGACTTCATTATATTTTCCTCTTCCTAGTGAACATATCTCTGCTCAGGTCTTGTTCAGGCAGCTATCTTATTGAGTTATCATTAGTGTGGCCTTCCTGTTCTTCCCAGGAAACCAAAATCTCACAATGTACTTCCTGTTGCTGTCCTCTGTCTTTTGCAACCTTTCTGCTTCCTCTTCCATGATGTTCCTCGAGCTTTACTGTATATGTATCTGTAGGGGTTGAGCATCCTCTGGTCAGATGGTCTTTGCATTATGACCAGCTGTGGTTTTCTGTAACGAATGACTTCCATTTGCTGTAAAGATAAGCATTTGATGCAGGGTGAGGGCTACACTTCTTCATGGGTATAGGAGCACATTTTAGAATGCAGTTGGAAAACATGCTCTTCTAGCAAAGTGTTGGTAGCAGATCCTTCTCTAAGGATCACCTCTTTAGTTTTGCTTTTTATTCTCAGGAATGCCCATTACTTCTGGAACCTGATCCTCACCCCCAACTGGGCACAGTTTACTCCAGACTCTGTGCCTTGAAACCCAGCAGCTGCCCTACCTTCTGTCCAGGTGTACTCATTTCCCACCTGGCATCCAGCAGGCTCCATGTAGCTTCAGCAGGCACCCAAAGGTCTGGAGACTGTGTGCACATACAGTGAGTCCCAGTGCCCTGCTAAGGTTTCTTTCAGTGTTAGAACCAGCATGGTGACTTTTGGAATGCAGGGTGTGAATGCATTCATAATTTGTCCAAGACAATCCACCGGTGTTTCAAAGATGTGTGTTGTCACCAGAAAAGCACAAGTCTAGACACTGTCACACACTGTGGTCTTTCTGGAGAGCCAGATGTGTTGTTTGTTTTCTGATTTATTCGTGTAATAGACTAGAAATGGAAAGGGAGGGTTTTGTTATGACTGTGCACTGACTCCCAGATATTATAACATTTGCTCTCACCTTCATACAACCTCTGTGAACACTGCTCTGTAAAGGCCCACCCTTTTGTTTTTCTGTTAAGCACCCAGGTTCTTCATATCAGCTACTTATGTTTACATTGTATCAAGCTGAAGTTACATGGCCAGACGATCAGATTCAAGGAGTCATGAGGTCCCAGTATTCACAGGAATACATCATGCAGTTGTTGGAAAGAAACAAATAGTCCAGTGTATACAGTGGTGCATACTATTCTCTTGGTAACAATGGACTTCTATCCCACTGAAAGCATACCTTCTTACCTTGCTCCTTATTGGGGCATTTGATGTATTCCCATTTTTTCCTTGTAAGTGATGCCAATGATCACCTCTGTTTCTAACTTTGTAAACTCTGAATTCAGAATCATTTTCATACACCCAGTATGGAATCATGGGGATAAACCTGGTTACACAGATGGTCCAGACCCCAACAGAATGTAGTGAGCCAGACACTGACAAGAGTCCAGGTACTTTATGTTCCATAATGGTGGCCATGTAACCATGATGAATACCCACACAGAGTTTATCATCATTCCTATCTTGTAACCTGTAATCACCTTGACGACACAGCTTATCAGCTTACAACTTGGCATCCTTTGAGGACATTTGCCACAGTATTAGCTGGTAAAATACAAAATGCCAAACTTGAGCAGGGGGCTTGTCAGCACTCTAAAGTGGCACTGCGTCCCTGGACTGTGTAACCAGGTGTATCCCCATGTTGCTCACATTGTGTTATACTTGGCTCTGGACATGTCAACATTTTGTCTGATTTCAGAGTGTCATCTCAGCCACGGGTAATGCATGCTCTCTACAGGAAGAACACTGGTATGACAGTGGCCATGGCTGATGTTTGCAGATGATGCTTAGTCACATGTGACTGCATGCCTCCTTGATGGTCTCTGTTGAGAGAGAGAGAGAGAGAGAGAGAGAGAGAGAGAGAGAGAGAGAGAGCCCACTAGTAGTAGTGTGGACTTTGGAAATCTCAAAGCCCAGCCTGCAATGATATGCTTCCTTCAACAGAGGCCAAACCTCCTAATGTTCTCTAAACAGTTCCACCAACTGGGGCCAAGCAAGTATTCCCACATGTGAACCTATTTGGACCATTCTCCCTCAAACCATCATAGCCACAAACTAGAGATCAAGTGTCCACGCATATGAGCCTACAGGGGACATTTTTCACCCAAACTAGTGCATTCTTTTCATGTATTGGTTACACGTTTAATAAAACTCCCAATGGTTTGAATGCTACATGGGATGTCTCTGTCTGACCTTCATTTTTACTGTGTTCTCTTTGAGTCGGTTCCATTTCTCTTCCGTTTAAATGATGCTGTTATGAGTCACCTGTACACACCGCTGTCTCTGTTTTTACACAATTTTCTCCAAGAAGAAAAACTCTGTGAGCACTTTTTCCCCTTAGTATCCTCTTCTCTCCAGCATATATTCATTCTACACAGTGCTGGGTTACAGAAGGACGTTTCCCTGCACGTGTGTGTATATACAGTGCCGTGTGCGCATCTCCGGTGTCCTTTCCCTCCCCCCTCCCTTTTATTCCTCTTCGTTCTCTTACACTGCTCATGTCTACTTCCCTTTACGGACATTTTAAGCCTCGAACACTTGCCGGCTCTAAGACAGTCCTCAGAGAGTCCTGAAGATGCCTTAGAATCCATCTTCAATTCATCATTCCCTTGAATTCAATGCTTTAGAGTGCAGAGGACTAGAATTACTGCCATCACTCACTTCAGACAGAAATAATAATTGAACAACTATTTATTTATCTGCATTTAAATCTCAAAAGAACAAATTACCCCTGTGCTGCTTCCTCTGGTATGGGCTCCTCTTCTTTGATTCCTTTTCTTGTTCCCTCTGTTTCTGTGACTCTGTTCTCGCTGGGATATCTTCCCCTCCAACCTCTGCGGCTGCCTTGGCCGTCTCTTACTTTACTTGCTTTGGTGAACGTGTTAATGTTTCTCAACTCTCCCATGCACCGTGTTCACCCACACGTGTTCTGTGCTGGAGAAGTGGCCGTCACATGTGACTTTGTTACCTGGCATTGCGCTGAGCCCCAGTTGCCTGGACCAACTTATTGAAATGCTAGCATTTTGTGGTACCCCAGAGATGTTTGGCACAGCACGCTTATAACAGTGAAGGTGTTAACAACCTAAACAGTCAGTGTGGGTGAAAGAAGCCCTGAGAATACTGCATCCCTGTAGAGAATCTCATGAAGGCACAAAGTGATGGCGCTTATGAGGTTTCAATGGCATAAAAATAATTCTAATAAGAATTAGATTCATGGCAGGATTCTAAGAAAGGAGAAAGCAAAATACTTAAAATGGTGGAGAAAAATAGTGAACAAATTGTCTCCAAACATATGGTGTGAAGTTTTTTACCCCCTTTCTCCTTGATGTAATTTTACTTGTTTTTCTCTTCCCTGGGAAGAAATGTGTTGGGGAAATCGTGTGTAATTTGGGGGAAATAACTCTGTGAGCTCATCTCTCTCCACTTCAGCCTTCCTCAGTCCTACAAACTGACGTCATACTGTTGACTTTAGCCCCAGGGTACAATCTCCTGAATTTTTTTTTTTTCTTAAGCACAGTCATTAATGCCTACACCAGAAGGAACATCACAATCTGTATTGAAAAATCTATAGGCTGAAGATGCGTGTTCTCTTCTTCAGTCAATATTTAATGTTGTAGCCAGGGTCTCTGTCATGATTTATGTCAGTAAAAACTGTTGAGCACAGCACACATCAGTATCTTGGTTATTAACTGGGCTTTAGCTCAGCATTTTCCAGAACGCTCCCTGAGATATATCTCAGAAAACAGATGCGGAAGAGTCTGTTGACAGTTTTTCTGTGGCCAATTCTTCAGAAGTATCCTGCAGGGTAGGGTACTGGCTGGAAATGACCTTAAATGTTCTGGAACTTACAATTACTAGTTGGAAAAAATGTACTTGAATACCTTGTGCTTCTGTCTCTTTACCTATGCAATAGTAACTAGGTTGTTTGGGTAAATGAGAACATTACATCAGATAATAGACATACGTCGTGCTGTGTGCAGTGCCTGCCATATAGGATCCCAGCTGGAGTCACTTGAACACATTGCTCTCCTCTGGAAGTTGTAAGGAACCAGCAAGAGAGCCCCGTGTGACTATCAAGGAGGCATGCAGTCACATGTGACTAAGCATCATCTGCAAACGTCAGCCATGGCCATTGTCATACCAGTGTTCTTCCTGTGGAGAGCATGCATTACACGTGGCTGAGATGACACTCTGAAATCAGACAAAATGTTGACATGTCCAGAGCCAAGTATAACACAATGTGAGCCACAGTGGCGAATGCCACTCCCACAGGAGTGCACAAACACGACGGGACATCTTAGAAACAGCCCTGGTAATGACTCCAAAGGCTGAGACAACCCAAGGGCTGCCTACTTGAGAAAGGCACTGAACCCACAGTATTTACTTTTGCTGTTTTTAACTGAGTAGTCTCCACTTTCTAGTTCCTCAACAGCCCTGGAACAGCAGCTAACAGCTCTGTACCAGAGGGCACAGAATATGGCCTGTTCACAATGGGTTGCAACCATCTGGCCTTTTGGCTGGCTCGTGGGAGAGGGCTGGCCTAAAGGGTTAGTCTTATTTCACCTTAGAGTTTTTTTCCTTTTTAATTCAATCCCAGACTTCAGTCCCTAGGATGACGTCAACCACACACATGGTGCATCGAGCCTGCACAGTAGACAGGAGAGGATCCTTGTTAAAGACTACAAGGAAAGGCTTTAGTCACTGCTCCACAAGGTGGTAAGGAATAGTGGATTCCAACAATAGACCACAAAGGTTTAGCAGACATGCCTGGGAATGAGAGAGCTGCTGGGAAATTTGGTCTTTTATATTATATTTTATTTATTTTGTAGAGACAAGTTTTATTTAGCATTTTTGAAAATTGGGTACAATTTTCTTGAATAAGTCATTCCAATGCTTTGTTTTAATTTAATTTTTTCTAGTTTTCTTCTTTTTTATTATTTAGTTATTTTATTTATTTACATCCTAAATGTTGCCTCCCCCCCCTCGCCTCACTGCAGACTCTCCCCCCATATCCCCTGCTCTTGGCCTCTTCCTTGGCATCTCCCATCCCTGGGGCATCAGGATGGCTCAGAGGTTAAGAGCACTGACTTCTCTTCCAGAGGTCCTGAGTTCAATTCCTAGCAACCACATGGTATCTCACAATCATCTGTAATGGGATCTGATGCCCCCTTCTGGTGTGTTTGAAGAAAGTGACAGTGTGCTCACATTCATGAAATGGGGCCTTTAAAAGTTCCTATCTGTTTCTAGAAATCTCTGTATATTTTTAGGGCCATTTGCAAGCTCACAGATGCTTTGGGAGAGCCGTGTGCCCTCAGCTTTGGCTGGGCTAGAGGATTTCTGTTTAAGTCAAAGACAAAGAGGGATGTCACCTGCCTGTGTGAATATTGGCAGTTCATTCTAAAACACACATGTAGGAATGTGTGTGCATGCGTACGTGTGTGCACGCATGTGCATACATACACTATCTTTGGGGAAAGATACCCTGGCTTTGGATGGACATTCTGCAGTCGTCAAGCACAAGGCTCTGCTGGCTCCTCAGCAGACCTTTAGGTCTGCTACAGCATCCTCTCGTCTCATCTCTGTGTTCTTCACCTCGTCCTGGCTTCTGAGCTCTGTAGTGAAACCCAGAGTCTTGGGCTTAGGGGTGATGAGACTCCTAGTCTCTTATGGGGGTGGCTTCTGCACATTGGTTTCAGAGTAGTCATTCGTACATTTTATATAAGTTGACACATAATGATTTTACGTGTTACATGTTGCTGGGGCATGGTATGATGTTTTAATTTAAGTGTGTAGTGTGTCATTAGGAAATCCACAGCCTCAAACATTAAACATTTATTTGTATTGAAACACTCAAAATTCTTTATTTTAGCCACCGTGAGGTAGATAGACATCACTGTTGACCACAGATTATAGTGGTCGAGTACTAGACACCTTCTTCTTGACTAACTGAAATTTGAACCTTTTTTTGTGGTGCTGTGGGTTGAGCTCAGACTTTGTGCTTGCTAGGCAAATGCCCCACCATTGAGATGAAGCCTCAACTCCTGGACTTTTGTATTCTGTGGCAAACCCTCCATATATTCCTGTGGTACCTTCCCAGCCTCCGGCAACCACTCTCCACTCTTTATTACTGCTGTGCTAGTTCCTACATATGAGAACGGTGTAGCATTTGGATTCTTGGATTCGACTCATGGTCACTTATAGTCCTCCAGCTGACAGGCTGTGTTAATGTGTCATCCTTTCTTTATTCCTTCTTCCGGTTGATACCCTACCCTGGCTAGCAGGGTTGCAGTTGATGGTGAGCAAGTGTCTTAACATAGCATTTTCATTTCCTTAGTGTGTGTACTCAGGGATGCTGTGAGACATGAGGAAACCCGTTCAACCCAGGTAGAACACTACCTGGACCAAAGGATGATGGACCAAAGAAACCAGTCCACCCAGTCTAGCGTAGTGAATCAGTGATTTTGTCCATGGTACTTACAGAAGTTGGGTGACTCAAAGACAACACCATCAGAAAGCCTACCCCTGCATGGATGATGCCTCAAGAACTCTGCTCTGGTGCTCAGCTTGTAGGCAGCTCCTCTTGAGAGTCTGCTTCCCACTAATGATTACTTAGCTTTTATAACCCAGGCGAGGGGCTTTGTGAATCTTGTAAGTTTCATGAACTTTCTGACCCTCATCAGTTTCTCTAGCATATTGTGAGCCTCCCCTTTTCTTTAGGAAAGAGTGTTTCAACTTGAAGGAGATAGCTACCCTTTTGTCCAAATGCAATTTCTATTTCTAGATTATGTGTGGGGTATCTACACTCTTTTCTATAATGTTTGTGCTAATTTGTGCACTCTTTAAAGAGTTTGAGTGCTTCATTAATGTTTTTCATTTGTTACTTTTTGACTTATCTACCCAAACAAGTCTGTATATGTGTATATATTCTTGAGACAGATTTCAATTAAGCTACCCAGGCAGGCTTTGAGAGTAAATTCTTCCTTCTTTATCCTCTCCATAGGAGATTGGATTCTGTGGCATGAATCCTACTAACTATAGCTTTGATTTATATCCCTAATTGGTGACTCCTCCTCCTCTTCTTCTTCTTCTTCTTCTTCTTCTTCTTCTTCTTCTTCTTCTTCTTCTTCTTCTTCTTCTTCTTCTTCTTCTTCTTCTTCTTCTCCTCCTCCTTCTCCTTCTCCTTCTCCTTCTCCTTCTCCTTCTCCTTCTTCTCTGTATTCACATCTACTTTGGGTTGATTTTGTGTGGAGGTCTGCATGTAAGTATGTCTGTGTGTGGGTGTAGAGATGTATGCCCATGCATGTGGAAGTCAGAGGACAACCTCCTCCTATTTCATTCCTTGTGATTTCCAGGCACTCCTACCCCAAGAAGTGAGCAGTGTGTAGATATTCCCTCCTGTTCTGAATCTATCCCCTCATTCTGCTCATTTTGGTGCAACCCATTTACATATTTTTTGCTTTTATTATATATGCCTTTGGAGTCATAGTCTCAGCCTGTCCTGCTGTATTGCCCTATGCCTAATGGCTATGCTGCAATGACTGAAACAACTTAAGGAAGAAAGAGTTTATTTGGCTTTATGGTTTCAGTGGGAGAGTCCATAATGGCGGGGAGAGGCACACAACAAGTGGCCAGAGTAGGAGACTGAAAGATCATGTTTTCAAGATGGAAGCCAAGATGGAGAAGAGGAATGGGAGGACTCTATAAAGCCTCAATGGTCTCCCCCAGTGACTCAACTTCCTCCAGCAAAGTTTCACCTTCTAAAGAGCCTATAACTTTATCAAGTAGCATCACCATAGGGACTAAGAGTCCAAACACATGAGCCTGTGGGGGACATTTCTCATTTGATCACCATAGTTTTCTTCCTGCAGGCTCAAGATTTGGTGTCTTATGTTTAAGCATTTAGTCATTTGGGTTGGCTTTTGTATATGGTGAGTTACAGGGCTTCCTTCTATTTTTCTGTCTAAAGTCACATAGTTCTCTATCATCCACCTAAGAGACTGCCTTCTTTCTTATATGTTCTTGGTGCCTTTGTTGCAGATTGCTGCACTCATAGGCATTTATTTCTGGGTTCTTCATTCTGTTCTCTGGCCTGTGTGTCTGTGTGTCTGTGCTGGTGCCATGCCGTTTGGTTAGTACAGCTTTGTAGAATATTTTAAACTCAGTTAACATACTGCCTCCAGGTTTGCCCTTGTTGTTCAGGATTGCTTTCATGATTTGGAGTCTTTTGTGCATAGATGAAAAATTTTAATTGCCTTTCTGTTTCTGTGAAGAGTGTTAATTGACACTGTACTTTATGAAGGATTTAAATCTAATATTCAAAGTGGGCCTCTCATCATCTACCCATTAGTCATAGTAATTTGCAATTTAGATGTTTCTCCAGTCACTAAACAGGGAACACGTATTAGTAAGCTATTGCTGCTATAGCAAGGCACCCAAGCCCAGAAATGTAGAACACAGCTGGACAGCCTGCTCATTCAGGTTCATCTTAGGTCTTGGAGGCATCTGTGGAGCACTGTGGGATTGGAGGGAGGTCATCAAATCCTGGCTAGTCTAGGACAGCTTTGGATAGGGTGACTCCTTTCTGTTCCATGTCACTTGCTATTGTCATTTCATCTATAACAAGACACCAAGAACATGCTTTTAGAAAGGATGGTCTCGTCAATAAATGACACAGGGAAAACATGCATCTACATGCATAGGAACAGAGGTAGATGTGTGTATACAAAGGTCAATGCAAACCAAACACTTGGATGTAATCCCCTGAGCCAGGAAAAGAAAGCACAAGAGAATTTCTTCAAAGCCATTGGTGTGATTAAATATATTTTTGAATGTGACCCCAAAGGCACAGATGTTCAAAGGAATAATAGACAAATGGCTAGCCCACTCTTGGTCAGTGTGGTGGTTTGAATAGGGAACAGCCCCATAGTATTGATGTATTTGGCTGGTTGGTCATTAGGGAAGTGATGGCTACTTGATAAGAATTAAGGGGTGTCATCTTGTTGGAGTAGGTTGTGGATTTGTTAGTGGAACTATGTCACTGGGGGTCAGCTTTGAGGTTTTAAATGCTCAAGCCAGGCCCAGTGTTTCTGTTTGCCTGGTGCCTGTGAATCCAGATGTAGAACTCTGAGTTCCTTCTCCAGCATCATGTCTGCATACATGCTGCCATGCTTCCCACTATGACAGTAATGACAAAACCTCTAAACTGTACATCAACCCCAATTAAATGCTTTCCTTTGTAAGAGTTGCCGTGGCCATGGTGTCTCTTCACAGCAATGGAACAGTGAACTAAGACAGTCAGAGACTCTCTTGAAACCTCAGCTTGGATCTGATAGCAGTACTCTTATATATATGTTTAGCTACATCAAGTGTCCAAGTTTGTCTGCCCAGGTGCAAGAAACAAAGAAACAGACTCCATCCTTAGCAACAGGAACTGAGAGTTAATCCTGCAGAGCACTGTGTGGAGAGCCATCACAAAGTTGGAATAGAGAGTCACGTTCACAGTGGGGCAGGGGAGGGAGAGGGAGCAAGGGTCTGCAAACATCATTTGTACCTGCAACAGAAGATGTTGGGGATGAGTATGTACCCAGGCCCACATATGGCCTATAATCAGAACTATTTCCCTGGTTACAAAACCTACTGTCAGTAGCAGCGAGTGGGTAGAAATGCTCTCCTGGGAGTTTCCCATACTAAGGGAGTCTAACAGGCACCTATGTGAGTGTGCCTGTGGCTTCCCAGCAGCCCTGGAACCAGCTGCTTCTGGTTCATTTACAGGTGAGGACTCTATGCTCCTTCAAAGTGAAACATCTTAAGGTCACCATAGCTACCAGAGAGCAGGCCAGGCTCTAGACCCCATGGCATCGTCCTTTTAGTTTTTCTCCCTGTCACAGGCCAGATTCCCATTGAGAGGGTGCCTGTGTGCACAGTGACTCACTCTGTTGTGGTGCACATCAAGCAATTCCGATATTGTGGGGCCATTGTTATGTATTGCAGTTCTGAGGGTCAAAAGTCTACAATGGCCTCTACCAAGGTAAATGAAGATGCCAGGAGGGCCACCTCCTCCTGGAAGATGTGGGCCATGGTCCATTCCCTTCTCTTTCCTGATTCTAGAGGTTACCTGCATCCTTTGGGTCTTAGCCTCTTCAAAGCCAGAAGAGGCTAGTGGAGTCTTTAAATCCCCTCACTCTGATGCAGAGTCCTGATATCCTTGGGCTCCTCCCAGACTCCCTCACCTAGCCTCCCACCCTCAGTTTGCCAGAACAGTAGCCTCGGCTTTATATGTAACTTATGCCTCATTTTCTCAGTTAGGGTTCCTTTTGCTGTGCAGAGACAACATGACCATGGCAACTCTCATAAAGGGAAACATTTACTTGGAGCTGGCTTAGTCCACCATTGGAGGTTTAGTCTACGATCATCACGGTGAGACCCTGAGTAGCAGGTAAGGCAGACATAGTACTGGAGAAGGAGCTGAGAGTCCACATCTTGATCCACAGATAGTGGGGGACTGTAAGCCATACAGGGCATAGCATGAGCACAAGAGACCTCAAAGCACATCCCCACCATGACACACTTCCTCCAACAATGCCACACTCCTGCAATAAGGCCACACCTCCCAATAGGCCAAGCATTCAAACACGGGAGTCTGTGGGAGCTATTCTTATCTTAACCACCACAGTCCACTCCCTGCCCCCATAGGCTCATTGCCATAACATAATGCAAAAACGCATTCAGTCTAGCTTCCAAAGTCCCCATAGCCTAGGAGAGTCTCAAACTTGTTTCAAAGTCCAAAATTCAAAGTCTCTTCTCAGAGTCATGCAGTCTCTTAATTGTAATTACCCTATAAAATCAGAATTTAAAAAAAATCAGATGCCATACTTTCAACATATAATAGCACAGGATATACATTACTATTCCAAAAGGGAAGAGAGGGAGCACAGTGAGGAAATACGAGACCAAAACAAGACAGAAAGCAGGCTGGGCAAACCCTAAACTCTCACTCGGAGTCTGATGTCAAAGCGTTCTTTAGATCTCCAAATCTCTCAGCTTTGTTGACCACAGCAAGCTTTTCTCTTTTGAGCGGGTTCCGCCTCCTGTAAGTAGTACTCCTCGGCAGGCGTCCCACAGCTCTGGCATCTCCAACATCTTGATGTCTTCAAGGCAATCCAGGCTTCACCTTCAGAGCTTCACACAATGGCTGTTCTAAGTCTCTGTGAAGGGACACCCCTGCTCTACACATCTGGCCTCAGTGGCTTTCCTTAGCCTCAGAGAGATATTTCATAACCCCTGTCTTTTATTCTTGACTCAAAATCCAGAGCCATGTGGCCGAGGCTTCCAAGTTCTGTTGCTTGCTGGGACTGGAATATGGGATCCCCGTTCAACTCCAGCTTCAGCAGCTCTCTGTTTTTGATCGTTTCCTTCACTGCCTAATATTGGATGTTCTGGATCTTACTCTGTGGACCAGGCAGGCCTCAAACTCAGAGATCCATCAGCCTCTGCCTCCTGAGTGCAGGGATCAAAGGTGTGAGCCCCAACACTTGGCCCTAAGCTTTTCTTTAATTTTTGTCCCTCAAGTTGGAAATTTAGCTGGGTGGGGGGGTCTTGCCCTGAGGCTACCACTCCTTTGATTCCATTTACCATAAGACTTTTCTTTAATTTGTTTATCTCCTTGAACACAGGACTTAGCTCTATTCTTCTTCCTGGTGTTCCCTTTCTCCCCAAACTGTACATTTTGTATTTTTCTTACTCAGCTTGCCCCCCTGCACTATACATTTGCATAAGGGGGAACAGTAATAATTACACAACAGAGTCCATACTAGGCTGTTTTGAGATTTCCTCTGCCAAAAGAATTAATCTAAAAACCCTTCACTTTAGCCTCAGGCAGACTTTTAGGCCACATTCTTATCCTAAATATCAGAAGAACAATTTCTAGGCCATATACTAAAATTCTCGTATAAAACTTCTTGAGCTAGCTGGGCGTGGTGGCACACGCCTTTAAACCCAGCACTTGGGAGGCAGAGGCAGTCGAATTTCTGAGTTTGAGGCCAGCCTGGTCTACAGAGTGAGTTCCAGGACAGCCAGGGATGCACAGAGAAACCCTGTCTTGACCCCCCCCCCCAAAAAAAAACCTTCTTGAGCTTGGCCCCCACAGTTCCAATCACCCTCAGCACTATTGTCTTCCATGCTCTATTAGTATGGTCCATTAAGCCCCACTTATATATTTTTAACTGCTTTTCTAATCCAAAGTCTCAGAGTCCATATTCTTCCAAACAAAAGCATGGTTATACCTACCACAGGAATACTCCTTTCCTGGTACCAACTTCTGGCTTAGTTAGGGTTTCTATTGCTGTGAAGAGACACCATAACCATGGCAATGCTCATAAAGGAAAATATTTAATTGGGCTGGCTTACAGTTTCAGAGGTTCAGTCCATTATCACCATGGTGGGAAGCATGGCAGTGTGTAGGCAGACCTGGTGCTGGAGAAGGAGCCAAGAGTTAGCTTGATCCATATGAGACCTCAAAGCCTGTCCCCCACAGTGACATACTTTCTCCAATAACGTCCCACACCTCCTGAAATATGGCTACACCTCTTAATAGTCCCATTCCCTATAGCTAAGTATATTCAAACCACCACACTCCTTTTTCAATAATATTGCATCCTTCAATTCCAAGATGCAGAATTTGGGTATTAGGCCAGGTGGGGCATTATTCTTGTCTACGTTAGAGAGACTGTTTCCTATTGGGGCACATTAGTGAGTTAGGGTCTCTACTCTGTGAACTGGCATGTGTATGTGTATGCCTCTGTTTGTGTGGTACCCGTATACTTTATATCTATGTATCTCTCTCTCTCTCTCTCTCTCTCTCTCTCTCTCTCTCTCTCTCTCTCTCTTTGTGTGTGTGTGTGTGTGTGTGTGTGTGTTTACAAGTAAGTATGAAAAAGGCTAGCCATGGAGAGCACTGAGACATAGTTATAGATGGTGCTCAGAGGGAGTCAGATGAGGAACTTGGTTTCCGTTAGGGATAGAGATGCTGAGAGAAGCTTGTGATAGAGGTATTAAGTGACTATGGCTTTAAAGGATGAATAGGATTTCTGAGTAAATCTGTGCAAGAGAATATTCTAGGCAAAGGGAAGTGCCAAGAAATACAGAGTCTATAAGAGGGATTAATGAGTGTGGTATTGGAATAGTGTGTCATAACCATAACAGATTGGCTCCTTCCACTCATGAACTCCTGGGTTTCCATCGAGGGCTAACCCAGAGAGAGTGGGTACCAGCTCTAGCAGACCCTGTGAGATCCTGTGGTAGGAGTGACCAGATGATTAGATTCTGACATCAGAAATCTGGATATTTGTGTGAAATGTTAGGTTCTTAAAGCCTGTGTCTAACTCAGTTCTGTAAAGGAACTTACAGACTAGGCCAAGTAGCAAGCAGAGGGCCACCACTTGTCACCTCTGAAGTCATAGAAAAGGTTAAGTGGCTTGTCATGGTCATAATAGCTAAGAAGTAGCAAGGCCAGTAGTGTCAACAATCCCAGCTCCTTGACACCATACTGAAGATGGCATGGCCAAAACAGACAGCCATAGAAGAGATCTCGCCTGAGTGGGCAGAGCAGGTATTCTGGGAGTGTTGGTGCAGGGGAAAGACCGCAGGGGACAGACCTCAGCTCACCTAAGGTGCAGCACTGCGGCAAGAACCCCAGCGCACAGCTCACAGCCGCACAGAAGAGTCAGCACTGGGTGGTGGCACCCAGTCTACTGTTCCGATTCAGGCACTCAGTCACTGCAGTTGCTCTCCTGAAAGAGAAACAAGGAACGAAAGAACAGAGGAAGCAAAAGAGAAGGAGAAGCAGAAAAACAAAGAAAAACTCAAATTGCTCCTTTTGTCAATGCCAGAAGAACAGCCATTTGGCTCACAATGAGGAGATGGGCAATTATGATGGCCATTGATACAGGAGTTTGTTAGAAATACTGTCTGTTTTTTTTTTCCCAAGACTAGACTGATAGAAGTTATTATCCCTTTATCTTTATCTTGATACAATGGGGATTTTATTCTATCTTGTACCCCAATTATGACTATAATGATTTAGGCTTCTGAAAGACTTTTTTTTTTTTAATTCAAAACATCTCTTTAATTTGCATTTCCATTCTCTGGGGGCGGGGAGTGGAATAGTGGGCCATCCAATAATAAAATCAAAAACCCAGATTTCTGTTAGACAAGATTGCCAATTTACATCTGGAGCGTGCTCTTCTAATACTGGTGATACAGGCAGGAAGACCATCATCTCTTGTTGAGCACTTACCCAAACGCTCCTGTTTGCCCAGCATCTGCCTGAGTTAGCATCTTCTTTACCTGGACTATAAGGTTGCTTATGCATCTGCTGGGAGCTTGCTCTTGACCAGACAGGGAGGCAGAGCTTGCTCTGTGGCTTTCTCTTGCTGCTCATAGTTTGAGGATGAAGAAGGCATGAGGGCAGGCAGACTCTTCACTGGCCATGAGATCCTTCCCTCTCTGGCATCTCTGTTCAATAGGAAGCAGAGACCCAACAGAAAGTGAGAAGGCTCACCCTCAGGAAACCCCTTTCCTATAGCTAGCTCCCACCTCCCCCAAACAATGTCACTGCCTGGGACCAAGCATTCAAATGTTGGAGTCTGTGAGGGTAATTCAGATTCAGGCTGGAGGCACCTGCCCTTTCCTGACTGAGCTACCTCGCAGCTTTATGACCTGGGGCAAGTTATTCCAAACCACCACAGCTCTGTTTCCTCGCTTATCAAATGCACACCATCATATCTGCCTGACAGAGTTACTTCGAGCATCAAATGGCCCCGGCCCATGCAAGGCATGCAAGGAAGTATGAGGTGCAGAGATCTGGCTCAATGTCAATGTGGGGTGTTCATGCTACGGAGGCTCAGTCTTCCGCTTAACGTTATGTAATCCCAGTAACAAGTTCTATTTTTAAACCCCATCATGATGGAGCTAGATGGTTCTGCATCTTGTTTTTCTCCCTTGCTATCATTTNATGGCCCCGGCCCATGCAAGGCATGCAAGGAAGTATGAGGTGCAGAGATCTGGCTCAATGTCAATGTGGGGTGTTCATGCTACGGAGGCTCAGTCTTCCGCTTAACGTTATGTAATCCCAGTAACAAGTTCTATTTTTAAACCCCATCATGATGGAGCTAGATGGTTCTGCATCTTGTTTTTCTCCCTTGCTATCATTTCTCATGTTTACGCTCAGGCTGTGGCTCGTTCCGCTGGACCGCTCTGCAGCCACCCCTCTGATTAAGCCGTGATTTATCGACTCACTCGCCCGCTGATGAGGGACGTGAGCATCCTCATTTGGGCTTCCTGATGTACATCAGAGGAGAGTCTCTGTGAAGCGAGTACCAAAGGACACCCACCGAGAGGCAGAGGGACAGCTCAGTCACCGAGTTTGCACATCTCGGAACTGACAAGCTATCAGAGAGTTACACCCCAGGAGGGTCATTGCATCAGCCCCTGCAAAGTCTGACTCGAGCTCTTCTGTCCACACCTAGAGAACCCCACCTTTCACCAGTCTCTACACTGTTCTTTCCAGGATGACAAAAGAAGATCCTACTATATATATTAGAGTTTTAGAGTTTATGGGTCTCTTTTAAAATTATTATTATTTTACTTTTTCACTTTACATACTGCTGCCTGACCCCTCCCTGACAACTCCTTCTACAATCTTTCCCCTCTCCCTCCCTCTGAGCAGGTAGGGGCACTACTGGATATCCCCTGGCCCTGGCACTTCAAGTCTCTTTGAGGCTAACTAGGCACATCTTCTCCCACTGAGGCCAGAAAAAGCAGCCAGGCTTAAAGAACATATCTCAAATACAGGCAACAGGCTTTTGGGATAGCCTGTGGAGTATAACATGGGTATCGTGTATTTTATGGCTAATATCCACTTATAAGTGAGTACATACTATGCATGTCCTTTTGGGACTGGCTTACCTTACTTAGGATGATACTTTCAAGTTCCATCCATTTGCCTGCAAAATTAATGATGTCTTTGTTTTTAATAGCTGATAATAGTATTCCATTGTGTATATGTACCACATTTTCTTTATCCATTCTTCAGTTAAGGGACATCTAGGTTGTTGCCAGTTTGTGGCTATTATGAATAAAGTTGCTTTTGGGATAGCCTGTGCTCCAGTTGTTCGGGACCCACATGAAGACCAAGCTGCACATCTTCTATATATACGTGGGAAGTCCTAGGTTCAGCCTGTGTATGGTCCTAGGTTCAGTCTCTGAGAGGGTCCAGGTTAGTTGACTCTGTTGGTCTTCCTGTGGAGTTCTTATTCCCTTCTATTCTCCCACAAGAGTCCCCAAGCTCCATCCACTGCTTGCCTGTGGGTGTCTGCACCTGTCTGAGTCAGCTGCTGGGTAGAGCCTCTCAGAGGACAGCCATGCTAGGCTCCTGTCTGCAAGCATAACAAAGTATTAACAAATAGTGTCAGGGCTTGGTGCTTGCCCATGGGATTTGGTCTCATGCTGGGTCAGTTATTGGTTGGCCATTCCCTCAGGCTGTTTCATCCCCCGTGCCTGCATTTCTTGTAGACAGGATACATTTTGTGTCGAAGGTTTTACAGGTGGGTTGGTGTCTCTATAGCTCCAATGGGGTTCCTGCCTTGGCTACAGAAGGTGGCCTCTCTAGGTTCCATATCCCCAATGCTGTGAGTCACAACTAAGGTCACTCCCTTTGATTCTTGGGCACCTCCAAAACTCAAGAGATAGCACATGCTGTCGAGGATATGGAGCAAGGGGAACACACCTCCATTGCTGGTGGGGAGTGCAAACTTCCACAACCACTTTGGAAATCAGTTTGGCAGTTTCTCAGAAAACTTGGAATAGTTCTACTTCAAGACCCAGCTATAGAACCCCTGGGCATATACCCAAAAGATGCTCCACCATCCCACAAAGACACATGCTCAACTATGTTCATAGCAGCTTTATTCATAATAGCCAGAAACTGGGAACAACCTGGATGTCCCTTAACTGAAGAATGGATAAAGAAAATGTGGTACATACACACAATGGAATACTCTTCAGCTATTAAAAACAAAGACATCATTAATTTTGCAGGCAAATGGATGGAACTTGAAAGTATCATCCTAAGTAAGGTAGGCCAGTGCCAAAAGGACATGCATAGTATGTACTCACTTATAAGTGGATGTTAGCCATAAAATACACGATACCCATGTTATACTCCACAGACCCAAAGAAGCTAAACAAGAAGGAAGGCACAAGCAAGGATACTTGAATCTCACTTAGAATGGGGAGTAAAATAGTCATAAGAGGCAGATGGAGGGAGGGAACTAGGAAGCAACAGGTATGGGGAGGGAAATGGGGGGAGGTTCAGGTTCAGGTGTGGGGAGGGACAAGAGAAATGAACAGATGGCCATGAGAGTTAATAGAAATCTGAAACTGACAGGGGTGGAGAGGTGGGGGCCATCTCCAGGATGAGAAAGAGACCTGGGATAAGGGAAGCCCCTGAAAATATGTTTTTTTAAGATTTACTTTTTAAAAATATGTGTATGTGTGGATATGCACATAAGAGTGTAGTACATGTGGAGACCAGAAGAGGGTGTTGGATGCCCTGGATCTAGAGTTATAGGCAGTTGTCGATGCTCCTCCTATAGGTGCTGGAAACCAAACTTGGGTCCTCTGCAAGATCATAGCTCTTAGCCAGTCTTGACCTCACAATGTGTTCTTTGAGTTGCATCTTCTACTGTTTGTAAGACCAAGATTTTTGAAATACTTATCATCCACAGAGGTTTACTCAAAGGCTAAGATTCTTTCAGCTTTTTGGCCATTTTATGCAATAGTTTGGGATATTAGGCAGTGTCAGCAACAGAGGATGCCTTAGCCACACTGCATTCCTTGGCCACAGTGCTTCTGAAATTTGCAGATTACGAATGCTTGACTTCACAGGTTTTCCAGTTTGCCAAGGGGTCTATAATACAGTAAGCACATACATAAAAGTATATAGGGCACATGTTTTCAGAAAGTCTACTTATTCACGTGAAACAGTAAGCCAACAGAACATGGCAGCTACCAGGAGTTCTATCATGGCCCTAAGCTACTGCGTCTTTTTGTCCAATATCATTCTCTTTGTGAGTTATCAGACTGTAGGTCTTTCATTATGCTGAGTGCATGACTGCACATCATTACATGTTTAATTCTCATCTTGATGCTCTCATTGTCAGGCCGTGTCATAGTAGGTGATAGATTGTAGCCTTGACTCACTCATTGTGTACTGAGAGTTCAGAGCAGTTTTGTGATTGGACTTCTCATGGCCATTGATGTTGAGTTCCTTTCAGTCAGATTAATTGGTTTAGATATCTTGCTGTGACTTCCTGTTCAAGCCCTCCTGGTCAGCTTTCCTGCAAAGTGGAGCTCATTCCCGTTGATACACAGGGGCTCTCTCTGTACTTAGGGATGATCGATGCCATAGAGACCGTGACTTTGTGACACCCACATCTTCTGTGACATATGATACATTCCATTCTTCTACTGATGTCGCAGGGAGGGGCTCATCGTTTCCTTCCTGGTTGCTTTGCTTCTCCCATGACTGTGAAGAAGCCCAGAGAATAAAAGCCTAGTCTGTTCCTGTTCTTTCCCTATATTCTCAATAGGCTGGATTTAATTTTTAATTGAGTGGAAATTTGTCTCCTGCCCTCAGCTGATTGCTTCTGAAACCATGGAGAAGCTAGAGAGAGAATTTGTTTAAAACCCTTTGGCTTAGCTATTGTCGCATCTTGTAAGATTTTCATAGCACCAGCTTTCCTCTAGAACATATGGTTTTGCCAGTCACCTAAGATCCCCAACCTCCTGGAATAGCAATTTGAAGTACCATATGTCATTTGGGTATGGAATGAAATACAGGTCTTTTCCTGTCTTCACACACCTGATAGTAATTACTTAATGCTAGCCACCTCAATTCATACTTCCTCTATTGTCTAAAGTATGTCTTTTAATAGGTTACTGACTGAAATTACATTGTGCCTTAGATGCTGGGCCTTTTAACACTCATTGCTTTTAGTCAGAGTTGCTTCTCTTTAAAAACTACTTTTGGATGCTGGATCAGAGGTCAAAAGCACTGGCTGCTCTTGCAGAGGACTTGGGTTTAGTTTCCAATGTCCACATGGTATATACCTCCAATCCCAGGGGATCCAGTACCTTCTTATGACCTCCCCAGGTACCAGGTGAACATGTGTTACACACATAAATATTCAGGCCAAACACTCATACACATAAAATAAATAAATCTGGTAAAAATATTTTCGTGTTATTTACTTGTGAAAAATAACTAGTTTTCTTGAGAATTGATTTCTGTGCTGTATTTTACTATTTTTAATCTGTTCCCCTGGGCTTCATATGTCTTCAATAATATATTCAATATATCTAATAGGTTTATTTAAGTTGAGTAACTTGCAGCATGAAGTCTTCATCAGTGGCTGTCTTTTGGATTCAGTATTTGGCCAGAGTTTTAGTAATGCTGGGCCAATCAGTGGTCCAGGTGATAGCAACATGTCCCCATTTCTGGTAACATCCTTCATCCACCCTCTATCTGGGTGTTTCCCTACCCAGCACTAGCTGTTGCCATAATAGTCAGATGTTAACCAAAGAACCACAGAATGGTGTAACCAAAGCCTGCCTGTCCCTCCTGATGGATTTACACAGAGAGAGAGAACAATTTTCCCCTCTGTTTGGTTTCTTTAAGGTGAAACTCATTACAGTGTAGGAGATGAAGACTCAATTCTTTCCCTTCTCTCTTTGACTTTTGGAGAAGTTAGCCTCCTTGCAAAATTCTGAAGTTCTTAATGATGCTGTTCTGTCCCCTTTGTCCCGTCAACACTCACTGTGGCTTTGTTTGTGAAAACTCCATCATTTTAGCAAACTGCAGAAAGTACTTTCTAGAAGCATCGCAATAGAAACGATTGCACAGGTCACTGGTACCCAGCTAATGGTGTCTTGGAGGTGAGCACACCCTTGTGACTGCTGCTCACATCACTGTGCTCAGAATGGTCATCCGTGCCCTCCTCTATACTCCTGCTCCCAAGTACCACAGCGACCCTAATTTCTTACTATCATCTACCTTGTTTCTTTTTGTAGCTTTATGTGACTAAAACTCTGAGGCCTGTCTTCCTTTGTGACTGATTTCCAGGGGGTCATCTATACTGTTCCCTGCAATCACTTATGTATATACCATCCTAGAGCCTGGATACACTGAATATATTTTTGGGACTTAGGGTGCTTCTACCTTGAGGCTGGAACAAGTCCTCTATGCATCCCACACCTGTGCATTGGTGTGCCTGTGAAGGTTGAGGCATGCATTTGGAGTGGTTCTGTGTATGTGCTCAGTCTTGGTTGGTATGCCCAAAGAGTTTTCCCGAGAGTCCCATGGCTTCTGTGTCAGGGCTGTTCCAAGGCTCTTCTTTTGTGTTCTCTGAAGAGCATATGCAACCCCATCACTGTCCATTCTTCAGTGAAATCGCCCAGATCAGACCTTCAGGGTCTGAAGATCATTTGTGGCACTGGGGTTAATTCCGGATTCAATTTCCTGACAGATGAAGGACTCTGTTGGTCACTTTTCTTTTGGCTAGACAAAAGCAGCATAAAGAAAGCAGAGTATACTTCCATTTACCCTTTAAGGGTGCAGGTCATCCTGCAGGGGGTGTCATGGCAGCAGGAACCGAATTTCTCCTTTTTAATCAGTCCAAGGTGACGCCCACATTTCGAATGGTTCTTCCCACCTCTTCCTGATCTAGATAACCCCTCACAGAAATGGCCAGAACCCATCTCTTTGATACAAGACCCCTTTCAGTTGACAGCCAGTGTTAATTAATTTCAAGGATTATTCTGATTTTCTATTTACTCTCTTCTCTGTCAGCTGTTGAGGTGGCCTGCAGGGTGGGCGTTCCAGGTCCTGTTCCACTGCACACCTCCACACGCCCTGGGCTCCAGGATCATCTATCAATGTAGGGGTCTGATGACTTCACAAAGGAAGTCGATTTCCTATTTCCTGGAATCATAAGTAGAAGCCCTGAGGAAAACCAGGAGAGGAGCTAAAAAATAATTAGGGAAGAACAGTTATGTGTAAGTGTGGGGCACTCATTAGCCTCTAAGAACAGGAACCTTTAAAGGCCATTTCCATGTAGACACCTGACTGGAGCTGCACCAGGCTACATCCCATTAGCAGCCACCAAAGGCCCCACGAAGGAGCCTGTTCCCGTCTCTTCTTTTTCCCTCTCCTAATAGCCTTACATTCCTGGCATCTCTGTCCAATTAAAGCTGACCAGAGCCACATTCACATTCAGAGCCTTGTCATGTACTAACACTGCGTCCCTTCTTATCTGCCAGCCCTGGCCTCTCAAACTCAGATCATAGAGCTGGAAGCCACTTTCGGGCACCGCGGTCTTCCTTTCGTAATGAGGCAGCTAATATGGGGAAGGAGAGGGCTCTGTCCAGGGTTGTCTACTCTACCCTCAGTCACTCAACTGACTCTGGGCAAAGCACAGAGAACACGAGGAGACCAGTGACCTTGTTATAGATGGACACAAGCTGATAAACGAAAAGCACTAATAACCACAGACTGTGCCAGGAGGGAGGTACCCAGGGTGTTGTGATGCAAAGGAAAGAGAATTTATCTATAGCCATACATGAGTGCAGATGCCCCTGGAACACAGACTTAGGGTACCCAAATTCCATGCTGCTATGTGGTAAGGGTTTGATGAAGTTTTTAAAGTAATGTAACATAGAAAGTCACAAATCAGCCACACTGCTCGGGTATTGGAAAGGTAGGTTAAAGTGAAGGGGCATTGGCATCTCTCAGCTATGAGTTTCAGGTGCTGCCTGATGCTTCTCTTAGCTTATTGGTTGGCAGAAGCTAAGGTTTCATTCTAAAAGGGTTTTATCTGTTAGTAACAGGACATTAAGTCAGACAGAGAGGTAAACAAGGAATGGCTATTTAATAGGCTAATGCTGGCTCACAATAAACTGAAATCAGGCTTTGGATCTGCAACATTCCAATCTCTCGATAGTCATTGATGTTCTAGTCATGTAATCAGCCTTCTAGAATGTTCAGTGGGAGGTTAAGCTGTTTCTGAGAACTATTCTTTACATTACATGTGAACCCTTTGATGGCAGCTTCCTAGTGTGGGCTTTTCTAGAAAAAGATCTGAGAAAGATCCATCTATAAGTGGTGCCATTCTAATGTGGTCTTTGGACACTTGTGTGGAGGGGAGATGAGTCAGGAAGGAACAAGCAGCCACTCCAGGCTGTGTCTTCATGCAGGTCACCGTGGGAACACAAGGTGCTGTGGAATTTGAAGAACACCGAAGGCCAGTCTTTAGAGTCATTCCAACTCATGTTACAAGGGCCCAGGATGCTAACTACTCGTGCCCACTGGTCACTGGATGAGAACTGCTGCCAGGTCACTAAATTCTGGCTTTCCCATCTGATACGCACCCCACAGCAGCTCTCTGCCATGAGAGTGAAGAGATAGATGTAGACACTGTAGTCGTAACATAAGGACTGGTGGGAAGAAGGTGAGGTACAGACAGTGTTTGCCGAGAGATGCTGTTAGAACTTTCTAGAGAGACAGAACCAATGGGACGCAGGTTCGCAGAGAGTTTTCTTATAAAGATCTGACTCACATGGATACAGAGAAGTTACCAGAACTGCAGTTGACATGCTGAGGAGATCCAACGGTGAGACTTCAGTCTAATAGGCTACGAGGTCGTGACCCACAAGCACCTGGTAGCTCAGCTCAAAGAATGGCACCAACTGGAACAGAAGTAGCTCAGTTCTATCCGGACCTTCCACGGACAGGAAGGGGCCCATCCAGGTTGGAGAGGGCTGGCGGTTTTTCCCAGTTGGTTCATGGAAATGGTATTTTCCTGTCACATACCTGGATAGCTTCATCTGGAATAATTTGAACCATTGGGACCACCCTGGGTGCCAGCCAACTTGACACCTGAAAAAAAAAAGTCACAAAAATGATTGGAGAAAACACCTGTGTCAGGGAAAAATCTAAGCAGAGGTTAGAAAAAGGATCATGGCTGGGTCCACAAACACAGGAGTGGTCCAGGGGAGAGAGAGGCAGAGCAAGGCTGGCTCTTGGTGTCAACATGAGAGTCAAATCAACAGAATGTATTTATTTCTTGGGTGTTCATGAATGTATACTCTGTGCCAGGCACTAGGGGTAGGAGATGAACAAACTAGAAAAATATGCCATCATCTCATGAGTGAGATGTTTGATAACAATGAGAGCAGAACAAAGGCGGGATATGGCCTTTGACAGACTGTGTCTCTATGTACTGTGGTCTAGATGTTTGTGCCTATGGTGGATAGTATTGATAGCCACGTGACAAGATCTCAAATCTTCTGGGAAAGAAGTCTGAGGGCTTGCCGTGAGGGATTATTTAGATTAGCATAAACAAGTAGGAAGATTCACCTTAACTAGGAATGTACCATCCCATGGGCTTGGGCCTGGGTTATAAAAAGAGGAAAACACATTGAGGACTACATCTATCTGTCTTAGTGAGGGTTTTACTGCTGTGAACAGACACCATGACCAAGGCAAGTCTTATATAAAAACATTTAATTGGGGCTGGCTTACAGGTTCAGAGGTTCAGTCCATTATCAAGGTGGGAGCATGGCAGCATCCAGGCAGGCATGGTGCAGGAGCTGAGAGTTCTATGTCTTCATCCAAAGGGTGCTAGTGGAAGACTGACTTCAAGGCAACTAGGGTGAGGATCTTATGCCCACACCCACAGTGACACACCTTCTCCAACTAGGTCACACCTATTCTAACAATGCCACACCTCTAAATGATGCCACTCCCTGGTCAAAGAATATTACAAACCATCACATTCCACTCCCTGGCCCCCATAGACTTATTCAAACACATGAGTCTATGTGGGGCCATACTTAAACATAGCATAATGCAAAATGCATTTAGTCCAACTTTCTTTCTTTCTTTTTTTTTTTTTTTTTTTTTTTTTTTTTTTTTTTTTTNTTTTTGGTTTTTCGAGAAAGGGTTTCTCTGTATAGCCCTGGCTGTCCTGGAACTCACTCTGTAGACCAGGCTGGCCTCGAACTCAGAAATCCACCTACATCTGCTTCCTGAGTGCTGGGATTAAAGGCATGCACCACCACGCCCGGCCTCCATCTCTGCTTCCCGACCGCAGATGACTGTCACCAGCTGCCTCACACTCCTGCCACCACGCCTTCCCCACCGTGATGGAGCCTGGAACTATGAGGAGGAATAAGTCCTTCAAATGTTTTATTATTTACAACAACAACAAGACTAATGCAGTGGCCCATCCATCGATCAGACTCTGAAACCCCTGTGATGGTATTAGAAAATGTGAGAAGAGTCGAGGGAGGGGAGCTCTCTCAGATGAGACTATCCCTTTATGAAAGATCTCAGAGAGACATCCCTCATCTGAGGAGGCCAAAAGATAGTGGTGGCCAAAGACTAAATGAGCAGACACCTTGCCCCTGTACATCCCAGCTTCTGAATCATGAGAAAGGCCTTGTCTATTAGCATCCCACCTTGGTAGTTTGTTACAGCAGCTCTGAACAGCCGAAGGCACTGAATGGATGCAGGAAGCTGACTGGTCTGTGTGGGTATGGGCTACCAATGAAACAGTAAGTCATTATTACAAGACGTTAAGAGATGAGGTACTTTTGTGACACCACACAGCAGACAAACAGATTGATAAGCTTGTTAGGTGGAGAGATTAATCATTCCACGCCATCTGCTTGTGCCTAGGAAGGACTAGGAGGACTCTCTCTCTCCCTCACATCTTTACCTCTTTTTCTTCCTTTCCCCCTTCTCATCCCTCCCCTTGTTCTTCTTCTCATACCATTCTCCCTCTCTAACCTCCTTTCTTTCTCCTGGACCAACCCCCACCCCTACCATGTTTCCCCTGGTCCTCTAGATGAAGACACCATTTTCATCTCTGTCCTCATGGGTGGCCAGGCCCTTTCCTACCTGACCAGCACTTTCTTTCCCGGCCCTTACTCTCTCCAGGAGTGACCACTGTTGAACACCCATATCTCAAGACTGAATTTTCTGTTGGCTGTGCTTAGACCCTCATCTCTCCGACCCTACCTAGACAGACTCCCATCCTTCTGACAGAGCCATTCTCCTGGAACTGTCCAGCTCCTGTAATTTTCCTTTCTCTAACGTTCACTTCTCTAAGGAACTGCCTGGCCCCAGGCAAGGTCCTCCCCATGAGACTTCTTTCAACTACACCAGGTACTTTTCTTATAAATTACAAGTTAGAGACCTCATCAATGTGAGCTAGATGTGAGAGTCACAAAAGGAGCGATGATGCCTGCCTCATGCCTTCTGGTGTTTTCAGTACAGAATATGTATGACAAAAATGAGCTTCAGGTAAACATGTCCCATGAATCCACAGAAGATCTGTCTGACAATTCTCCACTAGAGAGCTTTTATCAAATGCCAGCTTCTCTTTAAAAAGGAGTGAGCAGTACAGACACAAAGCTCACTTTTGTTCTGTTTAAAAATTTTGAGACAATTACCTTCTGTCTCCTAATTAAAGCAAGAGAAATGGAGACCTAAGTGACCATCTTCCTAGAACACACCATTCAGTGGTAAGATGTATGGTGCTCTCGCTTGGAGCAGTGTGGGGCTGTTGTTCTATGGGGCAGTTGTATGGTTTGCATGTCGCAGATTAGAGGTTGTCCTTCTTTAAGATTGCTAGACACCCCCACCCAACAAAAGGATCAAAGCCCAGTAGAGTGCCTGCCACTCATTCATGGGAGCCTGTGGCATGCAATATGGACACAGTCATTCAGACACTTCCAGATACTTCTCAACCAGCTTCCAGGGTAGCAGTGAAACCAGTATTATGATGGTTGGAAAAATCTAAGGTTTGGGGACGTTGTCATGGTTGTCACATTTTAGTGAGTCATTGCTGTTCTTGATTGGCTTTGCTATGCCCAAATGTGATTGTGACCAGGATGGTTCCTGCTCTTTGGGCTCCCCATCACTGCCAGGCTCTAACATGGCCATCAATGCTCAACTGGGCCAGCCCCAGGCCAGTGCCAGCCCCTACATAAGCATGCTTCCCACGAGCCTCCTGTTTGAAAGAGATTGAAGTGTGCGGAGGAGACATGCACTTGTAAACTTAAACCCTAGACCACCAGTTAGAAGCTGCCTCCAAAATGTTCTGCAGGACCCCCTAAACAGTGCCCTGAGTTGGGGATCAGTGTTCAAACTGTTGAGCCTGAGGGGAATTCCACACACAGATCTCAGCAATGACTCAAGCATTGGAAATCTAGCAGTGCATTGCCCCCAACTCTGGTTATTTTATTCAGAGTTATTTGTGCTCCGTAAGATCTATATGATGTATGTGATTCTATAGGAATTTCAAGGGTTTTTTTCTATTTCTATAAAAAAGGATGCCTTTGAAATGTGGATAGCGATAACATCAATTATGCAGTCTTTTCTGGGTTATATGGGTGTTTCCACAGTCTTAGTTCCCAGTGCTAGATTTCCCTGTCAAGCTAGATTTCCCTCAGGAAGGCAGTTAGAAAGGAGAAGCTAGATGAACTTTCTTTAACTCCTCCCTCCCTATTTCTTATGCTAGTATGCAGAGTTTTCATCTCTTTGATAAACGTATACTAAATATTTTATCATTTGATGCTATTACTAATAAGGTTGTTTTCTTTTTCAGTTAACTTATTGGAAGCATATGGGATCTTAATCTTTCCTTGTGCATATTTACCTAAGGAAGTTATCACTTTTGAGGATTTTGAAGACCCTTTAATGTTTCAGGATCTATATAAGATCAGGCCACTTGTAGAGATTAATTCTTTAAGACTTGAACCTCATAGAGTGGTTGTTATTGTATTGCCTTGCCTGGCCTAGCACTCTGTTGTGAAGGTCAACTTTGAATTCATAGCAATCCTCCTGTTTCTGCTTCCTGAGTCCTGGATTACAGACACAAGCCTTCACACCCAACTTGAAAACATCTTTTCTTTCTTTTTCTTGCCTAACTGCTCTTGGTACATACCAGTAGCACAAGGAGCAGCGTAGACAGTGAGCTGGCATGTCATGCCCCCATCTTACAGCAAAGCTCTTAGTGTTTCATTCTTGACTATAAAGCTGGCATTGCTGCATCAAAAATGACTTTAAAAATAAATTTTGCTGAACTGTATTCCTTTGTCTTGAACTTATATAATGAAGATATGTAGGATTTTATCCATTTATTGCTTGATTTTTCTTTTTAATTCATTTGTATTTACGTTTGAAGCAGAATGTGACTCCTGTACCACATTTCCATCCACAGGCTTTGCTGAGTTTTTCAAACAGTTTGACAGGTCCTAGGTGAGCATAGGCCATTGTACCTCAGTACTTCACATTATAAACCAAGTCCTTCCCTTCAAGCTGATGAGCTAAAGGCTCATCTAGAATAGAAATTCTAGAGGACCGTGTGCAGTCTGGATGACAGGGGATGGAAAGTCTTCAAAGTGGATTCTGGATGACACTCACATGGTCTCCATCAGTTTAAATGGACCTGTGGCCTGTCTTTCATCTGTGTGGTGTGTGGTGGTGAGGTTTCAGTGTCTAGAATTTCCTTTCAATGGGCTGTTAGTGTGCTGTTAACACCCGGCTGAGGACTTTGGCCATAAGCTTTGGTTCTATTTCCTTGTATTCTGTGTCTAGATTCAGTGTCAGGACAATGCTTGCCTCACGAAATGAATCTGAAGGTCCCTGCCTCTGAGTTCTTATGCAAGGGAATGGCTGACATTTGTTGCTAGAGTTTGAGAAGGATTGACAGCTCTTCCTTGTTTGGTTCAATTTTCCTGTGAGGCTGTCTGGCCCCTGGCTTTTCTTTGGGTAAGGCCTTTCCTCACTAATTGAATCTTCCTACTCGATACAGGTGTGTTGCTGTTGGCCATTTCTTCAGGATTCAGTCTTGGTAGGTTGTGCATTTGTAGTACTCTATCCATTTATTCCACGTGATTCCAGATGCCAGCACAGATGGTTTCTAGAGGACCCTGTGCTTATGTAGTTAGAAGGCTGGCTGCATTGCTCACTAAAGTGCTCAGACCCTTGGTCTCACCCAGGGCTTGTGCACGCACTGTTCCTCAACCCAAGAATGAATGCATGCTTTCCTTGTCCAGGCAGGACAGGGACTTTCTTCCTCTATTCTTGTCTCTGAGGCCGCTTACTTTAAGATTCCAACATGGCCAGTGGAGTCCTCTGCCCTGGAGACCTATGGAGCCCTCTCCTGCTTATCATTGCTCACAGTGGTCCTCAACGGCTCTCATTCTCCACCTTCTCCTACAGGCGGTTGCGCCTCAGTCTCTACTGAGCACTGGTCCTTCGTAGACACCTGTCCTCTGTCTGACACAGGTCCACATCACAATAAGATTTTGTCCCCATTTTCTTAGTGTGTCATTTACAGTTCTGAAAAGGCGAGGACTGGGAATTGGGTTTGGGCCTTAACTCTGCCCACCACTGCTTCTCAGCCAGGTTGCCAGGATGCTGTACTTTCCTAATTACCTCGATGCTTCCCATCACAGAGGTCTGAATCCACAGGTGTTCTGCGTATCTGTTTACATAAACTGAGTGTGTTTGAGTTCTGCCTGTGAGAACCTGGGGCAATGTCCCCATGTACCCCTGGTGTGAAGATGACAAAGTCAGGACCCAGGAAAGGCTGGCAGGCTGCGTCTTTTCCACCACTCAGGGAAGAAAAGCACAATGTACCCAGTGGGGCTCCAAAAGTATATTAGGATTAGGCAAAAACAATTTTTTTCACTCCTATGAGCAGAAGAGGGAAAGACTTGCGACTTCATGAAAATGTGTGCTTCCGTAGGCTGCTCAGCCGTGGGGAGCCTGGGAGTCATGGGAGACTTTCTTCACCATTGCTTCATCTCAGACACTGTCATTTTCTTCAGACTTCTGTTGGCGTGTTTCACCTTCTTCCCAGAAGCTGACAAAACCCAACCATGTGTTCGGCAATTTGTGTTGTGACTAAAGCCTTCTTGCAAGAGCCTTTGTTTTCACACAGTCTGCTTAACTCCTTGATCATCTCCAGTTGTGGATGGAACACACGGAGCTGTTAAGTGGGTGGAACGTCTCATACTGTGGACAAAGCTTCCACTGCTTGGGCGGTGTGTTTTGCGTTCTCAGACCCACATGGAGATGGAGTCTCCAGAAGCTGCTGTTTGGCCCAGGCTCCATCATTTCCTTCAGGTTTTTAACAGTTCCCCTCCAATGAATTCATTTGTCTCAACATCTAACTACCGTGCTCATGAGGACCAGTAAAGTTCCCTGTGCAGCAGGCAACAGAGTAGACATCTTCCTCCTTGTCACCTGTCACCCTTCCCATTCTGCTACTCAGCAACTGAGTCAAAGAGCATCCGTCGGTGGGTGCTTCAGCCATGCTAGGCCCTGAAGCCTGCACTGTTCTTCCTCCAAACAAGGCAGGTGGTCAGCAGTCATTCGGCAGAAACGTCTGTGGCTTAGGTATCTGGGAAGCATCCCCTTGAATCATTGTCCTGAGAGCTGGGACCTTTCAGGGGACACAATCACATAACTTCATAGCCACGTGTTGAAATCAAAGCTCTGGTTCAACTCTACCATGCTGAAGAGCAGAGGGTTCGAATTCTATTCCTAAAACTGCATGTCTATGACACTGGCAGTTGCAGACATGGACATCAGTGTGCAACAACGGGTACCTGAAGTGTGAGCTTGAGTTTTCGGTCACCTACTTGACTTTCCTTCACTGGCCATTTGTGTGTCCAGGGCTCCCATGGGCACACCATTTGTGTGTCCAGGACTCCCATGGGCACACCAAGCTGAGTATCTCATCCTCCCGCCAGTGCACACCTACCTAGACCTTGAGAATGGGGCCAGTTTTGGAAATAGGTCATTGTCGGTACTGAAGATCTTAAGCTGAAAGCAGCCTGGATTTAGGGTAAGCCTCCAATGAAGTGGCTGAGTTAGAAGAAAACGGACACATGGGGAGAAGTCCTGATATGGTAGAAGAATGGGTCGGAGTGATGCGGGGACAGGATTCAGAGTGCCAAGGACCGGTGACAGAGTTAGGGAAGGACCCCCAGGTCCTTCATGAATGGCACAGACCTGTTGGCACTCTGACTCTGGCCTTTTGGCCTCTTGGAACTGTGGGATAATGAATTCCTGTTGTTTTAAGCTCCTTTCGTGACAATTTGTTAGTGTGATCCCAGGAAAGAAATTTATAAAGGTAGTTTTGATTGTTAACTTATCACAATGTAGAATGCCCTGGAAAGGGAATCTCTGCAAGGAATGGCTGGATTCAGTTGGCTTGTGGACATATTGGTGCGGGATTGTCTCGACTACACTACATTAACTGAGATTGGAAGATGTCCTCACTATGGCGTGCTATAGTCTGCAGAACGTGAGCTGAGCACCAGCAAGCAAGCAAGCAAGCGTGCGTTAACCCATTGCGGTCTGCTCTTGACTGCTGCTCTGACTTCCCTGCAATGGTAGACCATAACCTGGAGTTGTGGGCCATATAAACTCCTTCTCCCTGAAGTTGCCTCTGCATTCATATTTTATGACAGCATGGAGAAAGAAAATGAGGACATCAGGCACACAGGGAGGAAGGACAGATTGACAGTTGAGTTCTCAAGCTCGCTTGATGTCTTGTCTTAGGAATTTCCCACCAGCTCTAAATTAATTTATGTCCTAAATTTGTTGCTGCACTCCACTCATATGAATTAGGCATGCAAATCCCTGACCGCTTACATGTTTTTGTTTTTTCTGATAAGAGCATAGAGTGTTAGAAAAAAGAAAGGCTCGGGGTGTTATTAAACACATTTATCAACAAGGGGACAAAGCAGTTTTTAATGATGCTGAAAGCAGTGTTGCTGCTCTGTGAAGCCAATCCCAGCTTCTCTCTTCATGTGCGGACAGTGGAGCAGGCAGCAGAGCAGGACCAGGTGGAATGTCTGTACCAGCTGCCTAGCTTTGACTTTCCACATCAGCCCAGCCAGTCGGCATGGACCATGGCTAGGAGCAGACTCTTGGGTGGAATTTCTCAGCCCTGGGCATGAATGTGAAAAAGACTAGTATCATCTCACAAGCCAAGGATGAAAGAAGGCCGTATTCAGGGCCAGAGCCCACAGATCTATAGATCCACCAGGGTTAGAGTATATTTAGAGTTTCCAAGGTGTATTTTGTAGCTTCCAGCATTTGGACAGAGCACAGTGTGCATGGTGAGTTCAGGGATCATTTCCAGGAACCCCTCACATACCAGTATCGTCAAACACTCGGTTTTATTACACAAAACTGAACATACCTTCTCCTGTTTGTTTTAAGCCAGGAATGTCCAACCTATAGACCTTATACCCCATGTAGCCAAGGATAGTCACAGATACAGCCTAACACAAAATTCTAACTTTATTTAGAGCATTCAGTTTTTTTTGGGGGGTGGGGTATAATTCCATTGTCTGGTTTTGGGACATGAACTTTGTAGATAGCAATGTCACATTGCAGTGTCCCACAAAATAAGCATGTAAGTGCTCTCACAACCTATGAGTCACAGGTTGGACAACCTGCTAGCTTCAGTTAACTAAGAATAGATGCATTTGAAGTGCTTTTTGCACTATACTTTTAGGGAATCATGGCAAGAAAATACTCTGTGGATGTTTAGTAAAGACACATTGTCTTTGTGTTTCCCCTATGTGATGGTCAGCTTTAACTCTCCACTTGATACAATCTAGGATCACTAGGGTAGAGACTTTCAGTAAATGAGTGTTTATGTCAGTGTTTCTCAACCCCCTTTGGAGTCTAACAACCCTTACATAGTAGTCACATGTCAGATATCCTGCATAGCAGATATTTACATTATGTTCATAACATACTGTTTATAACAGTAACAATATTACAGCATGGAATAGCAACAAAAATAACTTTATATTTGGGAAATAATACAGTTCCTTACACCATGAGAAACTGTCTTTAGTTGCAGCATTAGCAAGGTTGAAAACCACTGGTCTAGATCAAGTTTGCCTATGAGCATGTTTATATGAGGTTGGCTCAGTAAATTAAAGGCCTTCCCACTGCGGGGCGGGGCGGGACGGGGGGGGGGGGAGCAATCTCCTAGGTAACAGAAGGGTGGAAAAATCAAGCCGAGCAAAACTGAGCAAGCAAACAAGCATGCATGCATTCATTTCTCTCTCATGCGGAAGTCACATGACTAGCTGTCTCCAATTCCTGCCTCCTTGACTTCTCTCCTATGATGAACCATAGCCAGGGATTCTAAATTAAGATAATCCCTTTATCTTAAAAACAAACAAACAAAAAAATCAGAATGTTTTGTCAAGGCAACATGAATGAAACTAAAGTGCCCCAGTTATCTAAGTCCCCGATTGGACCATGTGTGCATAGTACTGAGAGCTCTGGTTCTTCCTAATGGAGATCTAGCCATTTAGAGTGGGTGAAGACCTTTAAGTCTATGGCTTTGAACTAAGCCAATGACTTGCTGAGAGACACAGTCAACACCAAATGTCATCCCTAAGGCATCATGGCTGGGCATGTACAGTGAAGGCCTTCCATGTCTGGAACTGAGATGTACAGTTTTAATACAATAATCTGTGACCCTCATCTACTCAATAGTGGACCCTGGGCTCTAATGGGAGGGAAGGGTGGCTTTGAAGCCCTGTGTTCCAGTCCTAGTATCATATAACTGAATGTGGCAGCATATGCCTATAATCTGAGCACTCAAAGGATCAGAAATTCAAGGGCATCCTTGACTAACCTAGGCTACTTGAGACTGTCTTGAAAGGGCAGATGCAAGGAAGAAAAGAAAGAGGCACTAAATAGACCACACAGTCTTTCCATATAACTTGGAATGTCAGCTAGATTTGCTCCCATGGAATTCTCCCTTCCCCGTTGGATTATAGCCAGTTAACCTTCAAAGCCATGTCTTTTTCCGTCTACATTTTCCTGAGTGTCTGTGGTTATCATCCCAACTTGGTTTCCCAGGAGAATGCACACCAGCAGGAGTTGTGTCTGATTGATCACCATAGGGAATCTACAGGTAGGCTAGATGGTGAAGGGAGAAGACACCTGAGGTTAGGAAAGCAGCCCAGGTGGAGTCTCAAGGGTTAAGTCCCGAGGGCAGATGGAACCACCTGGGCCTTCAGGGACTCTGGCTGTAGACAGGCAAGGAGTCTCCTGGGGCTGCACCTTCAGAAGACATTAGAAATGCTGCTGAACATGAAGCTGTTTATCCACAGTGGCAGGCTGCTGAAGAAGCTAATGGCCCTGGATGCTCAGCTCCAGAGAAGCAGGGAAGAGGGACAGAGGAGCCTGATGGCATCAGACCTGTGACAACTGCACACCAGCGGATCATAGCCAGGTCTAAATGAAACTTTTCCAAACTGTGTTATGCCTGAGTGGCTGGACCTGTCACCAGGGGTGGCCGATGTCTGGAGCCAAGAGATAGAGATGTGGCCAACCAGGTGTGCAGTGGTTGTTAATTAAATGATGTCAGAAAGCTGTGTGTGTGTGTGTGTGTGTATGTATGTGTGTGTGTGTGTGTGTGTGTGTGTGTGTGTGTGTAATTTCCTGATTTATACACATTGTAACTTATTCAAACCAGCTTTAGTCAATGGGACATTCTGGCTAAACATATGTGAACATCAGGGTCACTGCAGGGATCAAGACCACTGTGGGTGGTGCCATCCCTAGGTACTCCTGGGTTTTATAAGAAAGCAGGCCAGAAGAGTCAAGCAAGTAAGCAGTGGTCCTCCCTGGCCTCTGCATCAGCTCCTGCCTCCAGGTTCCTTGAGCTTATGTTCACTTCATGATATACTGTGATCAGGACATGTCATCTGAAATAAATTTCTTTATTCCTCAACTTGCTTTTGGTTGTTTTCATCATAGCCATAGAAAGAAAACTACTGTACCCTCTCAGGTTCATGTGTTTGAACATTTGGTCCTCAACTGGGGGTGATGTTTTGGGCAATTGTTCAGTCTTTGAGATAGAAGGCTTAGTTGGTGGACATAGGCCACAGGGTGTTGGCCTAGACAGTAACAGCTTGGCCTAGCTTACAGTTTCATTCTAGTTTCCTTGTTTGGCCCCATGTGAGAGGCTGCACGCTCTCTATACCTTACACCAGTCTATTCCAGATACCATACCTTCCCCACAGTGACAAACTGTTCCCTATAAATTTATGAACCAATGTTAACTCTCCTTAGGTTGTTTCTGTTAGGAATTTAACACACTATTGAGAAAAGGAAGTGTTTTGTCAGACCTAGCATTAAGAGGCATGTCAGAGTAGAGTCTAAGCCATATCTCTGTCATCACACAGTTGCTGAGTGGTGGGATTCAAATCTCGGTAACCATGCCTCTAGATTGATGGCATGAATGACCATCCTTTTGCTCCGCAATAAGATCACAACAAAGCTCCAAATCCAATGATAAAATAGGATTTATACACCTTTTCCATGTGCTTGTTTTTTGTTTTTTGTTTTGTTTGTTTGTTTTTGTCAAAAAGGAATCTTTTGACAGTAGCCAGCCCCACCCACTAAACAATGGCATTGGTTTGTTTTTGTGTTTTGCTTTTGCTTTTGTTTTTCTAATAAGGGTAAGAATCTGTCTCCCATGCAGGGACTTGGAATCTGAGTCCTGGTAGTTTTTAGTCATGCTGCTGGAGAGCTGACTATGGTGTCTGGGGCAGGTGGCAGAGACCCATAGAGACAGTTGCCTTCCAAACCACGGTGATTATTGTTAGGATATGCACATGTCCCAGCACGTGTGGCCCAAGTCCATTGCTTTTTTCTTCTCCCTCAACCTGGAGGGAGTGGGGAGAGGTGAAGTAAGGAATTTCTGGTTCCAGTAAGTTATTCTGAAAGAAAACAGAGCTGAGTTAAAGAGCGGGAGTTTTGCTAGTTAACAGTTAACGCAGCTACACCATTCTAAGCACGTCAGGTATTTGACAGCTCACTGGAGTCTGACTTGGGATTGGCATAGTTTAATATACAAGGAACCATTTGTGCTCATTGACTTCCCCACACCCCGGCTTCAGTTATGCATGAGCTGATCAATTCCCTTCATCTTAGTAAATAACATGTCTTTCCCAGTTATTGAGAACTGGCTGCAATTCAGTCAAACGCAAAAAATATTTACCAAAGACTTATTATGCACTTGGCGTCATAAATATGGAGATTAGCTCACTCAATCATCCCTTCAGTTAATGAGTGGTTACGGAGTGCCTCAGTGTGCTAGAAAGGTTGGATTGCTAAGGGAGTCACAGCAAATAGGATAATCGTGATACTTGACCCCCTCACTAACTAAGAATCTAGTCAGGAGAAATGATCAAGTCCTGTAGAGATTTTCAGAATGATGTGTTTAGTGGAAGTTACTGTGTGTTTAGTTGGAAGTTAGGCCCAATCCACTCTCAGGACACAGAAGGACAAAGCGAGGTGACAAGGGGATGCTGGGACAAGAGCAAAGGATGGATTTGAAACAGCTGTACTAGGAAGGGAGGGACCTGGGTCTGTAGCATGCAGGTAGGTCTCAGAGGCATGGGGTGACAGGACAGGAACAGGACAGGGACCATGCAGTTCAGGAAGGAGTATGTTCTCCATGAATAAGACAGAGGGGTCAGGGCAGGGGAGTAAGCAGGGGACAGACATGACTGCCATCTTTATCACATGTGCCTCAAAGGAAGGTCAGAGGGGAAGGTTGAGAGGCCACTATAGAGGTCAGGTGACAGAAGAAGGTAGAAACCAAAGGGGCCTCAGGATGGATAGATGAAAGAAAGAACAGAGGAGGAAACACTGACCCACCCTCATAAAGGACTAAAGCTGGGATTTGGAAGGAAAGGAGACAGAGATGAATCCTTGGCTTTGAGCTACTGTAGTTGGAAAAGATTAGTGCCACCCAGCCTGGGTCTTCTGGATGTACTGAAATGTGTGGTCAGGGGAAAGTAGACACCACTCTGGGGTCTGTGGCATTCATGAAGTTCAAGGTATCTTCAAGTCTTTCAATAGTTCTCTGGAGCAGGCATCAGTTCAAACTACCTAAAGGTCAGGGATACTTTGTCAGGCTCTGGCATGCCACCGAAAACTCTGGAGGCCAGGGGAGTAGTTGTGTGACAGACAGCTGACAGATTCCAGTGTCCCTTCCGTGAGGACTGGGTCAGGGAAAAGACTGAGTATGTGGGAATTGTTGAAGAGGGCATTCAGGAGAAGTCTCTTCTCTAGAGGTCAAGTAGGTACTTTTGAAAGGAGAGAAGGAACCTGGGCATGCATGGTTCAGTTGACAGAGCGCTTGCCTAGTATGCATGCAGTCCTTGGTTCTGAGCAAGGACTGAGCGCCACATAAACTTAGCACTAAGCCTGTCTATAATCTCAACACTCCAAGGACACACGAAGAGGGAACAGAAACTCAAGGTCAGCCTGGGCTACATGAGAGCCTGTCTTAAAAACAAACAAAAGGAAAGGGGGCTCAGGGACCCTGGAAGATGTTCATGAAAATCAGCAGTACCGGCTGTCCATTGCTGACGTGCTTCAGTGCAGAGGTTGGTAGGCACCGGTCGGTCAGTGAGGACTGGAGGGTAAAGATGCAGAGGGAGCTAAATGGAGACAGGGGATGGTATGATTCAGGGTGACAGCAGGTGGGTGGTATGGGTCAGCATGCTTGGCCTGCAGTAGCCTCATTGCCAGGGTTGGACAGACTGTGTGGAAGGATCAGAGAGAGAACGAAACAGCAGACCTAGGTAAGCTGTGGTCTTACCTCAAGAGTCCTGGGTGCACCGGGGGGTGGGGGTGGGGTCCTCAGTGGGGACAGCCACTTGGAGAAGGGAAAAGCACACATGAGAATATGAAATCCAAATAGCTGGGCTTCCCTGTTGTCACCTCCTTTGACCCCTGCTTTGGTTTTGACTGTGTTTGGGGGGAAATGAATGCCCTTCGTCTGGCAGCGCCTCGGTGATCAGGTGGAAATACTGGGTGGATAACACTGGTGGGCAGAAGCCAGCAGAGCAAGTGAGTAATACATGGACACAATGCCCACACCTGACCTGATTGTCACCTTCTCCTTTTTTACAGTCAACTTTGACCACTTCCAGATCCTGCGGGCCATTGGTAAAGGGAGTTTTGGAAAGGTGAGAAAAATGTACTTATAACAACAAGAACAACAATCTTGATGCTTAGGCTTAAGCATGTGTGTGTCCTGTGGTTCTGCTTTTATGCTGGGTGCTGGGCATTTTTGGTTGACAGACTATTTCAATTTGGTAAATCTGAGTCGTGAAAGGAAGCCTTAATGGTTTCCTTAGACTCTGTTCTATTGTACTCTGAAGATGGAACAGAGTCTTTGCTTAGGCGGTTTATGGTGACAGTTGCTTCAATGTTGCAAATGCCAGGTCTCCTTTGAGAATGTAAATGATCAGAGTGGATTCCCCCCTCTCCAAACTTAACCCTAGCTGTCTCTTTCCACCTCTTGGACATTTGATTTCTTAGAAAATTCACATTGGTAATTATTGACTATGTGGGGATAAAGGGTGTAAAATTAGGAGAAGGTAAAGTGTTTTAGGGGGAAAAGGTTCACTGCACAAGAGGAACTTCTCTTGGCAATAACTGTTCTAAGGACCTTTGAAAAGCCAGGTACTCTGTTATTCTCAAGTGCCATGATTTACTTTTTATTAGATGAAATGACTTAGACTCAAAAAGTTAGAACAAGTACCTAATAATTGTACATTACTTTTCTTATAGCTGAGACAGGATGCCTGATATTAAAAAACCTTGAAGAAAAAAAAAAGATTTATCTTGGCTCACTGTTTCCGGAGGTTCAGCTCATTGTCATGTGGTTGCAGGGGCAGGTGGTGAGGGCTTTCCTCATTGATGGACAAGCACTGCCTCTGAAACGCTGCCCTTTAAACAGCTAGTTGTGACAGTTGGTTTGTAGCTTCCAGATTTTAATCAGAAAATCTTCCATCTGCTTGGAACTGCTTAGTGTTTGCCAACTTGACACAAACCGGAATCACCTGAGAAGAGGGAGCCTCGACTGGGGAACTGCCTCCATCAGATTGGCCCATGAGCATTATCTTGATTGATGTGACAGGTTCCAGCACACTGTGGACAGTTCGCCCCCACCCCCAGCAGGTGGTCCTGGGTTGTATAGGGGAGCACGCCAGTATGGCAGCATTCCTTTATGGTCTGCCTCCGTTCCTGCCTCCTGGTTCCTGCTCTAGTTCCTTCCTTGACTTCTCCGGATGATGGAATAAGCCTTTTCCTTCCCTAGTTGGCTTTTGTCAGTGTTTCATAACAGAAAAAGACAGCTGGGACAGGTAATTTTACCTATATTCCCGATCTTGTGCTTTTAGGGTCCTTGCATTACTGAAATGGTTAAACTTTCAGCTATGGACTGAGCAGTCATGAGGATGGGAAGCTCTGTCTTTATTCTAGAGGATTTTCTTTGCTCACGTGTGTGTGTGTGTGTGTGTGTGTGTGTGTGTGTGTGTATGTGATATGCATGTGTGTGCATGTGTGGTATATGTCATGCATGGGCAGGTGTGTGCCAGTGTATGCATGTACATGTGTGTCCACGTGTATGTCAAGACTTGTGGTTGTGATCAGAGTCTTCATCAATCACTTGACCTTATTCACAGGGGCAGGGTCTCTAAATTTAACCCAGAGCTCATGGATATAAGGCAAATGTGATAGCTAGCTTGCTTTTGGGATCCTATGTCTCTACACCTTTTGTGTGCTGAAAACACTGGTGGGTTGCCTTGGCCATCCATCTCTTTTGTGGGTTCTGGGGATCCCAACGGCAGCCCTCATGCAAGTTCTCTGTGATGCTGTAACTGCCAAGTCCCTTCCCTTCCCTGGCTTTGTTCCTGAGCTCAGAGGAGAGTAAGTTGCCGTTTCACTATGAAGAAAAGTTCTCTCTAAGTTTTCCTAAGGCTTCCTCTCCTAAATCAAGAATTCTTCTTGTCAAGGCACAGCGCCGTGACAAGCCCCTGTCACATGGACTGTGAGTGAGTTCATCAAAGACCAGCCTGATGGAAAAGAAGGGTTTGATGCGAGCCACTAGGAAGGCGGATGTGGCCAGATCTCAGAGAAAGGATGGTGCCCTGGAGGCCGGGAGGATTTTCTTGTAGATTGTAGAAGGAAAGTAGGTAGTCAGATCTAATCAGAGGAGCTTCCATGAGGATGTTTCTTTAGGGGAATGGTTATCTATGTGAACATTTGACTTTAGGCGGTTGGAGTTTTCTTATTAAGGTAGAATTTTTTCAGTAGCATGTCAGTGCCCCAAATCAGATCAGTGTGCTATGCCAACTCTTCCCGTGGATATAATAATCCTTTTTTGAGGAGGCAGGAGCCTTGCCCTGACCCCGATCTTCTATGAGGCCAAACAGCCTTGTTCTGAGGTTAGAACTTCTAAGTATAGCCACCCACTACAGGCCAGTGTTCACAGTTTAAAGCTCCCTGGTACTGTTTGCCATGTCTGCCTGCTGAATGGTCACGTGCTTTTCTTGTGTCCATTGATACAGCTACTGTGTCTATCATTATTTTGAGAGTTAGATTGTTTGGTTTTCCAATTTTAAGGTAACCTTGTATATATCGGGCAAATCCCAACTGGATACGTTGGCTCAACCTCTTCATATACTATTGAATGTCATTTGTTCATTAGAGATGAGCATGTCCTGGTCTGGGATGAATGAAAGACAAAATGTTATCTGAGCACCAGCATTCAACTCTCTGCTTCCTAACTGTGGTTGCAATGTGACCATCTGCCTCATGATCCTCCCACCACACCTTCCCTACCATAATAAGCTGTGTATACACAAACTGTGAACCAAAGCAAATGCTTCAGTGAGGTTTTGTTTTTGTTTTTTGAGACAGGGTTTCTCTGCATAGCCCTGGCTGTCCTGAAACTCACTCTGTAGACCAGGTTGGCCTCAAACTCAGAAATCTACCTGCCTCTGCCTCCCAAGTGCTGGAATTAAAGGCGTGCGCCACCACTGCTTGGCTTCCAGTGAGTTTTTGTAGGTATTTTGTCACAGTGAGAGAAAAGAAGTCACACAATCATGCTATTCAGATCTGTTTCTTCACTGATTTGGAGACGTTGTTCATCCATTTGAGACAGTTGTGTCCAAACTCCAACATGATTATGGGGTTGTCACTTCTTCCCATAAGTTTGCCGATGTGTGTGCCTTGCTATTGGAGGTCAGAAGCATTCACACCTTTCTCACTGTTACTTTCTCAAGATGAATGGATCCCATTATAATGAAATGCCTTTTCCATTTGCCACATACTCCCATTTTAATTGATATTTTCTCTGGGATCAACACAACCATAGTCATATACTTAAGTTACTGTTAATGGGACATATATTCTACTTATTTTCTTTATTCCCTTTACATTAAAAATAAATACTGTGAAGACAGCATATGGTTAGCTCTTGCTTTAAAAAGATCCATTCCACAAATTCCGCCCTTTTAGTTGGATTGTTTGTTTGATTTGTGGTGGATATAATTCTTGGTACTTATCTTAAGGTCTCATTGCTGTGAAGAGACACCATGACCAAGGCAAGTCTTATAAAGAAAAATATTTAATTGGGACTGGCTCATAGTTCAGAAGTTTAGTTCATTATCATTTTGGTGGGAATCATGGCACTGTGCAGGCAGACATGGTGCTGGAGGAACCCAGAATTCTATATCTTGATCTACAGATAGCACGAGACTGGGTACCATACTGGGCGGAGCCTGAGCCCAGGAGAGCTCAAAGATGGCCACCAACAGTGATCTACTTTCTCTAACAAGGCCACACCTCCTAATAGTGCCATTCCCTAGGGGCCAAGCATTCACACACATGAGTCTATGAGGGCTATTCCTATTCAAGCCACCACAGTACCATTTGGCTTATGTCTAGTGTGTTTTTATTATTTTATTTATTACCCTATTTTTGTTCTTCTATTTATTCTATTTTGTATGTTTCAGACTGAATATTCAGAGCTTCCTTTTCATTTCTCTAGCAAGGTAATAGCTACACTTTCTTGTACTATATTTTTAAATTGTTGCTCTAGGGATTTGAATAGTTACTTTGTTTCATAATGTTTCCCTAAGATACAGGGATACAGACATTGCACAGCTCAGTCTCTACCCTGTCAGCCTTTCTACTATATTTGTCAAATCCATTGTAGTTCCTGAACATTTAAATCTCTAAAGATGATATTAGAGGGTTTTTTTTTTAAATTTAAAATATACACTAGTCTTGGCTCTCACCTTTCAAAAAGTTTAGTTTAAAATATTTTATTAACTTTTGGGAGGTTGTGATAAATTCTATCTAGGTAGAACCTTTGCTTTAAAAGTAATGTCTTCCATGGTTTATATATCCCCACTTTTCATTTCCTGGGACCAAATCAGCCTTTATATCATGCAGCAATGTTACAGCAGCTGCTGTTTTTAGTTCATACTTCCTTCTTATCTCTTCTATTTTTCCATTTCTTCTTCCTCTCTCCCTCTCTCTCAAGATCAATTTTATATCTTTAACTGTTTCCTGTTTTTTTTCTAATTGTGCTATGATTGTACTTCTCATTATTTTTAAATTGCCACTGTAGGGATTAGAATACAAGTCCTTAATGCCCCCCACTCCACCCCCGTGGTCTACTGAGCGTTAAATGCTGGGACTTGTATCTTTTACATTACTTATTTCTGTACTGAGCATGGCTATACCTCCTGCTTCTGTACCCATCAAGTATGTTCAGGGCATAATGAATGATATGCCATAGAAGTTTGCAGTGATTCAAAAATTTTTATAAGCCTGTGTTTCTGACCCCTCCCATTATTGTTTAGCCTTTGAGGCAATGTCTTAGGTAATGGATGTTATCTTCAGACTTGCTCTGTAGCTTGATGACTGGGGACCCCTGCTCCCCATGTCCCCAGTGCTGGGATGCCAGGTCCCAGCTTTTAAAACACATTTTCAGTAGAAAGTAACTTGGTAAGTCCTGGAGATCCAGTCTCTTGTGTGAGCATGGTATTCCAGTCCTATGTATTTCTCAGCTAGACTTCTTGCTATCTACCTACTATATGTTCTCCTTAGGGTTTTGCAGGCCTGGGGCTCAGCTTGTGTCATACCAGAGGTTCTTCCTCTCTGGATTTCTCAGAACAGCTATGTCCCAGAAACCTAAGCATCCTGCCCTTGTCCCCAGTGATGGTAGCTGAACTTAACAGCAAGAGCACAGCCCACCATGTAAGAACCTTGCACATTTCCACCCTAATTGCGCCAATTCTATGCCTCAAAGAACCTTGCAGAACCTCTTCCAATCTACATCACAGCTGGGGTTTCGTAACTTTCTTCTGTGCCCTCCTGTCACTGACAGTTTGGGTCCTGAATCTCCTGCATCTCTTTGTGACATCCTGTTTGATACATTAGAGCACGGCTTTGCCATCTTTCACGTTGGCTTTATCATGTCACCGTTCCTTTGACAATGCTGTCTGCCTTTTCTGCTTCATTCTGTCCTGCTCTCTGGCACATTGATGCTTTTGGCATCAGCTGTCTAGAGTATTGATGTCTTGGAAAGTTATAGTCATAGTCGAACTTTTAGAACTCCCAAGCTTCCTGGCATCTATTTGTAAGCCACCATGTAGCAATGTCACAAAGATCCTTAGATTCTTGGGAAGTGTACATTAATGTCAGGTGCTTGGGGTGTGGCTCGCTTCACAGACCAGAAGGTAGCTCTGTTTTGATTGAACTACCAAATAATGGCTGCCTTTGTAGCTGATTAACTCTCAAGGCTGCTCTGAGCTATAGTAGAGCCAGGCGAGACCTCTTTTAATAGAGAGTGAATGCTGGGAGCTTTGCTCTCTGCCTTGGGCAGACTGCCTGTCAGCATTTATTAAGAGTTCCTGGTGAACGATGCCAGGAGTCTGGCTATCGGCAGGTACACCCGGGACCTGCAGCAATCACATTTCCAGTGCATTCTGGGAGCAGTCTCACTTCCCATGCACCACCAAAGCAAACAGCTTCTGATGACTGAATCGAGGAAGAAATAGCCTTAAAACAAACAAACAAACAAACAAACAAAACCCCCAAAACCCTTTCAGGTCTATGTTCTGGGGTAGTTGAAGTACAGTGGATTGTATTCTGGACACTTGGTGAAAATACTTTGGATTTGGGGGCAATTCTGGTGTGTATCAGCTCTAGGTACCTAGGTCAGCGAGTGAACTGACTCAACTTGGGTGCATGTTTCTAATATAGATTGGGAATGGAAAGTCACAGAGGGTCTCAGACACCAATTGCCATTCTGCCCACTCCTTCCTATGGCAATGTGTCTTCAGAGGACACATCAATTACTCACTGGAGTCCAAGGTGGCTTTGCCATTTTTCACTGCCATTGTCAGGTAACCCCAAAGATGGACGTGTGATGTGACATGGTTTAACCTGACAATGGGTTGAAGGCTCAAGGGGTTGCATGACCCAAGCAACACCATCTACCTTTAGTGAGTGGAACTGTCCCTTAAGTATCAGAGAACAGGTTGACTCTGTGCGTGGCCATTTTCCCCACAGAGGCTGATGTTGAAGGCTTGTCTGACAGGAGGAAATGATGAGGCTCTAAGCAAAGAAAGAGACAAACGCCAGCAGTGGCTGAGGCGGTGTGAGCACCACACTGTTGTAGCCCACTCTGGGAGCTGCAGCTGGCTCCGGCCCATAGGCACCCTTTGGCAGGGCAGCAGAAGCGAATCCAGGGGGAGGTAGCCCCTTGGCGTAGACTTGAGCAGCAACAGGACTTAGTCCTTTTCAGGAGAGGGTAGAGAGCCTGCAGGAAAACCAATTCAGGGCTTCCCCTGGCCGCGTCAGTGTTGATGGGGCCCTCTGTATGAGGACTTCAGGATTGAAGTAAAAGAAATGGAACTTCTTCCACTGGCCAGAGGCAGCCTGTGCATTAAAACAAACAAACAAACAAAAACAAACCACAGAATGTAGCCTGGAGTTATGTGATAATAGCCTCCCCCAATGTTCCTCACAGGAGAAGATTCTGGATAAAACCGAGCTGGCATTGCCCAGATGATAAACCAGACTCAGTACTGCCTTGTTATTCACAGAGACAGGCACTCCCCATATCCAAGCCCAGGTCAGCTGGCTTGTTCCAAGCTGCCAGGTCTGCACAGCTGCGTATAACTACTGTGTGGAAAAGGGCTTGTATCGAGGCAGAAAAAACAGCTTCATATCCAGGCAGTTGAAGGTCCTCCCAGGAGTTCTGGCGAGGGGATACTGTAGGTGCAAAGGCCCTGTGGTAAGCACCGAGGTCCCTGTGGGCGAGTGGTCACCCACGTCTGCCTGATTCAAAGCATCATTTCCACCAGGCAGGACTCAGGATACGTGGCTGCTCCGTCTGGGAAATTGTCGGTTAATTAAGTTGTGAAGCAGCATTCTGTGTATGAGCTTTGGCTTGCAATTTGGGCCCAACCACAAGCCTCTGGGCTAGTTGCCGGACTTCCCCAGCTGCTGTTCTTATGTCAGAATCCTTTTATAGAAAGCTTAAAGGAGATGCTCGTATGAGCTGCCCTTGTTCTCCCAGACAGCGAGGAAGGATGGGATCCATTTGTTTGCAATGAAATATTTATTCCTTTCATATTAATTAGCGCATTTGGTTGGAGGCATTCTTGGAGGACATTGTGGCTCCAGGAAATGACTTAATGAATTGCTAATTGCCACAGAAGATGCTCCCTTACGATACCTCCGAATTCTGGTTGGGGCCAAGGACACTTCCTTGACAAAGATGCTTGCTTCCCCAACCAGAAGGCAGGTCGGTCTCCCTGTGCATCCACATCTTCAGTTTCTTCTATAGTGAGCAATTCCTGGGCTCTGCTTCCAACATAGCTCACCTTGCACTTCCTGTCTTTGTCAGAGACAGGGGGTGGTGGGGATGGGGACATCAGAAGTAAACCCTTATGTATCTACTGCCTCCAATCAGGCCCCATTTGTCAAAAGTGCATTCATCTATGAGCTCACATATAGGTTAACGTGCTGATGAAGTTGGACCCTCATGGTTGATTCACTCTCCATCACGTCACCATCTGAAGACTAAGCTTTGACAAATGAGTCTTTGGGGACATTTTACATGGTAGCTCTGGAGGTCATGACTGAAATCAAGGTGTGTCCAGGGCTGTTTCCTCTCTCCTTGGTTTGCAGACAGGCTTGTCAAATAGTCATGTCTCAGTGTGTGCCTATGTCCTCAACCTCTCTAAATGAGGACCCCAGGGAAGACTGGGTGAGGGCCACCCTGTGACTTTATTCTCCCCATATCCTTATCACAGGCTTCTCTTTAAAGAGTCACATTTTACAGCCTAGCTTTAGGACTTGAGAATATGAATTTGGTAGATGATAATTTATCCCATTTCATCCACTCTTGAAACACCTCACCCAAGGCGAACTATAGCCCGTCTCTGTCACCTTTGACACAAAATCTCCATGATGTTCATTGAAGAGTAACTTATGTAAGCACCAGCAGAAGTTAGATGATCCAGGCGTGGGGTGCCAGGCCATGGCGGCAACATTGGTGATTCAGCCACCCCATGGAGGCCACCTTAAGAATCCTTCTCCACAGGGTTCAGTTCACACACTGGTGTCCTTGAATACAGTGACGAGGGACCATTGTTTTACAATTGTCTTAGTCAGGTTCCTACTGATGTGATTTCTTTTTACAGATTAGGAAGGCAGGGCGGGAACTCAAGGCAGGCACCTGGAGGCAGGAACTGAAGCAGAGACATGGAGGAACCTGATGTTCTGGCTTGCTCTGTATGACTTGCTCAGCCTTCTTTCTTATAGCACCTAAGACCATTCACCCAGGGATGGCACCACCCACAATGGGCCCTCTCACATCAATTATCAATTAAGAAAATACCCCAGAGGTTTGCCTACAGGCCATTGTGCTAGGGATATTTTCTCAATTGAGGTTCTAACTTCCAATCTAACTGTAGCTTGTATTAAGATGACATAAAACTGTCCCCTCACAACAGTGAAGTACAAAGCTATGTAAGCTTGAACTCTCTCTTTAGGAGGTAATGGAAAAATAGCAGGTGCCAGGAGAAATGGTCTCCATAACTCCACAGGTACATTTGAGACTAGGATTCAAAGGCTGAGTTCAAAGGTCTGGATGGTTGTCAGCACATTTTTTGGGGTCCTCCAACAAATATAGAATTAGTGATGTATGGCACACACAGAAAGAGGTTAATCAAGGAGATGGTTCACAGGATTAAGAGAGTCGATAAATGGAAACACACTGGGAACCAGGCTAAACGATAGGTACTGGTAAACGGTGGAGCCCACACCTGGTGAGATGGGACACTGAAGAGCTCTGCTTTTCATTAGGGGCGACTGGAGGTGGATCTCAAAAGGGAGACACCAAGGGTTGGGGTCCAGGGTAGGAAGGGACAGCATAGGCTCACAATGGGAGATGCACCCTCAGTCCCCAGCTAATGCTGACGTCCCAGGATCCTGTGATGGCTAAGCAGCCAAAAGGGTAGTGAGAGCCCTGGCTAGAAAAAGGGTAATGAAGAAGGTAGCCAAAAGAAGTTTCTAGAAAGTTCTTATGTATCTACCCAACTCTGGTTGTCCATCAGTGTTCACTAAGATACCCCCTAGCATCGCCCCCCCCCCAAGGCAAAACTAATCAACCAAACCAACAAAACCCCACAAAATTAATATGGGATTTCTGGGGTGCTCATGGGTCAAGGCTGTCAGTGCTGGGGACATGAAGTATATCGTGATGCCCAAGGGATGCTGGTACTATGTGGATTCCTCACGGGCATCATCCTTTTGATGGCTTGGGAGCCATTTCTGCCTTGCTGGAGCTGCACACTCTCCACCAGTTAGTGTTTGTTTATTGTTGCAACACATCACAGTGACTGATGATAACCCCAAGGCCTAATTGATTTCTACTAATGAGAAGTTAATTGAGGCCTTCCCTTGTGGGCAGCTTAGGGTGGCTTTGGTCAGATCACTTGTTTTTGCCTCATTAGCTATGATTTCCTGTGGACAAGGCTTGGGGCAGCCTTACTGAGGCGGGTCAGTGCCTCTTAAGGCCTATTTTTAGAGTTTCATGACAGGTACTTCCAGGACCTAGTCAGGGTGTTCATAAGACACAATGCTGATCTTCACTCCTGGTCACCTTGACGGCATGGAAGCTACGCAGAGCCATGGGCTATAGGTTCCATGACAGCATGGCTGTCTCGAGGTTTAGAGCTAATAGGGGTTAGCCCAGGTCTTCAGGGCTGATTCCAAGTGTTGATTGGTCCATCACCTGGCAATGCTTCTGTGCAGCTCTTACTAGAGCTGTTAGGGCCTTGGCAGTGTTCTGGCATCCCCTAACCAAGTAGATCGGTACACTCCTTCTCGGTAGGCCAATGAAGCCAACAGGCAACTAAAAATCAAAATAAGGACATTTATTCATAGTGGCCATGTTGGTAAAAGGAAGAAATAAAGTAGTCCAATGATACACCCAAGTCCATTTTCAGGTTCTGATATGAGGTTTAGGCTCAAATAGATAGAGCTATTTATTACTACGCATCCACGGTCAAGATGTGGTCCTGCCTTTCACTGATTCGTTATTCTCGTGGCTCTAATACCACATGTCTAGTCTGAAATGACAGAACCACGTGAGCTCATTTTATGGGAGACAAATCTTTTCCCTGTCTTGTGCCAGGTTTCAGCCTTCTTCTCCTCCTTCCAGTATGAGATTGTTGGGGAAATTCCAATGTCATGGGGACCACTGCTTTAACAGCCAATAGGAGGGTCACACCTGTCTCTAGAGCATCTTCCTTCCTGACCCAATGGGCTTACTTCAGTTTCATTCTAATATTCTAATATTCTATATTCTAAAGTTTCATCATAGGGGCCTTTCACCATCCTTGGTATCTGTTTCATGCTACTGTAAGAAGGATTGGCTTGTTTTCCTGATTTTACCTCAGCACTTTCATTAGTATGTAGGAAAACTGCTTATTTTGGTATGTTGCTTTCCTATCTTGCAACTTTGCTGAAGTGTTGATCAAAGCCAAGAGTTTTCTGGTCATGTTCTTAGGGTGTTTTAAGTGCAGGGTAAGACTGTCTGTAAATGGAGATCATTTGAGGGGGTGGGGGTCAGTCAGTAAAGTGCTTCCCCAGAACCCAAGTTTTACAAAAGTGTTGAGCATGGTGATATGGGCTTGTAATCCCTGCAACAGAGAGACAAGACAGGTGGATCTCTGGAGCTCTCTGACTTGGCAGGGTGGCCTACATGGGGCATGGCCAAAGGGAGACCATATCTGAAAGGAAAAGTTGGAAGAAGCTGAGGAATTTTTAATTTTTTCAAAATCTATTTTTAAATTTAACAATTCTTTTTTATTATTATTAGATTTCTTCATTTACATTTCAAGTGTTATCCCATAAGTCCCCTAGACCCTCCTCCGTCCTGCTCCCCTACCCACCCACCCCCACTACTTGGCCCTGGCATTCCCCTGTACTGGGACATATAAACATTGTTAGACACAAGGGCCTTTCTTCCCGAATAATGGCCAACTAGGCCATCTTCTAATACATATGCAGCTAGAGACATGAGCTCTGGGGGTTCTGATTAGTTCATATTGTTGTTCCATCTATAGGGTTGCAGACCCCTACAGCTCTTGGGTACTCTCTCTAGCTCCTACATTGGGGACCCTGTGTTCTGCCCTATTGATGATTGTGAGCATCCACTTCTGTATTTGTCAGGGACTGTCAAACCCTCACAGGAGAGAGCTATATCAGGGTCCTTTCAGTAATATCCTGCTGGCGTATGCAGTAGTATCTGCATTTGGTGGCTGATTATGTGATGGACCACCCGGGTGGGGCACTCTCTGGATGGTCCATCTTTTCATTTTAGCTCCAAACTTTGTCTCTGCAGCTCCTTCCATGTATATTTTAATCCCTATTCTAGGGAGGAATGAAGTATCCACGCATTGGTCTTTCTTGATTTTCTTGTGTTTTGGAAATTGTATCTTGGGAATTCTAGGTTTCTGGGCTAATATCCGCTTATCAGTGAGTGCATATTAAGTGACTTCTTTTGTGATTGGGTTACCTCACACAGGATGATACCCTCAAGATACATCCATTTGCTCAAGAATTTCATAAATTCATTGTTTTTAATAGCTGAGTAGTACTCCATTGTGTAAATGTACCACATTTTCTGTATCCTTTCCTCTGTTGAGGGATATCTGGGTTCTTTCCAGCTTCTGGCTATTATAAATAAGGCTGCTATGAACATAGTGGAGCATGTGTCCTTGTTACCAGTTGGAATATCTTCTGGGTATATGCCCAGTAGAGGTATTGCTGGATCTTTCAGTAGTACTATGTCCAGTTTTCTGAGAAACCGCCAGACTGATTTCCAGAGTGGTTGTACCAGCTTGCCATTCCACCAACAATGAAGGAGTGTTCCTCTTTCTCCACATCCTCGCCAGCATCTGCTGTCACCTGAATTTTTGATCTTAGCCATTCTGACTGGTGTGAGGTGGAATCTCAGGGTTGTTTTGATTTGCATGTCTCTGATGATTAAGGATTTCTAACATTTTATAAGGTGCTTCTCAGCCCTTTGGCATTCTTCAGTTGAGAATTCTTTGTTTAGGTCTGTACCCCATTTTTTAATGGGGTTATTTGAATTTCTGGAGTTCAGCTTCTTGAGCTCTTTGTAAATATTGGATATTAGCCTCCTATCAGATTTAGGATTGGTAAAAATTCTTTCCCAATCTGTTGGTGGCCTTTTTGTCTCATTGACAGTATCTTTTGCTTTACAGAAGCTTTGCAATTTTATAAGGTCCCATTTGTCGGTTTGTGATCTTACAGCACAGGCCATTGGTGTTCTGTTTAGGAATTTTACCCCTGTGCCCATATCTTCAAGGGTTTTCCCCACTTTCTCCCCTATGAATTTCAGTGTCTCTGGTTTAATGTGGAGGTCTTTGATCCACTTAGACTTGAGCTTTGTACAAGGAGATAGGAATGGATCAATTCACATTCTTCTATATGTTGACTGCCAGTTGTGCCACCACCATTTGTTGAATATGCTGTCTTTATTTCCACTGGATAGTTTTAGCTCCCTTGTCAAAGATAAGGTGACCAAAGATGTGTGGGTTCATTTCTGGGTCTTAAATTCTATTCCATTGGTCTACCTGTTGGTTGTTATACCAGTACCATGCAGTTTTTATCACAATTGCTCTGCAGTACAGCTTAAGGTCAGGCATGGTGATTCCCCCAGAGGTTCTTTTATTGTTGAGGATAGTTTTTGCTATCCTAGGTTTTTTATTATTCCAGATGAATTTGCAAATTGCCCTTTCTATCTCAGTGAAGAATTGAGTTGGAATTTTGATGGGGATTGCATTGAATCTGTAGATTGCTTTCAGCAGGATAGCCATTTTGAATATATAAATCCTGCCAATCCATGAGCATGGGAGATTTTTCCATCTTCTGAGATCTTGGTCAATTTCTTTCTTCAGAGACTTGAAGTTCTTGTCATACAGATCTTTCACTTCCTTCGTTAAAGTCACACCAAGGTATTTTATATTATTTGTGACTATTGTGAAGGGTGTTGTTTCCCTAATTTCTTTCTCATCCTGTTTATCTTTTGTGTAGAGAAAGGCTACTGATTTGTTAGAGTTAATTCTATATCCAGCTACTGCACTGAAGCTGTTTATCAGGTTTAGGAGTTCTCTGGTGGAATATTTAGGGTCACTTATATATACTATCATATCATCTGCAGAGAGTGATATTTTGACTTCTTCCTTTCCAATTTGTATCCCCTTGATCTCCTTTCGTTGTCGAATTGCTCTTCTAGGACTTCAAGTACTGTATTGAATAGATAGGGAGAAAGTGGGCAGCCTTGTCTAGTCCCTGATTTTAGTGGTATTGCTTCCAGTTTCTCTCCATTTAGTTTGATGTTGGCCACTGGTTTGTTGTATATTGCTTTTATTATGTTTAGGTATGGACCTTGAATCCCTGATCTTTCCATGACTTTTATCATGAATAGGTGCTGTATTTTGTCAAATGCTTTCTCAGCATCTAAGGAGATGATCATGTGATTTTTGTCTTTGAGTTTGTTTATGTAGTGGATTATGTTGATGGATTTCCGTATATTAAACCATCCCTGCATCCCTGGGATGAAGCCTACTTGGTCATGATGGATGATCGTTTTGATGTGTTCTTGGATTCGGTTTGAGAGGATTTTATTGAGTATTTTTGCATCAATATTCATAAGGGATATTTGTCTAAAGTTCTCTTTCATTGTTGGATCTTTGTGTGGTTTAGGTTTCAGAGTAACTTTGGCTTCATAAAACGAATTGGGTAGGGTACCTTCTGTTTCTATTTTGTGGAATAGCTTGAGGAGAGTTGGAATTAGGTCTTCTTTGAAGGTGTGATAGAACTCTGCACTAAACCCATTTGGTCCTGGGCTTTTTTTTGGTTGGGTGACTGCTTCTATTTCTTTAGGGGAAATGGGACTGTTAAGATTGTTAATCTGATCCTGATTTAACTTTGGTACCTGGTATCTGTCTAGGAAGTTTTCCATTTCATCCAAGTTTTCCAGTTTTGTTGAGTATAGGCTTTTGTAGTAGGATCTGATGATGTTTTGGATTTCCTCAGGATCAGTTGTTATGTCTCCTTTTTCATTTCTGATTTTGATAATTTGGATACTGTCCCTATGCCCTCTAGTTAGTCTGGCTAAGGTTTTATCTATCTTGTTGATTTTCTCAAAGAATCAGTTCCTGGTTTGGTTGATTCTTTGAATAGTTCTTTTTGTTTCCACTTCGTTGATTTCAGTTCTGAGTTTGATTATTTCCTGCCATCTACTCCTCTTGGGTGAATTTGCTTCCTTTCGTTCTAGAGTTTCTAGGTGTGCTGTCAGACTGCTATTATATGCTCACTCTAGTTTCTTTTTGGAGGCACTCAGGCCTATGAGTTTTCCTCTTAGGACTGCTTTCATTGTGTCCCATAAGTTTGGGTACGTTGTGGCTTCATTTTCATTAAACTCTTAAAAAGTCTTTAATTTTTTCTTTATTTCTTTCTTGACCAAGGTATCATTGAGTAGAGTGTTCTTCAGTTTCCATGTGAATGTTGGCTTTCTATTATTTCTGCTGTTATTGAAGATCAGCCTTAGTCCATGGTGATCTGTTAGGATGCATGGGATAATTTCAATATTTTTGTATCTGTTAAGGTCTGTTTTGTGTCCAACAATAAGGTCAATTTTGGAGGAGGTACCATGAGGTGCTGAGAAGAAGGTATATCCTTTTATTTTAGGATAAAATGTTCTATAGATATCTGTTAAATCCATTTGTTTCATAACTTCCGTTAGTGTCCATGTGTCTCTGTTTAATTTCTGTTTCCAGGATCTGTCCATTGGTGAAAGTGGGGTGTTGAAGTCTCCCACTATTATTGTGTGAGGTGCAATGTGTGCTTTGAGCTTTACTAAAGTTTCTTTAATGAATGTAGCTGCCCTTACATTTGGAGCATAGATATTTAGAATTGAGAGTTCATTTTGGTGGATTTTACCTTTGATGAGTATGAAGTGACCTTCCTTGTCTTTTTTGATAACTTTGGGTTGGAAGTCAACTTTATTCGATATTAGAATGGCTACTCCTGCTTGTTTCTTCGAGCCATTTGCTTGGAAAATTGTTTTCCACCCTTTTACTCTGAGGTAGTGTCTGTCTTTGTCTCTGAGTTTGGTTTTCTGTAAGCAGCAAAATGTTGGGTCTTGTTTGTGTAGCCAGTCTGTTAGTCTATGTCTTTTTATTGGGGAATTGAGTCCATTGATGTTAAGAGAAATCAAAGAAAAGTTAGTGTTACTTCCTGTCATTTTTGATGTTAAAGATGGGAGTCTGTTCTTGTGGCTGTCTTCTTTTAGTTTTGTTAAAGGATTACTTTCTTATTTTTTCTAGGGTGTAGTTTCCATCTTTGAGTTAGTGTTTTCCAGTTATTATCCTTTGAAGGGCTGGATTCATGGAAAGATATTGTGTGAATTTAGTTTTGTCATGGAAAACTTTGATTTCTCCATCTATGGTAATTGACAGTTTTGCTGGGTATAGTCGCCTGGGATGGCATTTGTGTTCTCTTAGTGTCTGTATAACATCTGTCCAGGATCTTCTGGCTTTCATAGTCTCTGGTGAGAAATCTGGAGTGATTCTAATAGGCCTGCCGTTATATGTTACTTGACCTTTTCCTTACTGCTTTCAATATTCTGTCTTTATTTAGTGCATTTGTTGTTCTGATTATTATGTGTCGGGAGGAATTTCTTTTCTGGTCCAGTCTATTTGGAGTTCTGTAGGCTTCTTGTATGTTCATGGGCCTCTCTTTCTTTAGGTATGGGATGTTTTCTTCTATGATTTTGTTGAAGATATTTGCTGGTCCTGTAAGTTGAGAATCTTCATTCTCATCTACTCCTATTTTTCGTAGGTTTGGTCTTCTCATTGTGTCCTGGATTTCTTGGATGTTTTTGAGATAGGATCTTTTTGCATTTTGCATTTTCTTTGATTGTTGTGTCCATGATCTCTATGGAATCTTCTGCACCTGAGATTATCTCTTCCATCTCTTGTATTCTGTTGCTGATGCTCACATCTATGTTTCCTGATTTCTTTCCTAGGGTTTCTATATCCAGAGTTGTCTCTCTTTGGGTTTTCTTCAGTGTTTCTACTTCCATTTTTAGATCTTGAATGGTTTTCTTCAATTCCATCACCTGTTTGGATGTGTTTTCCTGTAGTTCTTTAAGAGATTTTTGCATTTCTTCTACCTGTTTAGCAGTGTTTGCCTGTAGCTCTTTAAGGGCTTCTACTTGTTTAGCAGTGTTCTCTTGTGATTCCTTGAGGGATTTTTTATTTCCTCTTTTATGGCTTCTACCTGTTTAGCAGTGTTCTCCTGTAGTTCCTTGAAGAATTTTTGTTTTTCTTCTTTAAGGGCTTCTGCCTGTTTAGCATTGTTCTCCTGTATTTCTTTAAGTGTGTTATTAATGTCCTTCTTATAATCTTCTACCATCATGATGAGATGTGATTTAAAATCTGCGTTTTGATTTTCAGGCATGTTGGGGTATCCAGGACTCATTGCAGTGGGTGTACTGGGTTCTGATGATGCCCATTGTTCTTGGTTTCTGTTAGTGAGATCCTTACGTTTGCCTTTCGCCATCTGGAGATTTCTGATGTTAATGTCCAAGCTGTCACTGGTTTGAGTTTGATCCTCCTGTGATTCTGTTAGCCTCTGACAGCACTTCTGGTAGACCAACTCTCCCCGGAGATCCAGTGATCAGAGCGCTCTCTGCAGGCAAGCTCTTCTCTTGCAAGTCCGGTGTCTAGCAGACTGGAGCTCTGATCCACTTCCTGAGTACTAGGGTCAGAACTCTCCCAGAAGACTGCTTCTCTTCTGTAATTCCGAGGTGATCCCAAGGTCCTGGAGTGTGGAGAGCATACAAGCAGCCCCAGTCACTTCTGCTGGGCTCAGAAGGAGGATGGCAGGCATGGCCCTGCCTGGAAGAGATCCCAGCCTCCGGTTGGGCAGAGTTCCTCTGTTCCTGCTGCTGCTGGCACCAGACCCTCCGTGGTTCCCAAAGCCAACACTGCGCTCCACTCACCTGTAACCCCAAGGTGATCCTAATGTCCTGGGGTGTGGAGAGCACACAAGTGGCCCAAGCCGCCTCTGCTGGGCTCAGAGGGAAGTCAAAATCTATTTTTAATGATGGTTCTTAAATGCCTTAATCTCCCTTTTAGCCTACCAGAGGTAGTGGGAAAGAAAGGATAAGGGGGAAGCAGACTTGTTTAGAAAGGCTCTTTGGAGCAACTCCCACCTGTATTGTCTGGAAATTGGCAGTTCAGTTCACAGGTCAGCAGGCAGGGGCAGTTCGATCCGGTCGCAAACACTTCACAGAAACTCCAGCAGTCCAGTTGATAGAGTCGGGTTAGCAACAGTGGTGGCATGACCTAGCAGCAACAGCTAGGTCTCAGCCTCAGCACAAGCCAGCAGGAGGGGCCAGGAGGAATTCTAGGAGAAGTTCTCAGCTGTGCCTCTCTCTCAGGGAAGTGAAGATCATTGAAGACTTGAGACCCACAAGTGTTGCACTGCTAGCTCCATAAGCAAGCCTAGCTCAACCCCTACCACTGTCCATCAAGTCCTTTTTATACTTCCTCCAAGCCTCACGTGTCCTCCATGAGTCTTGCTTCAGTACAGGTCTTGACTCAGCATGTGCCTTGCCTTAGCACATGGGTCTGTCTCAGCTGACGTCACTCTGCCAATCAGCCCCAGTCCGAGGAAGCAGCAAGAAGCCGCAGCACACCACCAGAACGTTTCTGGTGCCTTTCTCTCTATGGAGTCCTGACAAATGCAGCTCAACCATGCAGTGTAATGTAGGGTAAACCAATACATGCATGCCATTAGCAAATTATCTTTTATCACATATCCTTTCACGTGCCTGCTTTAGCAGAACATCCTTTCTCCTGTGTCTGCTTCCGCTAAATGTTCCTTCATGAGTCTGCCTTAGTCTTTCACCTGTGTCCACTTCAGCTAAACATTCCTTCACATGTTTGCCCCAGCAAAGCACCACCCAACTGACTTTCCAAAGAAACCTTAAGCCTGTACTTCAGGAACAACAACCTCAGGTTGCCCTATAGCCTCCACACACACATAAAGCACACCCCCCCACACCCACAGTTACCCTACACCCCACACCCCCACCAATTAAACCATAGAAAAACTTTTAGTTTATCTTTTAACTGTTTATGTTACATTTCTTCTCTTTCTTTATTATTATATAAGAATTCTAGCATTATGCTGAATGAGATTGCAGACAGTGAACACCCGTGGTTTTTTATTTTAGGATGAATGTTTATGGTATTTCCCCATTTAGTATAATGATGGCTGTAAGTTTTTCCGTATATAGCCTTGATTATGTTGAGTTATGCTTTTTCTATTCATAATTTCTCCAGGGACTTTTAAAAGCCCTTTCTGCATCTACCAAGATAATCTCATGGGTTTTATCCTTGATTATATTTACATGGTATATTCTACTTACTGATTTAAGCATGTTGAAATGTCCTTGAATTCCTATGATGAAACCAGCCGCATGGTGGTGTGCAATTTTTTTTTCAAGAAGGTTATTGAAATTGCTTTTTGATAATTTCATTGATAGTTTCCTACATTTCTGGGGAAATTAATCATAGTTCCTTTTTGTTGTGTCCTTAACTGTTAACTGTATGTTTAAATCATAGTGATACAAGTTTCACAGAATGAGTTAGGTAATGTTTCTTATCTTTCGATTTTATGGAAAAATTTAAAGAGCATTGATGTTTTTCTTTGAAGGTATGATAGAATCCAACATTAAATCTATTGAGTCCTGGGCTTTTTTGAATAAGGAGACAATTACTGCTTCCATTTTATTGTTACACACGAATGCAAGCACACTCTGCATGTCTTGTGCCACAGAGGTCAGACAAGAGCTTCAGATCCCATAGAACTGGAAGTTGTGGACGTTGTGAGCCATTACATGGGTGCTAGGAATCAAACTCAAGCTTTCTGCAAGGGCAACAAGTGCTCTTAACTGCTAAGCCATCTCTGCAGCCCTACTACTTTTGGGTCTAGATGATGTACCTATTGAAAATGGGGTGTTGAAGCCATCCATTATTATTTTGTCCAGACTTTCTTATCATCCTTTTTTTTTTTTACAGGATTATGCTTGGTTGTTATATAGTTTTCTATCTGTTGGCTTTCAGCCTGTATTTTGCCAACAAAGTATGTTTCTTTCAGACAGCAAACTGTGTGTATTGATCCAGTGAGTTAGTCTTCATCTTTTAATCACATAGTCGAGGCCATTTATTTAATCAAGAGACATTTACTGACTCCTTTAATTTTTGTTGTAATTGTTTTGTTGTCGTTATTGTTGTTGTTGAGTTACTGTTTGTTTTTCCTTTATTATTCATCTCAGGAGATTCCTGGATGACTGAGCTGGACAAGTTTGATTATTTCCTAGTTTTGTGTTTGGTTATTTACCTCGTTGGTTTTGTTTTGTTTTCCAATGAATCTCACTTGTGACCATCCTCCTTCTCCCCGTGTAGAATGCTTACAGATACTTTTCACAGCCTGAGCTCAGTGTTCATGGTAAGTCGTGATTCTTGTGTAACTTATTTCTTCATCAACTTTGAAAGATACTTTTGCTGGATATACCATGGTTGGTTGGGAGCTGTTTACTCTCAGAACTTGGATGGAGTCAATCTGTGCTTTTCTGGGTTTTAGCATTCTGCTGAGAGATCTGAGATCATTTTGATGAGTGTTGTAATTGGTATTTTTCTCTTGTGGCTATTAATACTGTGTATTTATTCTGCAATGATATGGAAAGATTTTTTTCTGGTAATGAATGTTAGAGATTTAAAATACTTCCTGAATTGTGGTCCATATCCTTCCTTTAGTTTTGTTATTATTTTTACAGTCCAGTCATTACCCCATCTCCATCTGCCCTCCCACAGTTCCATTCCTCCTCCCCTTTGTCTCCAAGAGGATGTCCCCATCCCCCACCCCCCACCAGGCCTCCTGACTCCTCGGGGTCTCAAGTCTGTCAGGGTTAGGTGCATCTTCTCCCACTGAGGCCACACCAGGCAGTCCTCTGCTGTATATGTGTCAGGGGCCTCATATCAGCTGGTGTATACTGCCTGGTTGGTGGCTCAGTGTCTGAGAGATCTCCAGTGTCTGGGTTAATTGAGCCTGCTGGTCTACCTCCCACCTTACTTCTATTGAGTGGTTTATTGTTCCACAGCATTCATGAGACAGAACTGACACTTCTTCTCCCTCCCATGGAACTCCACAGGTTTACAGAAGTGACTGCTAAATTAGTCAGCAGAGATAAGGCTCTTTCTGAAACCATACATCTGGCAACTTGTTTTAGATTTGTTGCGATGCAGAATCGTTCCGTCTCCAATCTACCATCTTCCAGTCTCCTGTTTGGTTCCCAGTCCTCTTCTGAGAATGCAAATGAGAAGCAACAGAAACAAGAGGCTCTGATTGGTGACATTATCCACCCACTGCTGTCTGCCTTCAGACGTGGGTCTCAGGGCTTCTGGAGCCTGCTTGAATTCCCACAGGCCACTGAAGGCCTTTATGTACCGAACAATTGCTTACTTATACTTTGTGTCTCAAATTTGCTGCACATGGAAGAAGTTCAGACTTTTAACTTCATGTTATTGATTTCACTGCCTGGAAAGATAATATTTTGGAGGTTTAACAGCATGCCTTATGTAATCCAATGAGATTCAGATGTCATTTATTGTCTTTGGACATTCCACTTCCTTAATATCATGTAGATTCTCTCCTGGGGTGCAGGGTGAACTTCGAATGAGTCAGTTCAGGTGAGGGAGAGAAATACATTCAGGCTTCCCCCATTCTTATATCTGCCTTGAACAGATACAGAGTGTGTGGCAGCAGAAAGAGGTCTAATTTCTAACAGAAGAGCATCTGGAGGTGTCAGGAGAAAACCAGAGCTCTTTAGCCCGCTGCCTGGCCCACTGTCTTATTTCTTGTATCTTTTACCACATCATCCCCCCCCCCCAGGGGAAGGCAGTGTCAGTGGTTTTTAACAGATGGGGAGGTGGAGAGATGGGGTTTGACTTTTAAGTCTGAAGAAATCACTGAAACTTGCTTGTGCTTCATTTCCTGTATCTGCTAGGTGGGGTGGAAATCGCAGCCATGGTAGGTTAAATAGCAATTGCCAAATTATGTTTTCTTGATCTTTAGAATAGAACCTTATTTGGAAATACACTAACAACCCCATTCCTGGGGCATCATTTCAAGACACCTACTTACTTGGTATCTGAAAACTCATATAATATATATATATATATATATATATATATATATATATATATATATATATGCAAACCTGCCTGTAATAGTTTACTCTGTGGAGCCAGTGCAACATGAAATTAACAGTGATGATAAGACAGAACCATTCTAGGAACACCCTGTTGAAGAAGTTATGTGAATGAGGGTCTTTCTCTTCTAAAGTGCATCAGTGTGTTGTATTTGCCTTGTTTCTGTGAGGATACGAGATTGTGCAGACATGGATGATGTTATGTGAGATTGGCATAGTTGTGATGCATGCTGGTCCATAGGGGTCAGATGAACACAACCAGTGATATATGGCACAAATCAGTAGAGGCCTTCTGATTATCCCTCTATGTACTCCCTCCTCTACCTTTCTTTCTCTCCCACTCTCACCATATCTAACCCTTCCTGTTCCTTAATTTACATTTCCCCTTCCACACCACCTGCAATCTATCTCCCTTTCCTTGAACTCCTATCCATGATCCCTTACAAGTTTCCTGTATTCTATGGGTACTCCAATTTAAGCATATACATTTAAATATTTAAAGCTAGTCTCCACATATAAGAAATGTGTGACACTTGTCTTTTGGAGTCTGGTTTCCTCCATCAGAATGATCATTTTCAGCTCCATCCATTTACTTCTAACTTTTATAATTTTATTTTTCTTCATGACTAAATTACACACACACACACATTTCTTTTTTTGTTTGTTATTAATTTTCTAGTTGGGTTGTCTTTGCTATCTGGGTTGTTTATTGCTCCTGGCTTTTGTGAAAAAAGCATCAATGAACACAGATATGCAAGTATATCTATAGAATGATATAGAGTCTTTGTGTATATTTCCAGGAGTGGTATAGCTGGATCATGTGGTAAATCCATTTCCAGCTTTTTTGGGAACCTGCACAATCATTCCCATAGTTGATGTACTGGCTTTTATTCCCATCATTAACAAATGTGCTCCTGTTTTCCACATCCACACCAACATCTGGCTTGTGTTTTTGCATTTGTTTGTTTGTTTGTTTGTTTGTTTTAATCTTAGCTATTCTGACTCATAAAAGACAAAATCTCATAGATTTAATTTAATTAGCATTTCTTTGATGGTTAATGATACTGAAAAACTTAAAAACTATTTCTCAGCTATTTGTATTTCATTTTTTGAGAACACTTTTGGTTCCATGCTCTAATTTTTAATTGCATTGTTTATTTTCGTGCTATTTAATTTTTTGAGCTCTTTTTATATTCTAGATACTAACCCTCTGCCATATGTATAGTTGGTAAAGTCTTTTCACCATTCTATTGTAGGCTGCTACTTCTCCTGAAAGTTGGTGTCCTTTATAATAGCAGCTGTTTAGTTTCACAAGGCCCAATTATCAATTATTGTTCTTAATGCCTGCAGGTCCCTTTCAGAAAGTTTGTTTTCTTCTGTACTTATCAGCTGAATTGTTTTTATACTTAATCCTTTATCGGGTTCAGTGTATCAGATCTTATGCAGAGGTCTTTGATCCATTTGAAGTTGAGTTTTGTGCAAGGTGACACCATTACCATGCTATTTTTAATCACCTTAGTTCTATGATGTAATTTGAAACCAGAGACAGAGATGCCTCCAGCAATGTTTTTATTGTTTGGGATTGTTTTGATTACCCTAGGTATTTTAGGTTTCCGTATGAGTTTTGATATTGTGTTTTGCAGTTTCTGAGATGAATTGCATTGTAATTCTGATAAGGGTTGAATTGCATCTATAAATTGCTTTTGGTAGAATGACCATTTTTATGTCACCTTAGGACCGTACTCGTACTCTCCAGAAAGGTAGAAGACTACAGAAAAAATTATAGAATTTATGTTCGGAAAGTGTGGAAACCAATCTAAAAAAAAGGTTCTAAAAAAAAACTCTGATAAAACTCACCGTAACAAAGGGGATAAAAGGTCCTATAAAGAATAAAAATATATCCTTTTAATGACTAAAATACATAATTAATTGTATCCTGTTACTTTGCTGAACATATTAGTCAGTTATAGTTTTCTAGTGGAATCTAAGGTATTTTATAGTTACATCATCTACAAATACAGATATGTTCATTTCTTCCTTTCTATTTGTATCCTCTTTATATCTTCCTCAACTTGTCTTACAGCTCTAGCTAGGACTTCAAGCACTACATTTATCAAAAGTAGATGGAGTCTTGTTTCTAATTGTAGTGAAAATGCTTTGAATTTTTCCCAGCCTAACATGATGTTGGCTGTGAGCTTGTTTTAAACTTTCCTCATTGCACTGACACACATCCCCTATATCCCTAATTTCTCCAGAATTTTTTTTATCATGAAGGGGTGTTGAGTGAGGATGACCTATCTGCATCCAGTGAAATGATAATATGGCTTATGTCCTTGAGACCATTTATATTGTGGGTTACAATCACCGATTTACATATGCTGAGCCATCCTTGAATCTCTGGGATGATGTCAGCTTCATTATGCTGAGCAATCTTCTAGAAAATTCTTAAATGTGGTTTGCAAGTATTTCATTGAGAATTTTTATGAGTATGTTTATCAGGGAGATTGAGTTATAATTTACTTTCTTGGTTGGGTCTTTATTTAGTTTTGCATCAGGGCAATACTGGCTTTGTAGAAGGAATTTGGAAGTGTTTTCAGGCTTGAGGGCTTGGTAGAAGAATTTTAATAACCAGAGGCAGTGGGCATCTTCAGGGAAATTCTCATGAGCTCTCAGCACTTGTGACTGCATATGGAAGAACAACACAAGATCAAGCTAATCAACCCCCCAGCATGGATGTGGGAGGGGTCGACAAAGCCCCACCCATCTCTGGGAAGTGATTAGCGAGTCATGGCGCTATTGGGGAAAGAAGAGTCAGTTTTCTTCAAGAATGTGGTTCCTGGATGTTATCATGCTCTAGTAATCTGTTCTACACCCATATACAGTAACTGCAGTCAGTAAGTTTCTAAAAGAGCACAGGAAACTGAGACAGAATAGTGGTGGCTGAGATTTAAAAAAAAAGATAGAGAGAAGGAAAAAGGATGGATTTGAAGAAATACATTATATGCATGCAGGAAATTCTCAAATAATATAAAAGGAAAAAGGCCTTGTTAGTGCTATTTGTAGTGGAGCACATACAGTGTGGATACTTTGGGTAGGGTGGAGTGAGAAAGAGTAGGATGGTAGTATACTGAAATGATGGGCAGTTCCAAATTTATGAGTGATTTATCTATGAAGGTTTAATAGTTTCAGTCCACTGTTGACTGTGGGTAACTGAAACCAAGTATAACTGTTGGTTTTCTTCTTGAGATAGCTAAATGCCCCTCAGGAAGCACCCTATCAAGGCATGGTTCACTCTGGCTTAGAGTTTAAAATAATAAGGTGCACTGTGGATGACAAGATCTAGAGGCAAACGGCTCCATGCTGACAGTGTAGCTGGGACACCTCACATTTTAGAGAAACAGGAAGCAGAGAGGGAACGTGAAATGTAACTGGGCTATAAAACCTCAAGGTCCTGTCCTAATAAACCATTTCCTCCAGCAAAGCTCTAGCACCTAATGGTATACAATCATCCAAAACAGCACCACCTACTGGGGACCAAGTATTCAAGCACAAAAACCCATGGGGGACATTCCACATTCAGAACACTCTATCCTTGGCCCCCACATTGTCATGGTTATCTCATACTGCAAAATACAGTCATTCAAACTTCAAAAAGTCCCCATAGTTCTTATCTGTTCCCACACTATTCAAAAGTCCAAAGTCTCTTCTGGAACTCAATACAATCTAACTGTAAGCCTCTGTAAAATAAAGACAAAAATCAAACCCTATACTTATACAAGAATCAGAACAAACATTCCTACTCCAAAAAAAGAGAAGAACTGGAGGGCAGAAAGGAAATATTGAACCCAAGCAAGATGAAAAGCATTCATGGCAAACACCAAGTCCTGCAGATCTGCATAAAGCACCCGAGGCTGGTGTTGGCATCATGTGGGCTCTAGCAGGCTTGGGTTTCCCAGTCTTTTCAGTTCTGCTGCCTACGGCACAAAGAACATGCTCTCTCAATCCAAACGAGGTGAGACAGGGAGGTCCAAAGGAGTTCATAGAGTCCTTACTCCAGTGACCCCGTCGTACGTGTGTGTTTATAGTTGCCACATTAGGATCCCGTCCCAGTTTTGTGTGTACGGGTCCACATAGGGTACCCACACAAAAGACCCCCTCACTCAAAAAAACAAAAGAAAAAAAAATTTAAAAAAAAGACACAATGAACAATGTGCCTTGGGGTTGCAGCTTCTGGAATCTGAGGGGACCTACAGGATGTGTGCATGTATCCCAGGGTCATGGTCATTGGTGTGCATGCTTACAAACTGCAGTCACTAGTGCCTTTATTGGGCTATGAGCTTCTAGAGGGCTGGGCTGCTCATTCCATCTTCTGAATCCATGGCTGCGTTTTCAGTGTTGAGTCAACAGCCATTATTCACTGTCCACATTTAAGTGCTAAATCTGGTCTGATGCCTTCTTTGTAGATTCAGAGAAGCTTAGGCAATATGCTTCGCTAGCAAGCGATTGGAATGAATGAAACCCAGGCATGGAGTGGAGTGTCAGTGAGGGGTTGACACTCCTTTTCTTCCTACTCCCCTTCCTCCTTCTCCTCCTCTTCACTATCCCCTTGTTCTGAGTGTCATTCCCTCTGGCTCTCTTGCAGGTATGCATCGTGCAGAAGCGAGACACAAAGAAGATGTACGCCATGAAGTACATGAACAAGCAAAAGTGTGTGGAGAGGGATGAGGTGCGGAACGTGTTCCGGGAGCTGCAGATCATGCAGGGATTAGAGCACCCCTTCCTGGTGAACCTATGGTGAGTGGGAGGTCACTTGGCCCCCAAGAATGGTGTCCTGGCACTGCCAAAAAGGGAAAGGATCTAGGTGTCTGGTTCACAAACTCCCAAATATTCTATAGGGTATGTTCGCTAATGAACCTTCCAGAATTCATCCTTACCATGTTCTCTGATTAAATGAACCAGAATTGAAAACTGATTTGTTTCTGTATATTCGAGGACATATGTAATAGGTTTCATGGAATGCTAAATGGTGTCCTGAATCCAGTATTTTATAAAGTCCCACAGAACATCTTAATGGCAAGAAGGACTTGGAGCTCATGTTTCACTCTGTATAGCATGATTTCCCTGAATGGAGATGCTCAATTCCATCATTCAACTCTGACACCCAGTCTCCTATAATCCATGTTTCTGGAATTTTCTCTCCATCCCCAGCCCTGACCATAATTCCCACTTCAAATTTGCATCCTAGAAATGCCAGCCTGCCCATGGTTCCCTGCCTCTGGGCCTTTGTACATGGCACCTCCTTTTGCTAAGTTAATCAGGCACCCCAAAGTCCTCCACTGTTCCTAAGACTTCACTTGTGCATTCCAAGTGCCCTCATGAATTTCTTCCTATTACTCTATTATGTGCCTCTCTCAGATGGGGTCACTGACTCGTGTTATTAGTGAGCAGACAGAAGGGGCTGACGGCAGGCTATCTGACTTTATGGCTTCTACCTAACTCCTTGACAGGCAGTTCCTGACTTTGCCAGATTTCCTACCAACTTTCTGCTTTGCATATGACTTGGCATATGGTTATTCTGTGCAGCCTTCTTGTCCTCCTAGGAGTCTGAGTAGTATGAAGGTGCTTTCTGGGTTCATAAGGACTCTGTGCCTTGTATTAGCTGTATGCCAGCTCCAGAGTTCATTTTGTGGAGGATGAATTACTGCAGCCTTGAGAAGGCTTGCTCTCATCCCTCTTCCTCACTGACAGGCTCTGTGATTGGCACCAGTGGAAGCCTAGCATTGATTAGTTTCCATGACAGCTTTGCCTCTGTGGAATGAATGATCTGTGCTCCCGAGCTGTGATAACCCAAGCCGAGCTGTCAAGCGCAATATTTTCACCTGTGTAAAGTGAAGCTGCGGTGCTCTCCTGGGATGAAGACAACCCCAGTGAAGGAGAAAGGAAGAAAAATTGCACGATAGAGAGTGGGGGTAGTACAGTGCCTGGAGGAGCTCCAAGTTGGGACAAAATGAAGGGGTGGGATAAGATCACCTAATGTTCTTCCTCCAAGCTTGATCTCAGTGGGTCTAATCTCCTACAAATGCCATCAAGGAGGCAGTTGTGCACCAAGGAGTCCCAATCCAGACCCCAACTTTGATGAAGACATGGAGGATCAAGAGATAGACATGTTATATCATAGCTTGACAGGATTGTGTACGTCCAGAAAGAAAAGAATGAGAGCCATAAGAGGGAAAGGGAGGAGAGAAGAGAGGATGGAAGGAGAGGGAGGGAGGAGGAATGAGAATGCATGATGGGAAGGGGAGAAAGGGACGGGAACATGAATATGTGATGCCAATACTGTCTGTGAGCCAGGAGGGAAGCCAGCATCCTCATCAGAGCTGACTATGCCGGCTGCCTGACCCTGAATCCATCCTCTAGAGCCAGCAGGAGTAAACAAGTGGTATAGAGTACTGTGTGACAGCTTGGCTGGTGAAGGCACAGGTTTTGAAAGCAAGCACTCTTGCCTTTCTGCATCTGTTTTCTCCTCTGCAAAGTCAAAGGGATAGGATGCTGATGTCATGGGGTTGTTTACAAACTGAAGTGATAAGAAAGAAGCAACCTGCTCAGTATTTGTCAGGGATACCCCTTCCGTGACTGGTCTCCATGGTCACCAGCGCTCCTTCCTCCAGGCAGGCTCTGGCTGAGCATCCCTCTATTGGGTCATTTCCCACCTTCATGCATGGCTCCACGTCGTCCTCTCTCCTCCAGTATTGTCTATGAAGACTTTGAAAGATGTACCTCAAGTCTTGGGTACCAGGCTGTTGTTGCCTTGATTAAAGGTTAGTGGGTAGGCAATTTATTTACATTTTCATAATGTGTTTGAAGTTTATTTCCATCAACCTCACTGGCTGTATTTATTTACTAGACTCAGTGTTCACATGTATTGGAGAATTGGGTAAGGGAAGACACTTTCCACAATCTAGACAAAACAGTCATGAGAGTGAGCACTGTACAGCATAAGAAAGGGACAAGTCCTGAACTTACTGTTAATACATGTCATAACAATGTTTCTGGAACCTTCTATGTGTAGACATAAGACAAGCCAAAGCACAGATGTTCATATGCCACCCTAAGTTTCTTTTATTATTATTAAAACAAGATTATGAGAGTCATTTAAAGTCAGAGCTGTGATGGGTAAAGCAGGAAGATTCAGATGCTAAGGAGAGGACTGGAAGACCCCAAGAACCTGTTTGTTACAAAGGATCTGCCCCTTATAAAAGACTGCCACCATTTTCTCAGAAGTAATCCCAGACAGCTTCCAAATGGGCATGTGCACACATACCATAGTCAGCTACTGCCTTTAGTGGGGTTGGCCTAATGTTGCTTATATTTTCATGTTAGTTTGGGTCCCCAAATTGTTCACATGAGAGAGTCAGCATGTCCACTGAGGGACCCCTAGTTGGTTCTGACTGGTAAATAAAGATGCTGACAGCTAATGGCTGGGCAGGGCAAACAGAAGTGGGACTTAGAATTCAGGCTAGGGACTGGGAGAAGGAGGAGGAAGGAGAAGGAGATCAACCATGCCGGGGGAAGGAGTTGGAAAGGAGAGATGCCATGCCTGAGAAGAGTGGAGGACAGGGAGGTATAGGCGGCCTGTGAAGGAGCCAGCAGAGTTCGGCCCAGTTGGGCAGCACTCTGGGTCCAGGGCAGCTAAGGTTGAATATAGAATTTAGTAAGTAGTAACTCGGGATTATTGGCAGGAGGTGGATTAACCATGTGAAGGTTAGGAAGTGGACCAGCCGTTGCACTGTTTAAGGCATATCAAAATGTAAAGTTGTGTGTATGTGCTTCCTTCAGGAATGTAAACCATTGGGGAGGGAGGCAAACCCACTGGTGGGATTTATTTAATTGATTAATTCAACATCTGCCAGCCTGTCTGACAGGGAAATCTTGCCAAAATGCAGAGCTGACTTGTGGATGAAGTATTTCTGTGGCTCCTCAAAATCCACAGAATAAGGTTACCAAGGCTGGGCTCTGCTACAGTGTCCAGTCTCTCCCCCATTTCTGTCCTCACTCCTCTTTTGGTGCATTTTACTGCAGATATCCTGAGTAGCCTCTGAATGGTAACTGAGACTGCGTTGCTCACCTCTCCAGGCCCTCATACGCCTGTCCCTCTGCTAGAACGCCACTAGTCAGGGTTTCCTGAGAATGCATGTTCTTTCTCCTGTAAGCCTCCACTTAACAGCCAAGTGTTCACTGGACTCCTGGTGGAAGCCGGGCACTGTCCTGTTTCCAAATGTCCAGCGATGATATAGCTCTGCCTTCTCCTAAGGATGTTCAGCTGTTATAGGACAGGGCAGCAATACTGAGTTCATCTGCCTTCTCCATTAGCAGTGCTCTACTTGTGGAGGGACCTAGGCATCCTTCTTCATTGTGCCTCCAATGTCTGGAACAAAGGAAATTCCGTTGTTCAGTACTGCCACATTTGCTAGGTGCTGTAGTAGATGAAAGTGCCAGAACTGAGTCCAATCATCACCCCTATCTTCCTAGAAGAGGAGAGCAGTGAGTCTCACACTGGAAGCACCGTGCTACACCTTTTTTTCCCCTCAGTGACTCTCACTTACTCTCTCTCATTACTAAAATAGTAAGATTTCCAAACACCCATTATGTCCTGGGGACTGGGTGTCCCAGTCAAGCCCTGACACAGAGAAGGACAATGCTAGTGAGGTTTTTCCAACTCTAACTGTGATGTCATTGGCTTCTAGGTATCTAAGACACGCCCTCTCATCACCATGGTAACCTCTGGCATCAGAGGAAGAGGCCTTACCTTGGGTTCTTTCTTGTCTTGAACTGTCCTGGCATGTTCACTGCCCTTGGTGTCTTTGGCTCAAGCTGTGAGGACTCCAGGTTTTCATTCTTGTTGTGGTGGCCAGGGTCTGCTATTCTGAATGGGGAGGAGGGGCTCTGTGTGTGAGCCACATGGCTCACAAGCTGCACCTTGACACTCAGAGAGATGTGTGAGAAGCCAGTGGCCACACTGCAAATCAAGGCTCAGGAGTGGTGCATCTGGGCCAGAAGGATTGTCTGAGTATGTCAAGAAATTACCGAGGGACACAACAGCCTACCAGGGAGCAATACAGAGAGTCCTGTGCACAAGCCAGGACTCCCATGATCCCCGGCTCTGTTGAGCTGCCAAGCCATGGCAGCTTCATGCAGATTTCTCTGACTACTTTCTTTTCTGTCTTTCCCACATGTTCTTCTGTATCTAAATCTCAGAATCAATCTTGCCTCATGTATGTCTTTGTTATTTTCCCTCTTGGGGTGGCCAAATAGCAGGTGAAAGCAACCAAAGAGGGGAAGGGATTAGTTTTGGGTCACAGTTTGAGGAATTACCTCATTGGATGGAAGGATGGGAATTGGGGCTCTGTCTGAGGCCGTGCACACTAGTGGCATGCCTTGTTACATCCTAGTAGACCAGAAAGCAGGGAATTCTGTGGGATTCAGGGATAGGGTATAGCCCATACAACTCCCTCCCTCCCTGACCCCCAATCTCTCACTTGCTCCAGCTCAGGATCGACATCCAAACACCCCACAATAGCGCCATCCACTGAGAACCCAGTGTGCAAGCATATGGGCCCGTGGGGACATTTCACACTGAGACCATACCACCATGCTTTTTCTACTCACGGAGTGAGGCTCTTTATCTTTGATCTCAGTGTATCCTCAGTACTGTCTTATGAGATGGACATTTCCATCTCCAGCTTACAGGTCAGGGGTTTTGAATTATTCAAACAAGATTACAAGCTCGCCCAAGGCAGAACTGAGATGAGAAGCCAGAGTACAATAGTAAATTCTTAGCCAGTTCTCCTGGGGTAGGGGAAAAGGGGACAAGCCCTGGTTCCTAATGTTTTCTGTTCTCTGAGGAGTAGAGGCATCCATTGTTTATTTAAATATAATAAGCTGGTGTCAGACAGCTCAAAAATTTTCTGAAAAAGTTACAGTTGATTTTTTGGTGTCAATACAAGCTGGCTTCTGATTATCCTGCTGGGCTCAAACCTTACACCATAGCCTAGGATCTTTTAGCTTCTCACTGCAAGTTGGCTCTTAGATAAGCCTCTAAAATACCAAGATGAGAGAGGAGTGAGTTTTAACACAAGAGAAAAGGGCTGGTGCGTAAGTGCTGGACAGAGTAGCAGAGGCAGGAAATGGTCCATGGTCTTGATGGGGGCATAGCCTTTCAAAGGCCTGTTTCCTCACCTGTAAAATGGAGAGAAGAGCCAGCCTCTCCCGTGTTCTACAAGGCACAGGCCAGCTGAGATCTAAGGGATGACAGCCTTTGGGAAGTTCTGACGTGCCATGCCATGTATATTTTACACTTCTTTTAGAAAGCATGAAGCATTGATAGCAATCTATACATTTGCTGATAATTTATATGCATAAAGTTGCTGGCAGGAGGCAGCCAATGTGTAGATAAAGCCCATGGCTATTCGGCGATCAAGAGATTTTATAATAAGCTCCTATGCCAAGAAGCACCAAAATTGCCCTAGAATGTAATGCCTTTTAATGCGAAGCCCTCACTTGCTTGACTCAGTGCAATTGAATGGGGACAGTAGGGTCCTGGATCCCTGTGTTTCAAAGTCACGTGACAGCCTCCCTCCATCCCACATCCACACAACCTCCTCCCACAGATATTTATTTTTGATGCTTCCTCTGTCTGAAGTGATTTTCTGAGGACACCTGCGAGAGGATCCCTCTGAAAATTTCACATCTCAACCATCACCTGGAATTTTAATCCAGTGAAGCCTGCATCACGGTCAGTATCATGTCTCTGCAGCTTCTGATTGTTAAGAGCTGAGAAATCCAAGAGCATGGCACTAGATCTCCTGAGGGATGATGGGAGTGTGGTAGAGGATACTGTGAAGTAAGACAGGAAGCTACTGGCTCAGATCTCCCTTCCTTCTTTTATGTGCCCCTCTCCATGACATCATGGGCAACCCTCAGCTAACTCTAACTACCTCTCAAAGGCCCCTGCCCCCTACTCCACTAAGACATATCTGGAGGCTGTTTCTGACTCATGACTCTGAGGGATTCACTCAACACAGCAGCATCCGATGAGATATGCCAAGACACAGCCTTCAGAGCTCCTTACCCTCTTGTTCTCAGCAGGCTAGTTCCTGCACCATTTTCTCCCTGATTTGTTGACTGTGAACAATGTGATGTCAGCCTCTGCTCCTTTCTGAGGCTTAGCCGCCCCTTCCTGTGAAATGGTGGGACATGCTGTGACATGGCAAACAGGCACATGGTTGAACTTTGCAGGGTCTCCTCTGTAATTATCCTCTGAGCCTGATTCCTAAGAACACAGTGGGGTCTCCCTTTCTATCTTTGTATCTTCAGACTTGGGATACTCCCCTGCACCAAATCTCAGCTCTCCTTACATAGACCTCCAGCCTTATGCCCATGCAAAGTTGAAAGAAAAGCAACATAGTGAACACACTTAGATGAAATCTGAGCCTTAGAGTGTGGGAGGAAATCCATGGCATATCCATTCTCATGCTTTTGTCAGATTCCCAACTCTGAGCAGGGTCTACCTCACTTTTATAAGAAGCCTCTCACCCAGCAGCTTGCAGACTTGGTCGGTAGAAGTAGCAGGTGTATGGGGCTACACGGTGGCACCATCAGTGACTGGATTTATCCATGGCATTTTCACATTGGGCCCTGCCCTTCATGGTACAGCTACCAGTGCCTCAGGGGACATTACAGCTGGGCTTACCTTCTTATTTTGAGCCTTAGCAGTGGTCTTGTGTAAATGAGAAGAGTCTATGTAGATGGTAACATGAGGTCACCAGTAATATGTGAGGACTTCAGGATGTTTGCTGATCCTAAAGCAAGATGTGCACCAGGCATGTCCCTCCTTGTTCCCTCTTGAGCTCTATGTGTACACACTCTGGCTCCTGGTTTCTGTCAGACTGTCCTACAGGGTTTCACCAGAAGACCTTAAAGAAGAGCCAACAGTCAGCCTGTTTCTCTGTGGGGCCACTTGGCTTTTGGATTCATGAAGATCACTTGGCTTAATTCAGTTCCTGGGCATCCCTGTCATGTTACCCTGTGTTGTAGAATGGTGTCCTCTAAGCAAAATGGCCACTGTCTTTATCAGATCATCTGTGCCTGCTTCCAAGAGTCCATCATAATTAGGTCTATTTATTGATTTCCTTCAGAAGGGGGGTAGGGGGAGACATTGGATCCTTACGTGAGATTCTGGCTGCTCCTCCCAGCAATTAGTATGTCATTCTGCCCTAATTCCACATGTCCTCCATCTTGAGGGAGGTGAAAAATGATAATCTGGGGATTAACTGAAGGGCCTCCATCTTTACTGTAATGCTAGGCAAAGACTTTCCAGGACATCTGTATAAGTAACCCAAACAAACTCCCTGGTCCCCCAGGGAGACCATTGATGGGATCATATTTTAGGTTTGTTGTCAGGGCTTTATAAGAAGGGCTTTGTGGATGTTCCTATAAGGTGGAGGTGAGGCAAGCTGGAGTCTGATAGGACATTTTATAAGTGCTATGTTTCCTATAGGAACTCTCTCTAAGAGGTGGAGGTTCTTTACATCTCCCCCTTAATCATCCTGGGGGAGATGTAAAGACCCCATGCTATGTTGTAGGCTGGTGTGCCCACTCATTTCCTTAAGGGCACTTTCTATCACCAGAGGAAATGCGAGCTCCTGGAGCAATGTTCCTACTTTTCTTGTCCCCACAAGTTCCCAGGACCTGAAGCAGTGTCTGTCACGTGTGGGCACCTGACTCTACTTGTCATATTGAATCACATTCTTGCATGTTACCCCTGTCTTGGGATATATGTATTTAGGCAGCCCAGAAGGAACTGGGATCTGCTTTTTCCAGAGGGCTAGGTGACTCAGGAAAGACAGAATCTTGGCTTTGCTATCCTCATTCTTAGCTCCAGTTGAAGACCACTTTGTACAGAGGTGAAAGTTTTTCTTGCAATGCAAGTTCCGGGGCAACTGACTGAAGAACTTTGATGCATCCCCATCTCAGGAATTCTTCTCAGGCTTCCTTGTCATTCTTTTATCCATTCTTCATACTAGATGCCTGCTTTCATTACCAGCTTGTAGACTTTGGTCTGTCAATGTCCTAGATAGCCCTATGGCTAAGTACTCACCAAGAAGTAGGAAACATAGCACTTATAAGATGTCCTGTCAGATCCCACTTGTCTCCATCCTTCAGCCAGCACCCTCTCCCCTTATTCCTTCTGATGCCAGCTGCCAGCTACCCCAGGCCCATTCCCAGCAGAGTGGCAGAAACGACTTTGTGAAATGATCCTCTATTGCAATCATGATTGACTCCATAACATCTGAGGGCAGAGTGTGAGATGACCTGATGGCACAGGGGTCTCACTTGCCCACACGAGCATTGTTTGGCAACATGAATTGCCTGTGCTGTTAGGGACATCACCAGATCATTATTTATAGTCCTCTTTATCTATAGGAACCCATAGATGAGGAAGAGCTTCCATTGTCTTCAACTGAAGGCAATTATAAACTCATTCCCCATGAAATGACAGGGTGTCATTCATTTCTCCCACCTGTCACAGCTCTGAGCCAAGTTCAGGTCCTTCACTCGCTGACATGAAAACTAACATGGAAGGTGATTGGACTGGGCCAGTGTCAATACAAGATGATCCCTCCTACAATCAAACAGACATGCGATTCAAATGGGAGTGAGCAGGCTTGTTCTTGCATTCAGTTCCATTTGATGTGTCAAAGGCACTTGGGGCTCAGCTGCCATCTATCTAGCTGGTGGCACAGGCAGAACATAGGAAGTTCATATAGCACCAGAGCTATTGGGAACTGAAATCTACCCTCCAGGGTGCTCTCAACTATTTCTTCGCTCAGTTCTTCCTCTCATTTTGCTTCCATTTCTTTCCTATCCAATACTTCTGTTTTGAAACTTGAAGCTACTAAAGAAATTTTTGTTGACAAGGTGTGAGAGAGATGGAGGGTGTAGGGACCACACTTCTGCTGGGTACCTGTGCTTGTTTCTCATAGAGTGGGGTAGGGTTTGTGAAAATAACAATGGCAGCTACTACAGTGCCTGGAGCTCTCCACCCTCCTTCTGCATGTCAGTTTCTCGCCTTTGTGCTAGGAGTGACTGACCTGCGTCTAGCAAGCCATCCCTGGAAGGACTCTCATGAAATCAATGCCCAGGAGTGTGTGAGCCAGCCATGCTGCATTTCAAAGGCCCTGGTGTGATTTGGTGCAAATCCTTAGGTGTCAGTCACAGTCTGCTGCCATGAGCAGCTTTCTGAAGCATACTGAGAAACTGCATGTCAGAATCTGCCGCAAGAGCCTCCTGTAGGGACGCCTCTGGATAAGGAGGGAAGAGACAAGACTTTAAAGTTGTTTTCATTTTCTTTGATTCCCAACTTCAGTGGGGATTCTTAGCAGAGCTCCAGCCTTCAGATCATGAGGTCAGTAGAGATCTAAGTTGGATCCTTGCAGTGCTTTAAATAGAAATGGCCCCCATAGACATATCTGCTTGAATGCTTGGTTACCAGGAAGTGACACAATTAGGAGGTGTGGCCTTGTTGGAGGAGGTGTGGCCTTGTTGGAGGAGGTGTGGCCTTGCTGGAGGAGGTGTGGCCTTGTTGGAGGAGGTGTGGCCTTGTTGGAGGAGGTGTGGCCTTGTTAGAGGAGGTGTGGCCTTGTTGGAGGAGGTGTGGCTTTGTTGGAGGAGGTGTGGCCTTGTTGGAGGAGGTGTGTACCTGGGGGTGAGCTTTGAGGGTGTAGTGTGTCTCAGTTTACTTGCTGTGCCCTGCAGATCCAGATGTAGAACTCTCAACTCCTCCAGCACGAGGTCTTCCTGTATACTGCCATGTTTCCTGCCATGACCATAATAGACTAAACCTTTCAACTGTGAGCCAGGCCTGATGAAATATTTTCCTTTGTAAGAGTTGATATGATCACAGCATCTCTTCACAGTGATAGAAACCTTAAGACAGTGCCTGAGGACACAGAAGCCACTGTGTGTCACTTTGGGGGAAGTGGTCCATCAGGCAAGGCAGAGGGGTAGAAATAACCCTCCTGATCCACTATGAACATTTAGCCTGGGGATCCACATTTATACTTGATGATCTACAGGGTGTTGATGTCATACTCTATCCCCAACAGATAGAGAAGAAGAAGGAAGGATCAGGCAGAAGTAGCAGTGTGTCCAGATGTGAGAGTCTGGCCTTCACACCACATCCTCACTTGGCAGGGATGTGGCTCTGGTTGTTTGGAGACAATAGCTGGTCTGTGTGTCCTGCCAGATACAGCAGTTATAGGAGACGGGTCACTTCTGTCTTTCCCTCCTAATTATGCACTTTTGTGTGAGGTTCAGTAAGAGGGAAAATCAGCCTACAAGCTTCTGGAAACATCCATCCTGTCCACACCTGCCAGGTCTGCACAGCAGGAGTAAGGTGATTTTGATGAGCCATGTGCTGGATCAGGATGTGGGTCTGGATGTCAATCTCAAGGGATCTCTAGGCTTACAGGAATCCTCTATGTGACATTACAAAGCATATGGAGGCTTGGGCTATATCCAACAAAGGTCCAGCTAGAGGCAGGCAGAGGAAATGAACAGGGTTGTCATTAAAGTGGTTATTTGTGCAGAAACAGCCTACATGCAGAGGGCTTGTGTTCTCAGTACTTAATAGGAAGCAGAGAGCCTCATAAGGTGTAGACAGAGCAGGTGCCTCAGGGGCCTGTTTTAATGAGTATAACGAGCATATTAAGTGTCTGTCATTACAACATCTTCTTCACTATAGGATCATGTACTCTTGAACATCTGAAGACACACTGGAGCTGTGTGCAATGTCAAGCTGGCATCTCCAGTTTCGCTTACTCTGTAAACCCCTCAAATGCACCCACATACCTCTCTGGCCTTAGTGGAACTGGCTTAAAGAAGACTTTAGTCTGTTCTCTTTAATTTTACTTTTCTTTTCCCTTCTCTTTGCTTTTCCAAATGGTCAAAGCTTTAAGATGTTATTAAGCCAGGCAGTTTGGCTCTGCATTCCAGAGTCAGGGCTTTCCTCACAGCCTCCAAACCCAGCTGCTTCCTACAGTGGTCCAGGTCCCTATACTCAATAGGATTTCCTTCCTCTGCCTTCTACCCAGGAGCTCCGACTTGTACCAGAAAATGCCCAATGCCCCATTTGCAAAGTTTCCCCAAGTTCACCCAAGAATGCCAAGGAATTCAGTTCTTGGGGTGGGGGTGGAGGAATCAATAGTTCCTAGGAAACTGGAGATATGTAGTATGTGTGCAGTGTGTGTGTGTGTGTGTGTGTGTGTGTGTGTGTGTGTGTGTGTGTTAACTTGGAGGTCAGAAGTACATGTCAGGTGTCTTATTTATTTCTACCTTACCTTATTTTTTTGAGACAAACTTTCATAGAAATTTCCAGTTCAGTTAGACTAGCCGGCCAGTGGGCCCCAGGGATCCTTTGATCTCCATGCCTGACTTCTTATGAGGATGCTGAGGGGCCAAACTCAGGTCCAGGCCTCCGAAGGGGTCAAGAAACCTTCAAGAAGTGGGACCAGGTGAGACGCCTTTGTGTTACTGGGACAGAGTCATGATAGGACTGTGGGATCCTAGTCCCTGCCTTTACCATGCCTCTTCCTCCTTGCGAACCGGGCTTTTTTCAGTGCCTTGGCCTCCCATGACCCTCCTGCCACAAAGCAATGGGACTGACTTACCATGCACAGGGGCCTCCATAATAACCCTTTTCTCTTTCTTCTCCAAGCACCTTGGCCATTGCTATTGTAATGGGATGTTGATTCACTCAGTCATCCTCTCTGCCTTCTGGCTGCAAGAAAGCAGCCAGGAAGGAGCAAATCCACAGCCAGGAGGCTGTCTGGTGCCCTGTGTGTAGAGAACTGCAGATAAGAGGCTCAGGTCTGGACCTCAGGACTTTAGACAATGTACCGAGTCTCATTTGCAGAATGTATGAAATAGGAATCATGCCCAGTTCTCAGATTAAGGTGCCAGTGCCTGGTGGCTCCTGCCACTTGGCCAGCTGAAGTGCCCCTTACTTCCTGAATGCCTATGGGCTCTCCCTTCCCAGGCTTCTTCTATTCGGAATGATTCCTTGCTCTGAATCCGCTATATCTATTTTTAACACTAATTTGTTTATAGGTGATGTCGAGAGCCACCCACAGTCATTTATGAATTTGCCAAGAGAGCTGGACACGATGGCTCTATTTTTAACGTGGTTGCAAGTGTGAGGAGTTGTTGATGAGGCAGCCTTGGTGCCCAATTCCACCCACATTGCACTCCTCTCGAGGGCTTGGGTGATGAGCGGGTCTTCAGGGATCTCATGGCAGATGGGAGAGAGTTCTTTATTAATGTATCAGCAAACACCCCACACCACATTGCAATTGCCTGCCAGCAGCAAATCTGGAGGACTTGGCGTGGCCCCAAAGCTGGAGTGGGCCTTTCTTCTCCAAGTCAGGTCTAATTGTAGAGATGCATGAGTTCACATATGGCCATAGGAATAGAGATCTGGGGTAAACACTTATCCAGATCCCCCTCCTTGTGCCCGTGAGCCCTGGGGTAGCTCTCAGACTGTGGTCCTGGAACCTGTCCCTAGGTTGCATTGCTCTGAGCCCTGAGAGCAGGCACCAGTCATCGAAGACTCCCAAGGTAACTCTGAGGTCAGAAAGTACTGAGCCATGCCCCTCCAGATACAATGCATAGAATGGTTTCAGGCAAAGGCCAGGCTGCTCCTTGGACCTCTTCCATGGAGAAAGAGGTGGTGAGGAAGTGCACCAAGAGTTGCTCTTTTGAGGTTGTGGCCTCATCCACTAGGACAGTAGGTCAGTAAGTGCATGGCATCCCTTATGGATGGGGTGGGATATACTTGGCAGAATAATGAATGGAGGAAGGAGCAGGTAGGAGATCCTCCTAGAAAAAAAATCAGCTTCACCCCTAGGTGCACTCACACCCTTGTCCCTCCCTAAGTCCAAATTCCCAGCTGTGTCTCTGCCCTTGCATCTGCTGTTGCTATAGTGTGTAATGGCTCATCACCTAGCCCCACGGACCTGAGGCTATCCCTGCTAAAAGGTTGAGTGGGCAGGATATGAAGAAACAGGCCTGTCATGATTGCTGTGATTACATTATTACACACTGTTCAGGACAACAAGACACCGTCTATCCATTCAGGTGTCCTTCAGTCCATCTCCTTAGACTGCCTTCTAGTGATATTTTAAATCTCTGAGCAATTACATTATGAATTTTGTTGTGTGGCACACAGTAAGGAGTTAAATCATTTTTCATTGCAACCTAGAAGTTCTGTATGTTCATTAATGTTATTAATGCTTTGTTAATTCAATTTGTTACCTGGGTGCATAATTCATTCTGATTACTCTCACTACTACCGGCTTTTGTCTCCCTCCTTCATCTGTCAACTCCCCCTCCCTACCACTACAGATTCTTTCTCTATGTCTCTTTTGTTTTATGACTCACAGAGTTTAACCAGTGCCATCTGTGTGACCATGGCTTTGGAATTAGTGACTGGAGCCTGGTAGGCTCAGCAGTGGTTATGCAGCTGAAGATAATGACGCCCCTGCTTCTCAGAGGAATTGAGCTCATTGAGTCCTTGGTATAAGCAATCGTGTACAGGCCCAGTGCATGTAACCACAGCCACTGTGAATGGATGATGGCCATGGATGTGTCATGCCTAGAAGATGTCATGTTGTGCCCCGTCTCCCTGTTTTTCAGCTCCTACATTCTTTCCACCCGCTCTTTGTTGACATTCCCTTACCTGCCTTAGAGATGGTGGTATGGTATATTTGTCTGGTTTAAGGCTGAGCACTTAACAGACATTTATTCTCAGCACCTTGAGCATCTATTCTCTGTATTTACCGTCATTCAATAAAGAGAGGCTTCTGTGACCAAGACCAAACAGAGCATTTGTCTAGAGATATGAACATAAATATTTAGAGAGCTGTTTGGTATTACTTCAATTTAGCTATATATATGTATGTATGTATACAAATATATATTTATTTTATACATTTATGGTTTATAATATATATAATATTATATATAGTATAATATGTAATATAGTATATAAAGCATATAGTATAATATATGTAATATAATATACATTACATGTAATATAAAGTACATTATATAATATATTATATTAATGTATATTATATAATTATGTACTATATTATACATGCTATAATAAATATATTTATACTACATAATATATTATACATAAAATAAATATAAATATATAAATAGATATTTATATATGTATGTAATGCATATATATGTATATATAGCTAAATTATATAATATATAATATTATAATATATTAAATGTATTTATATGTCACATATAATATACTTATATTTTATACATTTATATATGTGTATATTATATATTTATATTTTTTACATATGTGATATAAGGATAGATACATATATGAATATTATATATATCTATATATTTTATGTATATGTATGTTAGTTGTCACCTAAGGCATCTGTCTTCCCCATACATTGTTTTTATTTTTTTGATTTTTTTTATTAGATATTTTCTTCATTCACATTTCAAATGCTATCCTGAAAGTCCTGTATACCCTCCTCCTCCCTGCTCCTCTACCCACCCAATCCCACTTCTTGGCCCTGGCATTCCCCTGTACTGGGGCATATAAAGTTTGCATGACCAAGGGGCCTCTCTTCCCAATGATGGCCAACTAGGCCATCTTCTGCTACATATGCAGCTAGAGACACGAGCTCTAGGGTTTCTGGTTAGTTCATATTGTTGTTCCACCTATAGGGTTGCAGACCCCTTCAGCTCCTGGGGTACTTTTTCTAGCTTCTCCATTGGGGACCCTGTGTTCCATCATATAGATGACTGTGGGCATCCACTTCTGTATTTGCAAGGCACTGGCATAGCCTCATATGAGACAGTTATATCAGGGTCCCTTCAGCAAACTCTTGTTGGCATATGCAATAGTGTCTGGGTTTGGTGGCTGATTTTGGGATGGATCCCCGGGTGGGGTAGTCTCTGGATAGTCCATCCTTTTGTCTTAGCTCCAAACTTTGTCTCTGTAACTCCTTTCATGGGTATTTTGTTCCCTATTCTAAGGAGGAATGAAGTATCCACACGCTGGTCTTCCTTCTTCTTGATTTTCTTGTGTTTTTCAAATTGTATCTTGGGTATTCTAAGATTCTGTGCTAATATACACTGATCAGTGAGTGCATATCTAGTGACTTCTTCTGAGATTGGGTTACTTCACTAAGGATAACATCCTCCAGATACATCCATTTGCCCAAGAATTTCATAAATTCATTGTTTATTAAAAACAATGAGTAGTACTCCATTGTGTAAATGTACCACATTTTCTGTATCCATTCTTTTGTTGAGGAACATCTGGGTTCTTTCCAGCTTCTAGCTATTATAAATAAGGCTGCTATGAATGTGTTCTTATTACCAGTTGGAACATTTTCTGGGTATATTCCCAGGAGAAGTATTGCTGGATCCTCAGGTAGTACTATGTCCAATTTTCTGAGGAACTGCCAGACTGACTTCCAGAGTGGTTGTATAAGCTTGCAATCCCACCAGCAATAGAGGAGTGTTTCTCTTTCTCCACATCCTAGCCAGCATCTGCTGTCTCCTGATTTTTTTTTTTTTTATCTTAGCCATTCTGACTGGTGTGAGGTGGAATCTCAGGGTTGTTTTGATTTGCATCTGTCTTTCCCTTACATTGTTTTTAACTGTGTTTGCAGGATCAAGTAGGATGCCCTCCTGTGAACTAGGCCTCAAGTCTAAATGGAGAGTTGTTGTTTGTCCCTTTGACAGCCGTGCCATCGTTGCACAGTAGCCTCATCTTGTCTGGTAGGTTGGTATTTCAGTTCAAGGGTCCACAGCTCAGTAAGCCTGTTAGTGATGTTTCCCTGCCACAACCTACATAGTACCATGTAGTACCATGAAAGCTCGCTAGCAGGGAGGACACTTATACCTCAGGCCAGGTTGATGTCTTTTTTTTTTTTTTTTTTTGGACAGGGTTTCTCTGTACAGCCCTGGCTGTCCTGGAACTCACTTTGTAGACTGGGCTGGCCTCGAACTCAGAAATCCGCTGCCTCTGCCTCCCAAGTGCTGGGATTAAAGGCGTGTGCCACCACACTCAGCTTGCTTGATGTCTTTTTATTTTTATGAATAGATAATGAAATGTTGTATATATTCACAGTAGAATTTTTGTGGTCTTAAAGAAAATGAAATTATTAAATCTGTGAGCAAATGGATGAATTTTCAAATAATTTCTTAAGCTAATGGACACCTAGAATGATTCAATTTCCTAGCTATTGTGCTCAGAACCGCTATGAACATATATTAGTATTCTTTAGGTATATGCCCATGAGTAGTATAGCTGTGTTATATGGTCGTTCTACTTCCACCTTTTTGGGAAACTTTTAAACTGCTTTCTAAAGCAGCTACATTAGTTTCTACCTTCTGCCTTTGGATTCAGTTTGGTTTTGTTTTTTGCAAGACCTAAAGGTGCATCATTAAGTTATTTAGCTGAATTCCATTTGTTGTATGTAGATACTTGACTCTATAAACTTTACTCTCAGGACTGCTTTTATTGTGTCCAATAAATTTTGATATATTGTGTTCTTAATTTAAAATTTTATTTCTTTATTTCTTCAGTGACCAATTTACCATTCGGTAATGTGCTATTTTATCTTCATTAGTTTGTGTTCTTTCTGTAGTTTCTTTTGGTGTTGATATCTTTTGATATTCTATTATAGTCAGATAAAATATAGGACGTTATTTTATTTTTCCTATGTTGAGACTTTCCTTGAATCCAAGTAAATGATCTAATATTAATAAAGTTCTATGGACTTCTTAGAAGACCATGTATTTTTTAGAGTTGGGGTGGAATAGTCTCTAGATACCTGTTAGTTCAATTTGATTTCTAATGTCATTTAACTCCAGTGTTTCTCTATTTAGTTTTTGTCTGAATGACCTGTCTATAGGTGAGAGTGGGGCGTTGAAATCACCCATCACTATTGTCTTATGTTACTATGTGGCTTTATGTAGTATGTTTTGTGACATTTGATGTACATGTGTTTGATATGTTTATATTTAGTATCCTCTTGCTAGATTGTCACCTTAATGACCATGAAGCAATCTTCTTTTCTCTTTAGAAAAGTTTTGATATGAAAGCTGTTGTTTCAGATATCAGAATAGCTATGCATCCTTGGTTTTTATTTTTGTTTGTTTGTTTGTTTTTAGCTCCATTCAGTTGAAATATTTTTCCATCTTTTCACTCTAAGGTAGTATCTGTGTTTGACAGTGAGATGTGTTTCTTAAGGTCAGCAAAAAAGATGCACTCTGTTTTCTAGTCCAGTCTACTAGTCTGTGGGTTTTTTTAATTGGGGCTTTGAGAGCATTTATATGCAAAATTATAATTGTATTAGTTTGTGGAATTTTCTTAGACCTTTTTGGTTAACTATCCTGATATTACATACTTTCCTCTGTGGATTCTTGGGTGTATTCATTCTTTTCTTCAGTCTAAAGTATTTTTTCCAGTATCCCCCAATAGAACTAGCTTAGTGGTCATTAACTCTTTTGTCATACTAATTCCACAGATCTAATCTACAGTGTGCTTGGCTATTTCTTTCTTAAGTTTGTGACAGTGGCAAAGCTAGCAATGGTTTGTGGTAAAATATATTCTCTTATCATCATGCTCACCAAAGAGAAGAAAAAAAGAGTAAATAAATAAACCTTGTCTTACCAACATGACAATGATTACCTTTCCTCTGGGCAATGGTGACTTGCAGCCTGACAGAAGATCTCAGCATATGGAAGGCTTGAGAAGGGCGCATATAATTGAGAAGCCCCATCTTGAGTTGTCCACAACTGCAATACACGTGTGTGTAGGTGCTTTGGGGAAGAAAGTGTCTGAAGAACATTTGAACTTGACCAATTTGTACTGATCATCATGAAGTCCAGACCTAGTTCTGCTATGACAAGATGCTGTCTGCCAGAGCCACTCTACACTCATGGGAAAATATACACACCAGCAAAGGGGCCTGATGCTGAGACTGAGGGATGGGATTCAGGACCTGGCCTGGAATCTCCATCTCATCATTTCTTTGATCTCTGTAGACCATTGTGTATCTTCCCCTTAATTCTCATTGTTTCCTTCCTTCTACTCTGTTCAAGATGCTACTCCAGAAATGACTCTTTCTTGGCCTGGGCGACTCTAAACTGTTTGGGAGCTTTCAGGCATTTAGTCTTGTTAGGTTTGACCCATTATTCCTTGTGATCACAAGGCACCTTGTGATCACTGGGTACCTTCAGTTTCTGTGAATAGAACTTATTGGCAACACAAACACAGCCATTCACAGTGTCCTGGGGATGGTGTTTTAATGTTGCAGTGGCTGGCAGGGTCATTGCATGTTGTGACAGTCCCAGCACCACTGGCCAGTGAAGTACTTCTTGGCCTATTAAGAATTCTAGGCAAGAAAAGGGAGATGATCCAGTTAAGACCTTACTGATGGCTCCACATGAAAACTGTGTTTGGAAACTTAAATGTCTCCAGAGGCTCATGTATTTAAGGTTTGATCCTTGGGTGATGGTGCCATCAGGAAGTTATGAATCTCTAGGAGGAAGAGCCTAGTATGAGGAAGTTGCACCAATGGAAGCATGTCCTTGAAGGGGATTATGGGAGCGCCTTCTCTTTTTCTCTCATCTTCCTCTCTTCCCTCCCTCCAATCCAGCAAAGGAGAAGCAGCTCTGCCCTTCCGTGAGCTTCCCATCATGATTCTCTGTCTCCATACTGTTCCAAAGCAGAAGGGACATGCAACTGTGAACAGAGAGCTCAAAAACTGAGAGTCTGGATATCTTCCTTTCTTTCAAGTTGTCTTAAGTATTTTTCCTTAGCTAAAGAAAACTGATTAGCACTTTAGTAGGCTGGAGATGGGAGATTGTAATTGTGTATTGATTTTACCCAAATCAAGCCTCTGTGGTAAATATGACTGTTTCAACTGGTGTCAGTCAGTGGGTGGCCATCATTTCTCCTAGTTAAACTGAGGTTTTTAGGAGCCATTTGCTCTCCTCAGTGAGACCTACCTTAGGACCTTCAGGAGAAAGTCTAAATTTCTTTGTTATATCTTCCAAGTCCTCCCCAGCTGGTACTGTGCCCTTTCAGCCATTCCTCCAGTGAAGTTCATTCTCCCCTGATCCATTCCATTCCCTGCTATTGCTCTTTCTGTGTGTGTGAGATGCAGAAGAGGGATGCTGGTCTGGGCCAGGTTCAGATGGATAGAAGGAGGGAAGGAGTGGGACTTCTTCCCTGCATCTTCAAGGGCGAGGTCCCCGTATGCAGAAAAGGATTTAGGTCAGATGCCTGCATGTCTTGAGGCTGACTTCCTACATTGGATGTAGCAGCACAGTTCCTAGAAGGCTTAAGTCATGCATCATTCAAGTACCTCTGTTGGAAATTAGAATGTCAGTCTTACACCCACAGCGTGGCATGTATGCAGCACAGCCCTTCGCCCCCAAGGTAGTGTCAGGCTGCCACTGTTATCTTCACACCACAGGCCAGGTCTCCAGCTTATGTATGTAAGTGCAGGCTCCCTAAGTGCATTAGAAAAAAGCTGGAACACAATCAGGGCCACTCAGAGCTCAGGGACTGGGATTTCTTTCTAAGGTGTGGATTCTGGGGCACCAGGGATGGGGCCAGGTTCAGTGACACAGATCAACAAGGCAGGCACTGGCTACCTGATCACTCTACATGATCCATTCTTCAAAAGATGAGGGCAAGATCTAAGCTGTTCCCAAGGCCACATCATCCTAAACCTCAGTTTATCCATCTGTTAAATAGACACAACAAACTGGCACTTTCAGGCAAGGGTCACATAGAGATTAACTAATAATGCATATAAGGAACTCCATTAGCACACAAGCCTTACACGGTAGTAGCTGTCCACAGCCATTCCCAGCATCATTCAGTGAACTCCCTGAGTGGCTAACTGTGGAGTCCAGAGACCTGCTGTTGGAAGACTTATGCTGTCACTTGGCCTCAGGCAATTCATCTCTCCCAGGCTGTTGAGTATTTAGATCTTTCATAATGTCAGATGCAAAGTGATTGCCAACAGAAGCATTTCCATCACCCAGAAATGGCAGCAGATGAATTGCAGAGCCTCCTTCCGTAGGCAGGGGAAGCTTCAGCAGATACAGGCAATGTACTCCATGTCACATCACCAATGAGTAGTGGAACCAGGCGTTAGCCCGGGGACTGCTACCTCCAAAGTCCTGAGAGTTCCGTGGGATTCGGACAAGATCTGAATCCTGCCAAGTGTTTGCTATGGGGATTGGAACATAGTGGGTCCAAGTTATAGTGTAGCACTTAGAGTCTCTATTAGATTTAATCTTGTGCTCATGCATGTATGGGAGCATTACAGGTCATGGCAGGTATGCAGAGGTCAGAGGACAATGTTCAGGAGTTAGCTCTCTCCTACTGCACAGGTCCCAGGGATCCTGCTGAACTTGTCAGGCTTGGCAACAAGCCCCTTTACCTGCTGAGCCATCTTTCAGGCCCAGAAGGGACACTTAGATTCATGTGATTGCCCCAGCAGCATCTCAGCCTCCTCTTCTCTCTCCATCCACTCCTCCTCATTTTATTACATATATGTAATCATATAAATGTGCTTATTAAGTAGAAGATTACATATAAAGATAACTATGAAATATCTATTTGCTTTGTATAAATATGTCATAGATTGTTGTGAGCAGCAGTTGCCCCCTTGAGCTCTGATGCACTGGAACCTTCTTTTCCTGTCTGGGTGTGTTTGGGTCCTTACCCAGATTTCTCCTCTTCCTCCTCCCCCTTCCACCCTGTCCCCTCTTCCTCCTCCTCCTTTTCCTCCTCCTTTTCTTTCTTCTCCTCTTCCTTCTTTTCCTCCTCTCTTTCCTCCATAGCCTCCAGGGAACAATATTTTACACACATCTGTAAAATTACTCTTTTCACTTCCGCTTATGAATGAGAACATGTTGTGTCTACCTTTCTGTGCCTGGTGTATTTCACATCTATTTAACCATAAAATACAGGCATTCATGCTTTCTTATGGCTATGCAATATACCACTATGCATATATACCACTATGCATATATACCACTGTGCATATATACCACTATGCATATATACTTTTCCATTTCTACTCTTCTGTTGATGGGAGTCTAGGCTGAGTCTACATCATGGCTATTTTGGATAGTCAAGTCAACATGGGCAGTGAAATTCCTGCCTGCTGGCCTTTGCTCTGGTGTTAATTCATTCTGGGAGGGAGGCCTCCTCTGTTCCCAGGAGACAAAGAAAACCGTGTTGTTTCACAAGCTTGTTCATTGATACAGTAATCACACCTGCATTAAATTCTACAGTGCCCCAGTGGCAAGCTGCTCTGGCAGTTAATTGAGTGAGTGGGCCTTTACCCTTCGTTCTATAAACGGCTGTTGATGGGCATTTGACAAACTGCTCCAGCACCATCATAACCTCTGGGTTTGCTACTGTCTCCTCTAGAGGCGATGGGAATTGACTGACACTCAGGTAGGAATAAGCTCTCAGCTCTGCTGGGCACAGGGACTAGAGTGGAGTGTGGCATAGCTGGCCCTAGTTATCATCATCACCTGCTGACATGGAGGACACATCAGACTTTGGGTGCTGACTCTGCTGTCCACTGACTGTTATCTGGGAAACCCACAGCTAGTACCTATTAGATATTATTATTACTGTGAACATTTCACATGGAGAAAGGGAGGCACTGGGTGCATACCAACCTTCCTGATATGAGTTGGCTACTGAGGGAGAGAACCAGACTCTTCTGTTGCAGCAGTGCCCATGGGTGACAGTTCTCAAAGCACGTGGTTTCTGAGAGCCCCTGGCCTTTCTGATGTCTTTGTAAAGAGCTCTGGGTGACAGTAGTCATGCAGCAAAAGTTCAGGAAACATCATCGAGGCCTGGTCCCCTGGGGCACTCTGCAGAAGCCCCTATTGGCTACCTAACCAGAGCTAATGAGCACCCTGGAGTCTCACTCTCTACAGCCAGTTCAGTGGTCACACCAACTTTCCAATTTTGATATCTGGCCAAAGGTCACCAGGCACTCTCTTCCATGTCTGTCATTGCCCCCTTAAAGTGTAATGTAATTGGAAGCCGCTGTGTTGGCTGTGGATGAATGGCATTGTTCATGTCTGTTCATTTTGAACATAAGTGTGATATTTCCCTTAGGTGGGGTGGATGTAAGTGTTTGTAAGTGGGGGAAGCCTTATGAAAGGCTTGGGCTACAAGAGGAGTTGGCTTCTCAAGACTGTGGCAGAGAGAACTAAGGCTGCAGACAGGTCCTCACCATCCCTCTAACACACCTGTTTCATGTTGACCTGCTTATTCTGTCTCCATAGAATAGACTGTCTAGGTAAGCCCTGATTGTCATGGGTTGTATGAGACTGGCCCAACTAGAGATCCATGCCATGGGTAAGACCCAACCCTTGACACTATTAATGATTCTCCATCATGCTTGCAGAGAGGAGACTAGTATAACTGTCCTCTGAGAGGCTCCACCCAGCAGCTGATCAAAGCAGATGTAGAGACCCACAGCCAAACATTAGATCTCAGATCTTCGGGAGTCTTGTGGAAGAGTTAGGGGAAGGATTAAGGGACCAGAGAGGAATAGAAACTCCACAGGAAGACTAACAGAGTCAACTAAGCTGGACCCTTGGGAGGTCCCAGAGACTGAATCACCAACCAAAAAGCATATATGGGCTGGGCCTAGGCTCTTCTGGAAATATGTAGCAGATATGCAGCTTTGGTCTTCATTGGTCTTCATGCCAATCCCCCAACAATTGGAGTTGGGGCTGTCCCTGACTCTGTTGTCTGTGGATCCTGTCCCCCAACTGAGCTGCCTTGTCTGGCCTCAGTGGGAAAGGATGTACCCAGTCCTGCAGTGACTTGATGTTCTAGGGTTGGTACCTAGGGGGGAACTTCTGCTTTTCAGAGAAAAGGTGAGGGGATTAGATGAGGAGTTGTGTCGGGGAGACTGGGAAGAGTTGGAGAGGCTATGATCGGGATGTAAAGTGAATAAATAAATGTATTAATGGATATATGTATATATATATATCCATTAACATTGATGCTTTGCTTAAAATGGTCAAGAACCTATGATGTCAGTGTTAACTGTCAGCTTGATAGAATCTAGGGTCATTTTAGCAATGGTCCTGTCTGTGAGGTATTGTCTTACTTGTATGTCTTAATGATACAGGAGATCCATCTCAATTGTGAGCTGGACCATTCTCTGGGGAATGGACCCAGGATTGAATAAAAGGGAGAGAGTAGCCTGAGTATGAGCACTGGTCTCTCTGCTTCTTGGCTGTGAATGTAAGTGGACAAGCAGCATCAAGTTCCCAATGCTGTGACTTCCCCATGATGGACTGTGCGCCCTGCAACTGCAAGCCAAGTAAACCTTTCTCACTTATGTTTCATTTATCAGGGCATCTTATCATAGCGACAGGAAAAGAAACTAAGACAGATGCCTTCTGAGAAAGATATGACCAGGTGATTTCATCAGTGTGCAGACACCACAGAGCTTGGTGAGTGCAGGGTGCAGCTCAATCCAGAAGCATGGGGTCTTGTTGCAGCAGAGAGACTCTGTGGGCATGAGAGGTAGTCAGCATTATACAACACAGCACAGTGTTTGACAACAAAACATTTGGTATGAGAAAGATTCTATTCTAAAACAATGAAGGAAAGCCTAGCCTAGCAAAAACCCATCACATGCATTTGTGGCCATCCTGGGTGCTGCATGCTATAGACAGCCACGTGTGCTGTGCTCACACATGCTGACAGCACAATGGGCTTGTTCACACCCTCACCACAACCATTCCAGCAGTGTGATACACTGTGCCATCATGAGCTATGACATCACTAGATGGCAGTTGTTCAGCGCCACTATGATTTAGTGGCAGCACTATCTGCCTGCACATGCCTGGGCATCATCACTGTATAGATTTGTGGCAGGACACATTGAGGCACTGCTGAGTGTTAGGGCCTCTGTCTTCAGGACTTCACATCTCTGCTCCTGCAGCTGGGCTACCCTCCTCCCTGCTTCAGGTTATGGCAAAAGCCAATGAATGGCCTTGCCACTTTCATCCTCAGCCGGTAGCCCGTGTCAACTGTACAGCTGCCAGGAAGGGCTTCCAGCAAACTTCAGTCTGATCATCTTCTCCTCCTGCAAAAAAATCCCAATCAAATCTGCATTCCTTTCTGCCAGGATCAGAGACTAATGAACCACACCCCCTCTCCTTTGCCTGCCTCAGCTTAGACCTAGTTGAGGAATGGAGCCAAAAAGAAGTCAAACTTCTGATAAGATAATGCTTGTGGGGTGTGGCTTGTATCTCCTCCACAAGTGGGCTCCAATGCACCCCTTGATTTAAGGGTTTCAGCCCCTGGAAAAGAAGCCACCTCTTTGAAATCACCATCTTCTCTCTAGGAGGCCTTCCCGTTCCCTGATCCAGGTTGCACCCCACTATCTATGCTTGTGCCATTTGTTTGAGGCGGCGGCCATTAATATGGGGGCGGGTATTAGACATGAGAGCCATCTTCTGCAGTTTGCAGCTTGCTATCTCTATTTTATGGTAACTTGAAAGAAGGGTTTAGCTTTAATAGAATTCAGGGACTAATCTTTCTCTTCTGAAGTTGCACGTAACTTCTGTTTTGAAAATTGCTTTCTAGCTTCAAAGCCTCGGCTAATATTTCTTCCTGTTTTCTTCTGGCAGCTGGAAACACAGCTCCTCATACTTGATACTCCAATTTAAACAATGTCTGTGTGTGGTAAGTGATGTAGGCTTTTGCACACAGTGACATTTTTGTCCAGACTCAGTTTGTTCTTTCTAGAGAACCTTGTTACCTAATATCTATTTATAGTCACTCAAAGACAGAAGGTACCAATCCTTAGGGACAGTGGAGGCCACACACTACTTCCACCCCTCTGTGCACTGCTCGTGTAGTCTGTGTATCCAGTGCCACACCTTAATCAGCAGTATTTGATAAAAACAAGAGGATTGTGCTTCTTAGGGTTTTTTGTTTGTTTTGCCTTTTTTTTTTTTTTTGTCAACTTGACACAAACTGGAATCATCTGGAAAGGAGAACCTTGGGAGAGAAAATGCCTTCATCAGTGGAAAAGTCTGTGGGTCATTTTCTTGATTAATGATTGATGTGGGAAGGCCCTGCTTGCTCACTGTGGACATTGTCACCCCTGGGCTGATGGTCCTGGGTACTAGGAGAAAGCATAGTGAGTAAGCACACTGGGTTACCCACCTCATCCCACAGGTTTCTGGGGATTCTCTTCTCTCCAGCTCCCACCTCGATGTAGGGATGCTAAGATTACAGATGTGTGCTTTATATGTTCTGGGGATCTGAACCAGGTAATAATAACTTCATAGCAACCGCGTTACTCACTGAGCTGCCTCCCCAGGTCTCCACCGTACTTCTGTACACCCCCAGAGCAGGCAGAATTGCATTGTGTCTGAGAGGCTTAGAGGCGAATGAAAGCCCTTTCTGGGCTTCAGAGCAACATCTAGTGAGAGCTGCCTGCAAGCAGAGTGCAGACCTCCGCAGCTAGTCACTGATTCTTAAGCCCTTCCTTGCCGTAGGAAAACCCTGCCTGTGCCTTATGCAGAGTCAGTCTGTACCGAATATCCACCAGTTGGTTCTAGATCGTGTGTCAGAGCTGGCAGTGCAGTCATGACTATTGGGTTACGAGTGTTGTCATACTACTATGCATCAGGGGTTTCCAAACTTTGGTGTGTTGATGTTACCTGATGGCTTTACCCCATTAATTAATTTACTTATTCATTTTATATCCAGATTGCTTTCTCCCCTCTTTCCTCTTTCACCCATCCCCTTCTCCTCTGAGAGTGTGGACCCCCCACACCCTTATCCTCCAATCCTAGCACATCAAGTCTTTGCAAGGCTATGTGCATCCTCTCCCACTGAGGCCAGACAAGGCAGCCCTGTTGCGGGGAAGGATCCACAGGCAGGCAACAGATTTAGAAAGTTACCGTTCACATTGCTGTGCCCTGTTCTACAGGCAGGGCTGGGCTGAGAGCAGAAGCTCTGTGCTTTCTGCAAATCTGGATCCTGCTGGTCTGAGAATCATGCTTCAAGGATTGTTTTTAAAGACCAAGAGCCTCATTTGTTTGCCTAGATGAGGAAGTAGGTGAGCCAGACAGGTAGCCTTTCCTCTCAACAGTTTACAGTTCAGTGACGTTCCCTGGCCTGAGAATGACAAGATGAGGTGGTTCTTCTGACAGAAATCAAGGAACTCTGAGACTGTCACAGGGGGAGACCTTCATCTGGTCAGAGAGTCGCACTAAGGGGAGCCCCTTTGTAGAAGGCTTTGTAGATTTTGAGCTATGGTCTGAAAATCAGATTGGAGTGCCCAAGGCTGCAAAGGTGAAGCAGTGTCAGGAAGAGGGAGAGGTAATGAGGTGGAGATGGATCCCAGAGAGGCTGGACACACAGCATGGTCCATATAAGAGCATGCACGGAGCCAAAGTGATGGATATACAGAGAGGAGGGGGATGCTGAGAGCTTGCTAGTCCCTTCTGGACCAGCTAAAGATAAGTTACTATCTCCAGTTTATCAGGAAAACACTAAAACCCTGGAAGTGTGTATGTGTGTGTGTGTGTGTGTGTGTGTGTGTGTGTGTGTGTTTTAGGCACTGCATCTCTATAGACATTATTGCATATGTGTGTGCCACGGACCTAGTAAAGAAGTCGCTGAACCCCAGCCAAGCCAACTCTGCTGTTGTGGAGTCAAGGTGCTCAGCTTCCCTGGTGGCTGATTATGTGTGGCCTTGTGAGTAACACCCCGTGCTGGCCCTCTTACCCAGAGCATCATTTTAAATTGATTGGAAGGCATAATTTTACATTCTTCCACACTGATGAGGCCAGATTATGATTGACTGGTACAATTTAAGGTTCATAAAAAGAATGCTGACCTCCAGAACTGAAATATGTTCAGCTCTCCCCTGGCAGAGGTCAGTCTACATTTTATGAGAAAGGAGATCTGGTGTGGGGCAGGGGGGAAGCAGTGCCTATGACAGAGGGAACTGGGAAGGGGCTTGAAACAAAGAAGACATCAACCAGATGTTCCTGAAGTGAGGCAGGAGCGAGGGTCCTTGATTACTTTGCTTGGATATTTCAAAGATCAGTGGGGTCTGGAGAGCAAAGGGGTGCATGTGTTGGGGAGCATGCTGAGTGACATATGACTTTAATCACAAGATTCTGCACTTGTGTTTGTGGAGATTCTTAGGGCTGGACAAATGTTGTAGCTATACAATGTGGCTTCCAAGGGTCATATGACTGATTGCTTTAATAATTGGGAGAAAATAAGATTGCAGCAATAGCTTGACTTGGCCTTTGGCTCCACTTCATAGACACAGGGAAGGGTACCTGCCGTCCCCTGACAGAAAGGGGAGAGTAGAGATTTCTCACTCAGCATAGAGAGAGACAGGAAGAATGTTGGTAACCATGAGTCCTAAATTTGAATGCTGGCCCTTGATTTACTAAGTCAGTCCTCCAGAGCTCATATGAAAATGGCTAGTTGTTTCAGAATCTTGGAATTTTGAAATTGAGAAATTTCTGTACCAAAAGATCTCAAGTTTTCTAAAAATTCTTCCTAACAGTTGTTCTCACTACAAACATTATTAGTTTGCTTTGCTGTGTGCTATATCAGTGTCTCAAGAGGCTCATCATTCAGCATATTGCTTAAATGTACGTGAATATTGTTCCAGACATGGTGGCCATCACAGACAGAGTCCACATGCTGTCAGCTAACAGCAGCCATGCCCACAGAGAAAAAGGGATCTCACCTTCTCTTGGAGTTGCACCCACGAATCTGGAGGGCATCGTTAATCCACCAAGCTGCTTCATCATTGAAAATGTTGGTCCCAACCGCTGAGTCAGATAGACTGAGGTGTGGAAGGAAGCCCCCAAGTCATGTGGATTTTATGGTGGCTAGTAGATCATACTTGGAAGAAATTAGAGAGAAACTGGATGGATTTGAGGGATTTTATGTAAATCAATGAATACATAGGGTAATAATTATGACATCTAGTCTAAAGTGTCTGAAGGACCCTCAACATTTGAGAGCTCCTAAGATAACAGGAAACCAAGCCAAGTAACTCGGAAGCCATCAGAGTACAGGTAGAGACTCTCTATATTTTATACACCCTGAAGTCATCACTCTTCTTCCATGCAGCCAACCATCTATCCACACATACATATAAGCCCTCCTTCTACTCATTTATATATCTATCCACCTTTGAATCCACCCATCAATGCAAACGTTCATTCATGGACTCATCTTCCTTGAATCTGGTTTTTTACTTTGTTCAAGGAACCGACAGATAATAATACCAGGAAGACACTGATCAGTAGGTCAGTCACCAGCTGTCTATGAGCCTGTGCTTTTCCTGATGATTGGCAAGAAGTCCCACAGCTATGGCCTTGGCTGACAATATTGCATTGGCCTGAAAAGGTCAAATAAGGTTTTCTGCTGAAGGTGACTGACGTTTGAGCTGAGTACTGTAACATGTTAGCAGGTCAGTAAATATTAGTGGACTTAGGAAAGATTTTATATTTCGTTTTCTAGAAATTATTTTCTTACATTACAAACAAGAAGGCAGAGCGTGGCTGCTTTTTGTATCTGAGTGGGTTTAAGAAAAGCTTGAATTTCAAGTGGTTTGCTGATAATGATGAGCTCTCAGACACCAAGCAATAAATACCAGAAGCCTAACCAAGAACAAGGGAGAAGTGCTGAGAGAAAAATGAGGTTATCTTTGAAACTCAATGTGTTTATACCCAAACATACCATCCTAGAAAACCTAGAAGACCCCATATTACAGAGGCATCACTCTGTCTTCCCCCCAATATGTCAGGTGTCATATGTAGCCTTTAGAGAACTGCAGTCTACTCTTAAGAGAAGATGTGAGTTTAACAAATGAAACCTAACAAAAGCATTTGTTACAAAAGCAATTCCAACTGGTGCAAACCTTAAAACAGTGATGAGATCTTTCTAAGGTGCCATATTGAATATTGATCTCTCCCAGTACTCACTGTGGGCTGACGATGGATTCAAGAAGCATCTATGGACATGTGCCTGTGTGACATTGACAGAACAGGTGGTGAATTAGGGGAGAAAGGATGTGCAGCTGCCATCATTGCAGAGAGTCAATGAACTTATGGAAAGCTTTTGCAGTGTCAGATGTGAGAGCCCTAAGTTTCCTAAGGAAAAGGACTAGAAAGAAATTCCTGCGGTTATAGAGATAGAGATATAGGAAGGAGCGTTTGGTGTCAGGGCGATGGGTGGGGAATGCAAGCAAACACAGGTAGAGTCCCTGAGAATAGAACTTCTGGTGAAAGTTAGGAGATAATGAGACAAGACTGTGGGTAAGGTCCTCATAGTTCTTTGTGCAGCTGTGAAGAGCAGCGGATATCACCTGCCAGAGTGAGGACCCGCCAGGTGCCATACTCACAGGACTTGATGTCCTCATCTAGACACTCAGAATGCTGACTGCTAATTTCCTTTCTGTCTGTCTTCCTGGTGCTCCAAGAAGGGAAGTCTCTTGATGTCTCTCCATGCTCTTCTACTTCCTTCTCATACAGGAGATACTCAGTAAATGTCAGTGATAAATGTGTGTGGACTTAGCTTTAGAAGGAGCAGTTCTGCATGGAACAATTATGGTTAAGACAGAGGAAACAGATGAGTCAGGGCATGAAGACTGACAGGGAGGAAGAAGAGCAACCCTTGTAAACGAAGCTCCTAAGAAACGTATCTGTGAGACACAGAAGAGAGAGAAATCAATGCCCACACAAGGGCCTGGGTATAGGGAACAGATCTCACGGGGAGAAGGATTAGCAGAGTTACACGCTGAGACAAGAGCAGGAAGAGAGAGAAGATGAAGACATGTGGGAGAAGACCTGTGATGAAGATGGTAACCATCCATTCATCCACTTAGTCACTCAACAGATATTAATAGGGTGCCCTTCATGTCTGTGCTACACTGGTTGCTTGAGATCCACTGGGAGGAACAGGACCATATCTCTGCCCTTGAAAATTCTAAATATATATGGCCTGAACCCTTTCCACAGTTTAGTAAAGACTACAGAGCCTTCCCAGGAGGAATGCTTCTAACTGTATGTCATAAAATAAATTCTAAAGCAGCCTGATTATCTAAAATTCTCTTCAATGAGGTATCTCAGTAATTAATTTATGGTTTAATGACACATAAGGCTTTTATTTTGACTTTTTTATTAGATATTTTCTTATTTTACATTTCAAATGCTATTCCCTATACCCTCCCCCTGCCCTTCTCCCCTACCCACCCACTCCCACTTCTTGGCCCTGGCATTCCTCTGTATTGGGACATATAAAGTTTGCAAGACTAAGAGGCCTTTCTTCCCAATGATGGCCAACTAGGCCATCTTCTGCTACATATGCAGCTAGAGACACAAGCTCTGGGGGTTCTGGTTAGTTCATATTGTTGTTCCACCTATAAGGTTGCAGACCCCTTCAGCTCCTGGGGTACTTTCTCTAGCTTCTCCATTGGGGGCCCTGTGTTCCATCCTATAGATGACTGTGGGCATCCACTTCTGTATTTGCAAGGCACTGGCATAGCCTCATATGAGACAGTTATATCAGGGTTCCTTCAGCAAACTCTTGCTAGCATATGCAATAGTGTCTGGGTTTGGTGACTGATTATGGGATGGATCCCCTGGTGGGGTAGTCTCTGGATAGTCCATCCTTTCGTCTTAGCTCCAAACTTTGTCTCTGTAACAACTTTCATGGGTATTTTGTTCCCTATTCTAAGGAGGAATGAAGTATCCACACGCTGGTCTTCCTTCTTCTTGATTTTCACGTAAGGCTTTTTATTGGTATCCTCTACAAGTTCTTTTGAATTAGTTTTAATTGGTACAAGTTAAAAAAAACTGTCTTGTTTTCTCTTATGTAAAATGTTTTTATTAATGGCCATGTCTGAAATGAGCTAACAAGGTACAAAGTACACGTTGCACCTTGCCTAGACCATAGGCTGAGCTCTATAGAATGACAACTATTGTTTCTGATGGCACCTCCTTTACAGATTGGTCTAGAGAGAGATTAGAGAGGCCCACTGAACAAGGCAGCCGTCTCTCCTGATCACCACGCTGTTCCATAGCACAGCACCTGCTACACAGAGGAGACCAGTAAGCACGAGTTACCCACTAGTGCTAATCAGAGCATCCCTGTGGACTTGAATCTCTCTCCTTTTTGCACCTCTCTTGAATATAAGCTGGCTATTTTGTTCTTACAGGTATCATTTTGTGTTTTCAAAGCACACTCAAATGGTCCTGCTCTTGGAACCTCAGTAATCCAAATGAAATAGATATCTTGCATCTGGACACTCTCATCTTATGTTTTCCACCCAGATAAACATGAAGTACAGATGACAGTTAAGTTAGGACTGTTTTTTATATGGATACAGTTTCCCAGAATCCTTTAGCTCCATGGTCATTGAATAACTTCAAAATACAGCCTCCAGGTTGAACCGAAAGAATGTGTTAAGAATGCATTTTAGAAGAGATAAAGGAATGCCTTTACTGAGACCTTTATAAAACTCTGCGCCAGGAAACCTTACATTTGGCAATTGAGACAGTCATACAAATTAAATCAACTGGGGTTCTTTGCTCCTGGAGTGCTTGTGAATCCGGAAAGGCAATAGTCTTGTCCTTCCCACACCTTAATAGTGGGTCACTTGGATAAGAAGTTCCATCTCTGCCAATATTAGTCTTGCCATGTGTGAAATGGGGAGTATAGCACCTGTGGGGTGTGGCTGTTGGGCTGTGCAGAAGTCTCCTGTGCAGCACGTGTAGGCAATGGCACAGTGATCAAGAGTGCCATCGCTTACAAGCCTTGCAGCCTGGGGATTTCGTTCTTGCTTGCTGAACAGGAATGGCAGCCGCACACCCACCGACTGTTATGGGAAAGTCACAAGAGTCCTTTGTAAGTAGCACAAGGGAGAGGGAAAGTCTTCAGATCGTGAGCCTGGAGAGCACACCGGAATCAACCCAGCAATTTGGTCTTTGTCAAGAGTGTCAAGAGAATTTCAGATAAGCAGACTTCCTTTAGCCTAATGTTAACATCATGACCACCCTTGAAAACGTGGCATCATAATTTATAGTCATCCAAGTTGATTACATCTCTGGGTAGAGAATTTGTCCTTGAGGGAGTTTTCCCAGCACAGGCTACTCCAGTCCTGTCTGCTAAAAATAGCGTTTTCAGTGTGGACCTTTCACCCCAGCGGCACTTCAGATACTTAACACAGCCAACACCGGCAGGCACTGTTTGCAATTTCTCTTCAAGGCAAGGCTTCAGGAAGGAAGACAGAGAAGCAACCAGGCATCTAGAAGGGAAGATGCCACCTTTTGGTGGCAATGAGAGCAGAGGTCTTGTTCTTGCCACAAACCAGCTCCTCAAAGCACAGGGACTGTTGGTGACTTGGGCACTGAGAACACCAGCAGCTGGGGTTGGAAGCAGGATTCACTTCCAGGGAAATGAAGTTGAAAATAACGGAGCAGTGTACTCAGGGTAACTATGATGTGGAGGTGGGTCCGTAGCATCTTGTTGGTGCACAAAGTAGCCTCCTGGGACAGCCTGGGATAGTCCTTATTTGCAGACATCTCATTATCCCTGAACAATAGTGTGTCTTCCAGTCCTTGTTCCACTATCTCACTCTTCCAAGAGTCTCAGCCTCCTCCTGACACTGTCAGATCCGCAGATACATAGCAGCACCCCACCTCCCCTCAGAGGACGAACAGACCTTGTTATTTGGTTGTAAAATTACCTTTTAAAAAGCTACCCAGTATGCCTTAAAGTACACCTATGATAAATATCTAGCCAGAAGCTATTTCCAATACCCAGTGCACCTATGCATATGAAGAAAAAGACCAGAGCCCAGGGCACCTCCAGAGCACCATTCAGACATGTCCCCCAGGTGGCTTCTCCCTTAGCTGTGGGCAGCATAGGTTTGCTCTGCCTGTGTCTGTTTTCTATGGCTTCAGCCACACAGCAGGTGTGAGATACACCTCCAGCATTGTGTCGACAAGGGGAGTTGCTGTGTCTGGCTCATTGTCTTCAGCACCATGTGTGTGAGGTTCCTCTAGACTGTTGGGACACCTGGTCTCTCTCATTGCTACATAGTGACCTCCAGGGATAATATGTCACAATATGTTTATCGGTTGTATAGACCATCTAGTCATCTATAATTTAGGGCTGGTACCTTGAGTTCTGCTAGAAGCACTGGGTACAAGGCTTTGAGTATAAACACTCATACTGTTGACAGTATAAGCCCAGATGTGGAATGTATGAGCCACGGATATTTCTCTATTGAGTCTGAATAGATGGTGTCGAACAGCTTGCCAAAGCAGCTGTTCCAGGCTTGGCCATCCTCTGCATAGTTTCTCACTGAATGTGCAGCACAGGAAACCCTCTGATGAACTTGGAAGGGAAATTACCTGGGACTTTCTAGAACCAACCCCCAAGGAAGCTAAGATCATGCAGAATGAGGCTATGTCTACAACTCTGGAAACATGTCTCTCTAGCCCTAGCCATGTGCCCATCCCCATATCTCCTTGAGATGAGAGATGAGGAAGAGTGGTATTATGAGATTGGCTAGCCTGGTTCAGGCATTTTCCTCCTGCCATGGGAGGGAGGTATTGTGATTGACAGCTGTCTGGGTCACTGTCTGGAACTTCCAGTGAAGACCTGCATGTGAATACGCTTTGTGAGCAAGAACAACACTGCAGATGTCGGTTATTAACAGCCCACTTCCACTCCACCCATCACTATGATATGTTTTAACTCAGGAGATTAATAAGAATGAGCTCACTTCTTAAATGAAGTCTCCAGATCCAGCTGGACTTAATTGATGGGGAAGTGAAGGACTGGCAGACGTTTTCTCAGAGGCCTGATAGAGAAAGGTTGTGCCAAGATGGCAAAAAGACATGCATGCAGGAGAGATGGAGCTGAGGCTTACTGAGAATGGATGGCCATTGGGTGTTGTATGCACATGGGGGCTGGGGGAGGGGGCGGTTGACAGTTCATGTGATTCATCAAACACTGCCACATTAACAGGTCCCTCTTCCATGGCTGCAGGTGTACACTGTACACCTTCACTTCCAGGAGTGTGTGGGAGAGATGGATAGTTAGATGAAGTTTTCTGTCAAAGGCCTAATGGCACTTCCCTTTGTTTCCTCTGACTGATCTCTCTAATACCTCCTTAGATCAATAGAATAGAAGAGGAATGGGAGGAGCCAGGTCTACATCCCAGCTGCTCCATGCTTCCCTTCAAGCCTTTGGGGTTTTAGTTTGTTTGAAATGAGAGTTTGGGTTTGCCAATACTTTCCTATATCATGATGATGTGAAAATGTCAGTGATTTCCCTGCAGCTGCCACAACAATTAGAACATAATGGAGGTCGTAAAAATTCAGTTACTTGGGCTGGGCAGATGGCCAGGCAGTAAAGTCATACATGCACGAGGATCTGAGTTCAATCCCCAGAACCATGTAGAAAGCAAGACACAGGGCTGCATGCTTGTAATTCTAGAGCTATACAGGCAGAGAAAGGTGGATTCCTGGGCCTTGGTCAGGACAGTCAGACTAGCAAACAAGTCTAATCAGGGAAGCCCCGGGTCCCAGTGAGAGACCCTGTCTCAACAAACAAACAAACAAACAAGGCACATGGCACCTGAGAATAAAATTCAGTTCAACAGAATTGACCTCAGACCTATATGCTCCTTGCTACACAGGCACCCCCTACACACATGTGCACCTATACTCTTTTACACATACATACACACACACACACACACACACACACACACACACACACACACACACACATACACACACACACTCCTGGGCTCCTATATACACGTGCATCCATATACGAATGATCACATACACTCAGAATACAGCTATCTGTGCTGTCACATTCCGGAAGCCAGAAACCTGAGAAAAATCCTGAGCAGGGAGCGCTCCCTCTAAAGCAGTTGTTCTCAAGCTGTGGGTGGGACCCCTTTGGGGAATCACATGTCAGGTATGCGCATTCTGATTCATAACAGAGGCAAACGTACAGTTATGGAGTAGCAACAAAATGATTTTATGGTTGGGGGTCCCCACACCATGAGGAACTATATTAAAGGGTCACAGCATGAGGAAGGTTGAGAACGACTGCCTAACGAACCACAGAGGACAACCCTTGCTTGCCTCTGCAGCTCTCGTCGCTCTGGAACTGCCTTGGTGTGTCTCTGGATTCCCCAGACTCTGACTGTCTTCACAGCACCTTTCTCTGCTTCTCTCCTTCTCCCTTCCTGTTTCTTAGAAGGGCACTTGTGGCTGAGACTATAGCTCAATGGTAGGATCTTGCCTAGCCTGTTTAAAGCCCTATGTTCAATCTGCCAGTATTGCAAAATAATGGATTCAGAGTCTGGGGGATCCAGAGACACACCAAGGAAATTCCAGAGCCAACGGGAGCTGCAGAGGCAAGCAAGGGTTGTCCTCTGTAGTTCGTTAGGTAGTGGTTCTCAACCTTCCTCATGCTGTGACCCTTTAATATAGTTCCTCATGGTGTGGGGACCCCCAACCATAAAATCATTTTGTTGCTACTCCAAAGCTGTACGTTTGCCTCTGTCATGAATCAGAATACGCATACCTGACATGTGATCCCCAAAGGGGTGCCACCCACAGCTTGAGAACAACTGGGTACTCACACTTGACTCCTCCCCATGTCCTTAGCTGTATCTGCTAAGACCCTGTATTTAATTAATCCCATATTCACAATTCTATGTGGACATGTCTTTTTAGTATCAGTATTCAATCACAGCAGAAGTCTTAGGTGACATTCTCTCTCCTTTTTTAAAAGATTTATTTATTATATTTATGTACACTGTAGCTGTCTTCAGACACTTCAGAAGAGCAAGTCAGATCTCGTTAAGGATGGTTGTGAGCCACCATGTGGTTGCTGGGATTTGAACTCAGGACCTTTGGAAGAGCAGTCGGGTGCTCTTACCCACTGAGCCATCTCACCAGCCCCAGTGACATTCTCTTAAAGGGAATGTTTAAATAACAAATGGAAAAATTCACTATGTCTATTCTGCCTTTGATTATAAGTTCAAACCTGGGAATTCCGCGTTAAATCTTGATAGCGTTTAACATGAGAATCAAATAACTAATGTTTCCATTTGGTGAGGAGAAGACTTGGCTTTTCAATGGCTCAGAAGACATTGCATTTCATGATAAAAATCAGACATGTTATCATCGGTGGGCTGGTGCTCTCTGTCTCCTTCACTGGGTGTCTTTTGAGGCCAGGTACTGGGGGAGCTATTTAAGAAAGAGACAAGAAGCACCTCCGATCACTGCCAGCCATACATAGCAGGGTTGGCCCTCAGCAAAGCTTGTTGACTGGATATTGAAATATCCAGCTGAGTGGTAAATACAGACAATCATGCATACACTAGCAGTTGACTTTCTCAGGGAGCCTGTGTGCACAGAGGGGCAGGCCTCTGTCCCCAGGGACAGGTGGGAACTCCTGAGCAGTTGAACCCAATGACCATGCTTAGTCTATCTCTGTACACAGCTGTAATGTGATGTCATAGCAGCACTTTGCACCAGGCAGATGGGGGCTAAGAGGGTCCTAAGTTATGGCTGAGAAGTATAAGTCTCTCCTTTAATGAAGACTCAGGTACCTCGGGTTGGCTTTTATGTGGACTGGGTGTTGGGCTCTGCAAACTCTACCGTTTGCTCTGATTTCAGCTCTAGCCTAACAGTCAAAGCAGGGAGAGATGAATGAGCAGAGAGGCAGGAAAGCAAGACAGGTGTCTGTCTGGGGAGGATCAGAGGGTGTTATCTAGGGGGGCGGCATCAGATCTTCCTTGCAAAGATTTCTCTGGGTACTGAGCAAGCTGTGGATAGAGCCAGGACTGAAGTAAGCTGACACAGAGAGGAAGTAACAGAATCCAAGGGGCCAAGAGCAAGGGAGGAAGGCACACACACACACACACACACACACACACACACACACACACAGGCCTCACCTTCAAAACTGGCTTGTGTTCTGAGGATGAGGGTGGCTATGGAGGGCAAGACCCAGCCCTCCAGGAATGGTTGGCCATCGGGGCTCTGCCCTATGCTCCCTAAGCCAAGGTTACTGGAGTCTCCAGGTCTGCAGAGTGAAGCTGCCTTCTGGGGCTCTACAGCTCTCTATGCATGCCTGAGCATGCATCTGGGCTGGGGGTGGGGAGGCATAGTGGGGAATAGCTTCAGGTGTCAGGTTGGGAAGAGCTGCTGGTGGCTCAATGTCAAGAAATACAGATGCAAAGGCAAATGCTACTTTGTAGTGTTCAGTGCACTGGTGGCTAACAGCGGTGCACAGTGATCTTCCATGTATTTTGTGTTTAACTAGAAGAGAGGAGCTCAAAGCACCAGGCACAGTGATCAAAGCGGGAACTCTGCATTGTGCTGCTCCCACGAGTATATATGTGTGTAAAGTCTCAACTCTACACGTTACCCACAACTTCAAATAGAAATGTTTGAAGGGAGGAAAACCTTAGCCACCTGGATCTCATCCGTATGCGCTGTTTGGAGCTGCAAATGTGCACAATTAATATATTGAATAAACAGTCACAGTGATTGACTGTTGCCTGGCATTGACTGTTGCCCGGCATTGACTGTTGCCCAGCACCTCTCTGTGTAGCTGTAATGAGTGACAGAAGTTTCCTTCTGGAATGGCTGAATGTCTGCCCCTGCTCCCCAGCCTCTGGCTTTACCCTCAAACCATGTGTAGAATATGGACTGTGTGCCCTATTCCGAGGGCACTGTGTGCACCGCACTTACATACCTCATCTCCCTCTTGTGAGAGCCCCCATCCTCCAGTCCTCTGCAAAGCTCTCTCCTGCATTACTACTTCCTGGAAGCTCCCATCCATGAACCCAGCCTCCCTCTGGGATCCCTGCACACCCATTCCCCATTGGATTTCCTCCATCCCGACACATAGCAATATCCACTGTTCTTCATTACCCACTAAAGAAGCACATCGCTGAAGACAGGAACCATGGCTGGCTGATGCATGGCTGACACCATGATATGAAATGAGGCTCTGGGAAAACAGTTTGAGCAAGGGAGGGAGGGAGGAAGGGAGGGAGGGGGGGGGAAGGAGGAAGTGGGAAGGGACATGATGAAGTGACTGCAGCTAGAAGCAAGGGTGGCAGTCGTTCTAGGGAAATGGCCTTCTCAGAAGATGGATGCTCTGGGGGCTCACTGTGTCTGAGGCCATGGCCCTGGGCTGTAAGGCCACACAGAAGATTTCTGTCTTCAGTGGGAGGAGGGCTGCTGGCAAGAGTTCTTGTTCCCTTTTAACTGCACTTTATTGTAGGCTATTCATTTGCAGAATGAGCTCAGTCTGAGGTGAGTGATGTCTGTGGGGGTGTCGCTTTATTGACACAGTGAGATCAAGAAAAGTCTGTTTGTCAGCATCCTCAGGAGGGAACATGAGGAAAACTTTCGCTCAGCTATGAAACGCCTCCCACTCATGTCAGCCCTGTCCTTAATAAGTAATCAGTAGTCCCATTCATACTTACCACAGATTTCAATGCATTTTCCCTTTACAAACACAAATTGAAACTATTTTGGGGGTCTGGAAATTCTGAATTTGTTATTTTAATTACCCAAACAACACATGTTTATCAAGTTGTGCTGTGTGCTTTTTGCTTTATTTCCTGGATTAAATTTAAAATAAATGTGTCATTATTCTAAGTAAGAATTACAAAGAGCACTCACGTGTCCTTATTCCTTCTTATGGAATAATGGAGCACACGTGGACATATCACTAAGCATAAGCACACTGGATCATGTGTGAGTCTTTATATGACACATGTGTGACACCACAGACAGGAATCTGCAACTACTCGCTTTGCTGTTAGCTTGCACTTCGAGGTATATCCACACTGCACTTTAGACCCTCTCCATCCCTCCCCCTCCCTCCCTCCCCCTCCCTCCCTCCCTCTCTCCCTGTCTCTCTTCATTATAACTATAAGATTATGTTGTGTGAAAATATCTGAACATGATTATCCATCTTGCTGGGAATGCTTTCACATTTTTGTATTCACGTTATTTCATATAGTGCTGATCAGAATCTTCTCAAGTATGCCATTCTGTGTGCATTCCGTGGCGGCATCTCTCCACATTTACGCCGTGTTATTTTAAGGGTTATTGATATAGTGCAGCGGCCTTCGTGCTTAGCTTATGGCTGTTGTCAGCCCCAGTGGTGAACTTTAAAGATACAATCCTTCAATTTGCTCCTGTATAAGCTTGTAAGCTCTTCACTTTTGCTGAAGGTCTGGTCTGGAATTTCATATCATTTCCCTAGGCTTCCCACTCTTCCTCTTCTTTTAAAACTTTTTGTTGATTCTTTATGAATTTCACACCATGTACCCCAATCCCACTCATCTCCCTCCCCTTGTACCCACCCTCTACCCTTGCAACCTTCCCACACCAACAGAAAAAAAATCTCATTGTGGAAGCCGTAGTGTGTCATAGTGTGTCCCACACTATACCTCTTGTCCACACTCATTTACTTGCAAATGTACATTGCAATGACTCGTTGGTCTGCTACAAGACCTCTGGCTTCTGCTACTCTATCCATACTGGAGCCCCACTCTTCTCAGATATGCTCTTGTGGCCCTGTGTCACGGAGATCTGTAGTTTGGGATCTGTAGGACCAAACTACATGCACTCCAGCAGATCATCAAAGAGGTAGATGTTGAGGTGAGCCAATTCAAAGCCCTGGATCTGAGCCTGAGAGGGATCTTAGCTGGTCAGCCTGCCAGCTCTCCCACTCTTGTGTCCTCAGGGCCCGCTTACCAGCAACCCCCTCCCCCCACTCCAGGGTCAGCTCCATTGTGCTGTCCTGGTGAGGTGCAGGGCCTGCTCTCCCGTATGCTGCAGTTAGTGAGGGACAGGGACAGATCTTCTGCTCTGATGACCTTGGGGCCAGCTTTCCTGTCTGCTGTAGGTGGCAAGGGGTGAGAAGAGGATGACTTGCCCCAAGGTCATCAGAGCAGAAGAGCTGTTCCTGTCCCTCACTAACTGCAGCATATGGGAGAGCGAGCCCTGCACCTTACCTAGACAGCTCATCTACAACTCCTGCAATGTGCAGGGTTCCTCTCCTGAGTACTGTAGCTGGTAGGAATGGAGTCAGCTCTCCTGCTCCCGTGTTTCCAGGTCCTGCTCTCCCACACTGCTTAAGTGGTGTGGGTGTTGGGGGACCAATTTGGTGCAGCCCACAAACATCAACATGTCCTTTGGGGGGCATCCCAGACCAGGAACGTTTGCCTAGCCTTTGGTGGTGACAGACCCTTATGGCTACAGGTCCATGGTCCCAGACATGGCCTCAGTTGCTAGTACAGGCCAGGACCCCACAATGGTCCTATGTTTGAGTAGTTTTTACTTGTGTCTAAACAAACTCTTCTCAAACATGGGCAAGTCTACTCTTAAATCTGCCTAATGAGTACTTGTTTCCAGTATTGGAGTGTGCAGGCTTCCTACACCCTGGTCGTGTTTCATAGGCATGTTACAGTTCTCCGTTCTCACACATTTTAATTCTTTCTTAGTAGATCCCAGTTCTCACAATTACACTGATGTGTCTCTCTGAAACCCCGACTTCTAGTAACGTTTGTGTGCACTAACATTCTCCTCAGTAACGAATATTTTCATTTTCTGCATGTTCTAATTCCACTGTCTGGAGAATTTGTATCAATGAATAGTGGATACAAAGTAATATTTACGTTTTGAAAGAGCATGCCTCCTTCTTGCGCCAGGTCACTGGAGTCAGGGCAGTGACTTAATCTGGCTTCTTCCTGGCTTGCATCTTAGCCTTGCTGCAAGCTTATTAATTTTTATTTATAAATTATAGTTTGGTGAAAAGGCCAGATGCTGTTCTCTTCAGAAGAAAATCAGTAGATAAGCAGTATTTAGTAATGTTCAATTAGAGGATCAAGGGTCTCTTTCTCCAGCCAAAGGTGCCAGCATTGCTCCTTTTGGAAGGGAACCCCATGAACTCCAATTATAAACACTTCAGGCTAAAACACTGAAGGAAATTCTAAAAACAAAGAAAACAAAACAAAACAAAAAACAAAAAATAAAACTTAAATTGTACATGTTAAAGGGATTATGAGGGTTAGTATTATCAACTTGACAGACTCTGGGTGAACATTCCTGTGGGGATCTCAATTACATTAACTGAGGTGAGAAGCTCACCTTTGGGTGGTACCACTCTCTGGTTGGGACCTCCACTGTACAGACAGAGATAGGAAGCAGAGCATTAGTGCCTCTCTGTGTTCCTGGCTGTAGATGTCATGGGAGCAGGTGTTTCAAGCTCTTTCTGTCTTGACTTCTTCACCATGATGGAAGAATAAGCCCTTTCTCTCTTGGTTGGTTGTGTTAAGAGCATTCTCAGAAGCTCAGATGGGGTGTGCTGCAGTCACAGCACAGGCCTTCCCAGTGCATTAACAGTTCCTTCTCCTTGCAGTTTGCCTTGATTGGCACCCTGGAGCTTTTCCCTCTGGAGTTTCATGAAGGACTTGACAGTCCTCGTGAATTTCAGTAGCCTCACTCTAGACAGCTTTAACTTGACAGAGCCAGTTCTGAGTCTGAGTCTGACTGTGGAGACGGTTCCTGGAACTTTTTGCTGGGTCTCTGAGTTGTGAAGTACCTGGGATGGGAGACCTTTCTCTTTGCTTTATAGCCTGGCTAATTGCTTTCTGGGTCACTGGAGAGAGGGTTGTCTATCCTGGGTCTTTTATGCTGGGGACATCTCCTTCCCCAAATTTCACAGGATTTTGTCTTGCTCTCTTGCCTTGGCCCTAAGTTTGGGCTCTCTCTCAGTTCCCCTGACTGGCCATTTGCTCTCTACTTGTGAGTGTGGTGATGCTGGGAAGACCCTGTGCCTCTCACACCCGATCTCTGAGCATGTGGCATACCCTGACCCCTGGGAAGGGACAGGCAGCTGTTGTCTTGCTGTCGGGTTGGTGGTTGCCTCAGAACTCTCCCTCATCTTCACCAGCTCATGAACTACTGCTGTAAGTTCATCTGTCCGTGCGAGCTTCCCTCTGCTGTAAGTTCATCTGTCCATTCAAGAGCTTCCTCCTCCTGGGGTCCTAGCAGGGCTTTGCTCTTTGTCTCTCAGAGGGATAGCTTATCACTTTGGAATTTACCTCACATATCTTTGAACTTTGGCTCTTGCCTGATGGGTTTAGAGACATTATGATGTCAAGTTGTTTCTGGACTGGTAGGATTTTCATATGAATGTCTATCTTTTACTTGTATGAGAAACCATTGGTATTTGGGGTATGTTTGTGCAACTAAATTTCTTCTTTTCTTTTCCTTTCCTTTTCTTTCCTTTCCTTTCCTTTCCTTTCCTTTCCTTTCCTTTCCTTTCCTTTCCTTTCCTTTCCTTTCCTTTCCTTTCCTTTCCTTTCCTCTTTCTTCCTTCCTTCCTTTCTTTCTTTCTTTCTTTCTTTCTTTCTTTCTTTCTTTCTTTCTTTCTCTCTCTCTCTCTTTCTTTCTTTCTTTCTTTCTTTTATTGGATATTTTCTTTATTTACATTTCAAATGTTATCCCTTTCCCAGGTCTTCCTTCGAGAGCCCCCCTAATCCATCCCCCTCCCCTGCCTCTTTGAGGGTGCTCCCCCACCCACCCACCCACCCACTCCTGCATTCCCACTCTGGAATTCCCCTACACTGGGGCATTGAGCTCCGACAGGACCAAGGACACTTTTCTTGCCCTTGGCCATTTATACTCTAAATTTACTATTGCTCTTTGCTTAAAAAAAAAAAAAATTAACACACGGAAGGGTTCTTTTAAAGATTTATTTTTATTTCGCTCTCCCCTCCCTCTCTATGTGTGGTGTGTGTGTGTGAGTGTGTGTGTTTACATGTGGATATATACATATGAGAGCTGGTACCACAGAGACCAGAAGAGAATGTCAAGTCCCCATGTAGCTAGAGTCACAGTTAGTTGTGAGCCATTCGGCACGGTGCCTGGGCTCTGAAATCTGGCTTTGCAAGAGCATTCCACCCTCTTACTCTTACCCTCACGCTTTCCCTCCAGCCCCAGAGTTGTTTATGCAATGTGGCTATCAAACTCTTGCCAATCACACATACTACAAATACCCTCCTCAAATCTGCAGCTTACGTTTTTATTTTCTACTTTTCCTTTCGACACAGACGTTTTATTTTGACAGATCCTCATTCGTGCATCTTCTCTTTGAGTACTGTGCTTGTTTCATTTCTTTATTCCGTGTCCCATAGACTGCACCTCTGTCACGGGCCTTACTTCCCGTTTTCCTGGGTCTGTATGAACTCTCTGCCACACCTCTGGTCTGTTACCATCCCCAGTATCTCCATCTTGCTGATTTCGCTCTTCTAACAAGTTTTGGGCTCTGGCAAGTCAGCCTTTCACCTCATTTTTCAAAAGCTCTCCTGGGTGACTTTACTCCTTGTTCTCTCAGACAGACTTTTGAATCCATTTGTCGAGTTCTATTAAAGCTATCAGCTTTTGACAGGAAAACCATTGGATTTATAGATTAATTTTGGGGAAGCTGACATTTTTATTATTGGATCTATGACATGGCATATGTATTTAGGGTTTTTATATAAAGCTTTATATCACAGTATTATAATACTATCCATACACAGCCGTGCATCTATTGAGGGATTTAATCTTAAGTGCCTTGTATTACTTACAGCTTGGACCCTGAGTGCTTCCCAAAGGCTTAGGAGTTAAAGTCTTGGTTACTACTGGGAGCAGATGAAAGCTGCAGATTGAGCCCAGAAGGAGAAACTTTGGTTTGGGTGGCTTGCCAGCAAAAAAGGATTTTAAAAAAGATCTCCCCATCTCTGTCTCCCTTTCTCCCTCCCCTTCTCTTTCCCTCCCTTCCTCTCCTTTCCCCCCACGATGCATACCCATGGGTGTGCGCGCGCGCGCGTGTGTGTGTGTGTGTGTGTGTGTGTGTGTGTGTGTGTGTGGTGTGTGTGCATGTATGTATGTGTGTGCCCTCTCACATGCACACACTATGCTTGCCACCTTAACAGATATAAGGCAATGTCCACTGTGGGGTTTTCTTTTTTTGCTTTTAATTTTTTTTATTAGATATTTTCTTAATTTAATTTCAAATGCTATCCCGAAAGTTTCCTCTACCTTCCCCCCACCCTGCTCCCCTAACCACTGACTCCCACTTCTTGGCCCTGGCATTCCCCTGTATTGGACATATAAAGTTTGCAATACCAAGGGGCCTCTCTTCCCAACGATGGCCGACTAGGCCATCTTCTGCTTCATATGGAGCTAAAGACATGAGTTCTAGGGGTTCTGGTTAGTTCATATTGTTGTTCCTATTATAGGGTTGCAGACCCCTTCAGCTCCTGGGGTACTTTCTCTAGCTTCTCCATTGGGGACCCTGTGTTCCATCAAATAGATGACTGTGAGCATCCACTTCTTTGTTTGCCACATACTGGCATAGTCTCATATGAGAGTTATATCAGGGTCCCTTCAGCAAACTCTTGCTGGCATATGCAATAGTGTCAGAGTTTGGTGACTGATTATGGGATGGATCTCCGAGTGGGGTAGTCTCTGGATAGTCCATTCTTTCGTCTTAGCTCCAAACTTTGTCTCTGTAATTCCTTTCATGGGTATTTTGTTCCCTATTCTAAGGAGGAATGAAGTATACACATGCTGGTCTTCCTTCTTCTTGATTTTCTTGTGTTTTTCAAATTGTATCTTGGGTATTCTAAGATTCTGTGCTAATATCTGCTGATCAGAGAGTGCATATCTAGTGACTTCTTTTGTGATTGGGTTATCTCACTAAGGATGACATCCTCCAGATACATCCATTTACCCAAGAATTTAATAAATTCATTGTTTTTAATAGCAGAGTAGTACTCCATTGTGTAAATGTACCACATTTTCTGTATCCGTTCCTCTGTTGAGCGACATCTAGGTTCTTTCCAACTCCTGGTTATTATAAATAAGGCTGCTATGAACATAGTGGAGCATGTGTTCTTATTACCAGTTGGAACATCTTCTGGGCAAATGCCCAGGAGAGGTAATGCTGGATCCTCAGGTAGTACTATGTCCAATTATCTGAGGAACTGCCAGACTGACTTTCAGAGTGGTTGTATTAGTTTGAAATCCCACCAGCAATGGAGTAGTGTTCCTCTTTCTCCACATCCTAGCCAGTATCTGCTGTCACCTGAATTTTTTATCTTAGCCATTCTGACTGGTGTGAGGTAGAATCTCAGGGTTGTTTTGATTTGCATTTCCCTGATGATTAAGGATGTTGAACATTTTTTCAGGTGGTTCTCAGCTATTCAGTATTCTTCAGTTGAGAATTCTTTATCTCTGTACCCCATTTTAAATGGGGTTATTTGTTTTTCTGGAGTCCAGCTTCTTGAGCTCTTTGTATATATTGGATATTAGTCCCCTATCAGATTTAGGATTGGTAAAAAATCCTTTCCCAATCTGTTGGTGGCCTTTTTGTCTTATTGACAGTGTCTTTTGCCTTACAGAAGCTTGGCAATTTTATAATGTCCCATTTGTCAATTCTTGATCTTACAGCACAGGCTATTGCTGTTCTGTTTAGGAATTTTTCCCCTGTAGCAATAGCTTTGAGGGTTTTCCCCACTTTCTCCTCTATAAATTTCAGTGTCTCTAGTTTTATGTGGAGGTCTTTGATCCACTTAGACTTGAGCTTTGTACAAGGAGATAAGAATGGATCAATTCGCATTCTTCTACATGATAATTGCCAATTGTGCCAGCACCATTTGTTGAAAATGCTGTCTTTTGTCCACTGGATGGTTGTAGCTCCCTTGTCAAAGATCAAGAGACCATAGGTGTGTGGATTAATTTCTGGGTCTTCAATTCTATTCCATTGATCTACCTGTCTGTCGCTGTACCAGTACCATGCAGTTTTTAACACAGTTGCTCTGTAGTACAGCTTGAAGTCAGGCATGGTGATTCCCCCAGAAGTTCTTTTATTGTTGAGAATAGTTTTTGCTATCCTAGGTTTCTTTGTTATTCCAGATGAATTTGCAAATTGCCCTTTCTAACTCAGTGAAGAATTGAGTTGGAATTTTGATGGGGATTGCATTGAATCTGTAGATTGCATTTGGCAGGATAGCCATTTTGATTATATTAATCCTGCCAGTCCATGAGCATGGGAGATCTTTCCATCTTCTGAGATCTTCTTCTATTTATTTCTTCAGAGACTTGAAGTTCTTATCATAGAGATCTTTCACTTCCTTAGTTAGAGTCACACCAAGGTATTTTTTATTATTTGTGACTATTGTGAAGGGTGTTGTTTCCCTAATTTCTTTTTCAGCCCGTTTATCCTTTGTGTAGAGAAAGGCCATTGATTTGTTTGAGTTAATTTTATATCCAGCTACTACACTGAAGCTGTTTATCAGTTTTAGAAGTTCTCTGGTGGAATTTTTGGGGTCACTTATATATGCTATCATATCATCTGCAGAGAGTGATATTTTGACTTCTTCCTTTCCAATTTGTATCCTCTTGATCTCCTTTTGTTGTCGAATTGCTCTGGCTAGGACTTCAAGTACTACATTGAATATGTAGGGAGAAAGTGGGCAGCCTTGTCTAGGCCTTGATTTTAGTGGGATTGCTTTGAGTTTCTCTCCATTTAGTTTGATGTTGGCAACTTGTTTACTCTATATTGCTTTTATTATGTTTAGGTATGGGCCTTGAATCCCTGATCTTTCCAAGACTTTTATCATGAAAGTGTGTTGGATTTTGTCAAATGCTTTCTCAGCATCTAAGGAGAAGATCATGTAGTTTTTGTCTTTGAGTTTGTTTATATAGTGGATTACGTTGATAGATTTCCATATATTAAACCATCCCTGCATTCCTGGGATGAAGCCTACTTGTTCATGAAGGATGATCATTTTGGTGTGTTCTTGGATTCGGTTTGAGAGGATTTTATTGAGTATTTTTGCATTGATATTTATAAGGGAAATTAGTCTGAAGTTCTCTTTCTTCCTTGGATATTTGTCTGGTTTAGGTATCAGAGTAACTGTGGCTTCATAGAATGAATTGGGTAGAGTACCCTCTGTTTCTATTTTGTGGAATAGTTTGAGGAAAGTTGGAATTAGGTCTTCTTTGAAGGTCTGATAGAACTCTGCACTAAACCCATCTGGTCCTGGGCTCTTTTTGGTTGGGAGACTATTGATGACTGCTTCTATTTCTTTAGGAGAAATGGGAATGTTTAGATCGTTAATCTGATCCTGGTTTAACTTTAGTACCTGGTATCTGTCTAGGAAGTTGTCCATTTCATCCAGGTTTTCCAGTTTTGTTGAGTATAGCCTTTTGTAGTAGGATCTGATGATGTTTTGGATTTCCTCAGGTTCTGTTGTTATGTCTCCTTTTTCATTTCTGATTTTGTTAATTAGGATACTGTCCCTGTGCCCTCTAGTTAGTCTGGCTAAGGTTTTATCTATCTTGTTGATTTTCTCAAAGGGAGGGGGAAGGGTATAGGGAACTTTCTGGATAATACTTGAAATGTTAATGAAGAAATTATCTAATAAATGTTGGAAAAAATAAATTGGGTAAAAAAAAAAAAAGAAAGAAAGTTCTGAAGGCCATCTTTTCCTCTCAGTTTACAGTCATATCTGCCATAGGACCACCCAAGCCCCAGAATAGGGGTACAATCTTGAGTTTAATGTCCCCAAATCTCCAGAGTGGCCATCTTCACCACAACTTTGCCCTTATTCTTTATCTCTTTGTAGGACACACAACAGGTTCTGAGCCTGGCAGCCAGAGTCCCTTGGATCAGGCACTGCCTGTCTCTGTTGCAGGATGATCCTACAGCCCAGAGATGCAGATACCCCAGTTTTAGGTGCCTGTCCCCCCCTCCTCTATGTCCTCATCTTTAGGGACTCTCTTACACATCTTCTCACCTCTGAGACCAGCTCTTGCTTCAAGCTGCAGAGTCCCCTAAACTCTTAATATCACAGGATGTCATGTCACTCATTGCTCGGCTTAAAATGATTAGGTCTCTTCCCTGACATTTGTGCCAGCTTCTGAGCTCCTTGAGGACAGAGGCCAATGACATTATGACAGAATCATTTTACAAACCAGAATCCAGCCCCCAGATTCCCAGCTGTGGTCTCCGGTGGATGACAGTTTAGATGACCTGGACAGCAAAGGGTGTGATGTATTCCATAAACAGACAGAAGAAAGCACTGGTCTTCATTTATATAAAGCGTGTGCATATTAGAGCTAATTGAGAGATTTATTATCATAATTATTACTGTCACAGAAGGTTTTCCAGCCTCATCACCAGTTTTCAAGGGACACAGCTTGAACTAATACTGTATTTCTCTGCGTGGCTCAAAATAATGTTCCAGTATTTCATGCAACAGTATTTTTACCTGCTGGGCTGGCCTGCATGGATTCCCTCTATCCTTGGCTGATAGAAGCCAACTCTTTGCCTTCTTAGTTCAGGTGAGTCACTGAAGCCTTTCATGTTTATATGTGGGGTACTTCCTCAGCACACTGAAGTTGCTGCACACAGTACCAAAAACCCAGGCTTCTGACTGTGGAGACCCGCCTGTGTCAAGCATGGTAAAGAGAATATCTTGGTTTATTTCCATAAAGTTGATGTGACTGTGAACTGAGGAGGACACCAGCTTTGGAGCTGGGCTGTCGCCTCCTCACTAAGAGTCCTTTCACGTCACCACAGCCCTGAGGTTCAGAGTCAGCTCCATCCTTGGAGATGGAGGGGGTTCAGAGAGGTTGAAGGTCTTGCTCCAATGGAAGGATTTATTTGCCCCACAGTTCCAGGTTGCCATCCATCGTGGCAGGAACCACAGCAACAGGGACTCGAGTGAACTGGTCCCTTTAGACGGTCAAGACCAGAAAGCAGTGAATTAATACTTAATGCTAGTGCACAGCTTGTTAGCCGTGTTTCATATACAGTCCAGTCTATCTCACAGACTGTATAGGCTCCACTCACACTTAAGATAAGTCTGCTAACAGCTATCAACACAATCAAGACCATCTCTCAAAGACATTCTAAGAGGTTAACATAATCAAGCATTATAATCAATTGTTATTCTAAACAATGGCTTACTTCAGAGAGTCAAGTAGGCCACTAATGCCATTTCAAAAGAAGAAGGGGTAGTGTCTTACAAAAGAGTAGCATGGAAGGCATCTGAAATGATCTAACCTCATTGTGTGTGTGAATGAAAATGACTTGCTAATACCCTTTTTCTGAATCAATATTTGCCAATAAAAGTATTTACATATATAGACTCTATAATGAGAACCCTCTGCACACTGGACACTGAGCTAGATATCAAGACTTTTACAGTAAACAAACTCAGACACCCTCCCAGACATTACAACCCAAAAGCAGACCAGACCATCTCTGATCCAACAGCAACACACAGTAGATGCATGGGGAAAGAGCATGGGCTTCTAACTGCATATAACAAAGGAATCTTGCCTCCCTTTTAAGACTAAGGTGGGATGGAGATGGTGTATCCTCTTCTTGTCATTTGTCCTGGTGGTGAAGACACTGATGAGACTTGTTCTACATGCAGGGAGAATGGTTTATATTTGCTTGGTTCTAGTATGATTCAAGAATATCATGATCATCTGACATGCTTCTAAATTGATATGACCTTAGGATTTTTAATCAACTTGCAAGTGAAGAAACATATGTCCTACAAAGTGAATTAATGTTAGCTTCATGCCTTTACAAAGTCTTTCATACGTGACTGCCTGTGAAAGCCACCCCAAGCAGGAAGTGGATGGAGGTTGTCTGACTTCTAGAAGATTCCCTCATCTCTCACCCTAGCAAAGGACCACTGCTATTCCAACTTCTACCATAAGGTATTAATGTAGCTACTTTAGTCTTTATATAAATAGTCATTAACTTGCATTACCATATTCTGGGACGATGTGAACAAATGTATATTCACCATAGATCAGACACTGACAACAGACCAAAGGAGTGATTCCACCCCATAGATCAGACACTGACAACAGACCAAAGGAGAGATTCTACCCGTCTAGTTTGATGAAGCAGGGAGTTAATTGAGTACTTACAGGATGGCTAGGGGGTTACCTACAAGACAGTGGGTGACCCCTAAACAGCTTCATTCCTGAAGAGTACTACCTCAGTATGGACACTGGTTTCCTGAACGCCGTAATGATGGAGTGCCCACTTCAATTAACCCTATGTCTCCTGTGTGCTCTTGCACCTAAGACTACATGAATATGAGACAGTACTACATGGAACTTGAAGGCGGTACACACAAGAGGGGTTGGGGTCTCAGATGAAGGTCAATAACCTTGCCAACGCCTCCTTCTGAGACAGAAAGTCAACAGACATGGCCTTTCTGAGAGTCTCTTGCATGTAGTCATGATTATTCTAAAAAAAAAATGTCTGTTATGCCCAGAGAACAGCATTTTGGAACACAGAGAATCTATATTATTTCAGGCTTCTTACACATAACATAATGTGATTGAGAATATCAACCTCACTGCTATGTTCTTGAATATGGAAAGGTCTCTCTGTTTCAGTGTTGTATTCTATTAGGTCGTGTAAGTTTCTCCCAAGCTGATTATTTGTGTTGAGTGGTTGAGGTATTTACAATTTGAGACTTCTGTGAATAGAATCCTTTGAAGCCTCTTTACACCACAAACATTCTCTTCTTGGGTAATTTCTATGTTTTGTTTTTTTTTTTGTTTGTTTGTTTGTTTTTAACAGAGTACAACATTCAGAATACATAACACATATACAAAGATATGGCAGGCTCCTGTGTGCTGCCATCATCATGCACAAAGAGTTGCTGTGGTCCTCTGTCACTCTGTCCCAGGGGGAGGAGACTATAGGACATGGGCTCCTGAGGTCATTTTTGATCTCACAGCTTCCTGTCTGTGACAAAGTTATAGACACAAAGCTCAAAGGCAAAATTTGACCTTCCCAGGACTTACACTGTGCTCAGTAGCTTCTGAGAGCCATGTAGAATTGACAAATGCTTCATCTCCTGTCTTTGAAGCTGGGTACTGCCTCTCTCAGTCAAGTCTAAAACATAATTGACAGAAAGTCCCATCATAAAATCTGGAAAGAGACTTCAAATTCAGGCTTCCATGACTAGAGATCACTTGAAAGGAGCCAAGAGCTTGATACATGATAAAGAGAGAGTCCAAAGAGTAGTCACCAAAGGGTCCCTTCCACAGTTCTTCCAGGAACACCTCTGCCTTGATGCCAGCTATACTTTTTGGGCTGATGCATACTACCACCTTGGTATAAACACTCAGGCAAGCAGACCTTAACTGCCTTGTCTGCCTGCCTGCCTGCCTGCCTGCCTATCTGTCCATCCACTCCTTCACTACTATTATAATCTGGTGATTTAGTCAGATAGCCTGTTCCCAGGATATCACTCCCGGAGACTGAGTGACATTCAGAGTTGTCGTGTAAGGGCAGAAATTGGGTGTGCCACTACCTCCAGATCTTTGGAGTGGCATGGAGCAGGCATCCCATGAATGAGTGATGATCGTCGTCTTAGTGTAGTTTCCTCTTGTGCTAAAATACCTTGACATAACAGCTTAAGAGATGAAGGATTTATTTGGCCAACAGTTTAAGTTTACAGTCAATCGTAGCAGAAAACTGATGGTGAAAGTAAACATGAACAGCCAGTCACATCACATCTAAAGTTGAAAGCAGAGAATAATAAATTAATCTATGCATTGTCATACAGTTCAAAATCTCTTTCCTAAGGAATGCTGCTGCCCACAGTTGCTGGGGTCTTCCCATCTCAATAAGTGCAATCAAGATTATCTCCTATATACATGCCCAGAGGCCAAGCTGATCTAAGCAATATCTTACTGTGACTCCCTTTCTGGATGATTGTTCATCTGTAT
>LR749925.1:26101-167115 GCA_902729485.2 Mus minutoides | reverse complement strand
TCTCTGCAAAGTCTAGCATTGAATGACCGTGATCTACCCGAGCCACCGTCCTAGCTCTATCAGGTATTGGGTATGAAAATGTGGACAGATGTGGTGTAACCTTCCTAGGTTTCAGTTTGCTCAGTATATAAGGGTGATTATAGCTCATGCCTAGTGAAAACAATGAGTGCTTTAATCAGTGTTGCGTGTGAGCGCTTTTCAGCATTTGTCTCTGGGTGTGTTCATGTACATTAGCCTCTAGGCTTATTGAGGGTTAAGGAGTCCCATCTGAAGCCTCCATGTCTTCAGCTCTCCACCTCCCTCCCTCCCTCCCTCCTCTAGCCTCATAGATCCCCTGATGAATGGAGTGGCTCTGTTCCCCTTTCTTTCACAGATCACACCAATCCATTAGGTGGTCTTGGGAATCCCCTGAGCTCAGCCCTTCTCACTTCCTCAGCTCCAGACTGGCATCAGTTGTCACCATCTTTCTCCTGACAAGTGTCATAGGTCTCTGCTAGATCATCTCTCCCTTGATCAATCCCAACCTGTAACTCCCAGTGAAAATACAGGGTTTCTATTAAAACCCTCCAGTTCCTCTCTCAAACTTATCTAGATAGTTCCATGTAAGCCCAATTTTTGCAGTGACCCCTACACACCCCATGATTTTGCTTTTTCTCTCTCTAGATTTATTTCTACTCTGTCCCTTCCAGACTCATCACATCTGTTCCTCATGACCATCAGGCACACATCTGCCCCAGGACCATGAGACTTACTGTACCTACCTTCAATGGGCTCCTTGCCCTTTGAGGTCTGTGTGCTACCTCCCTTTCCACCCCAGGTTATTCTCAATGGGACTTCTCAGAAAGCCACATGGGCTGTAACAGGAAGGCTTCTAAGCAAAACTGTGGACTTTTGTTAGTTCTTTCTAGAGAGAGTTGTAGAACAAAATACCTGACCTGATGCCACCTCTTCAACTCTCTCTACTTCTATTAAGATGCTACTTTTAGCTCTTAGTGCTAATGACATGGTGCAGATGACATTTTCCAACCCATGCCAGAAACTCAGTCATTGAGACACCAAGTATGAACTCTGACCTTCCAAATGGTAAACTCAGTGTACCATCTTTACATTGTAAATAGTGGAGTCAGGCATTTCATTATAGCAATCCACTGACCAGCACACACACACACACACACACACACACACACACATGAGCACAGGTGTACTTGTACAACCCTGCACAGAGAGCCACTTGCATTAAGAATCATAGCTTCTTGAGATTTTCATTGCATCTGGGGAGAGAGAGAGAGAGAGAGAGAGAGAGAGAGAGAGAGAGAGAGAGAGAGACTTCTAAATGCCTTTGAATTTTCTCAATAATGAACACCCACTTCACCATAACCAAATGTCCACCAGCCTCATGGCACTGATTATAATGAGATTTTCACCATTAAATAGAAATATGCTAAGCTCCCAGCAGGCACCAGGTCCTGGCTGGGCATTGCAATAATTTAGATGTGGTCAGAAGGATAACAAAGCTGCTGTAAGAAAAAGACAGCTAAACAGAAGGCAACAAAGTGAGAACAGTATTAAAAGAGACCCAAAAGGAGAGAACCCAGCCCATAACTCTGTCAGGACCCCATGGGCTTCTCCAATCTGCCTCTGGCTATGGGAGCCCCGGCTTTCTGGGCTGCTGGGTTCCAGAAGGAAATGGAGGAAGCCTACATTTGGGAAGAAAGGCCCTACTGTATCAGAGGCTAAGAGTCATATGTGGTAAAAGGTCTGTGGTAAAAGACAGTTTCCAAGAAGCAATGAAAACTACCAAGAATGTCTACTGGTGGAGGAGTGCTTAACTGGGGGACACAGGGGTGTCAATGTGCATGGTCAGAGCAAGAAAGGGAACAGAGCAGACCTAAAGGAGCCCTAAGCTTCAGTGTTGTCAGGGTGAAGCTGGAGAGTTCTGCAGAGGACAGGGAGGGGATTGGCTTTCCTGAATAGCCAGGCACTGTGCTGCCCAGCAAAGGGGACAACTTGGCCAGTGCAGCTATTTGTAGCAGGGTCCATTCTAGACATGCTGGTGGTGAGGGCATCTGCACTCAGTGATTTCAGCACTGAACATAAGGCAGCCTGGCTCTGCTGGTGAGGCTCTGTGTGCCTAATTCTGAGGCTTGGAAATGGTCCTGCGGGCTGTTGCAAGGCCCATGAATATGCAACAGATATGCACCTTATAGGAGGGATGGCTAAAGATCAACTGGTCAATGGAGAAAGAAAGCAACAAGACAGGTTAGGAGGCTGGTGCTCTCTAGTAGGGAAAGAGACCCTTCACTAAGTCATAGAACACAGAGGACAGTACACGAGAGAAATAGCAGTACCTTGCCTCATATCAAGCTCTTCAATGATTGGGATTTTTTAGCTGTACACTAAAGTGTGTGTTAATCAGAACCAGAGGGGCTTGGTCTCTTGCCTGAAATCACATAGTTGTGAAGATGTGAATGAGGATGACTGGGAAAATTCTCAGCCGGCATTTCTGAATCAGCACCAGGAACAGCTCCCAGAACCAAGTCGCCAGGCAGACCCAGCGCCTCAGTCCTCAGTAAGGCAGGACACCTGCATTTCCTCAGCAGAAGCAGTACCAAGCATGGTTGACAGCCAGTGACGAACATGACAGCATTAGCAACAGAAATATTCAAATGCAATTAAAACCTGCAAATATAATAATCAAATGTAAATGAGCGGCAGCCAACCGTTCCCACTGCACGTACAATTAGCACATATGGTAATTTCACAGGAGGCCTAACTCGATTCACTTCATTGCCCCTGAAAATTTCCTGCCTCTGTCATCCACTCACTCTGTGGTCACAACATCTAATTGAGTGGACTTTCTTGTGGCCAGGATCTATTCAGTCGCATAGCCTGCTGGCTCAGTGGGGGAAGGACAGAGAACACTGTGTCATCCTCTCCCTCACCAAACAGGAACTTGCTCACAAATCATGTGGATTATCCTGTGTATATGCATACATGTATGCATGCTAACATATTTGTGGGTGCTGGGCAGTGGTAGCACACGCCTTTAATCCCAGCACTTGGGGAGGCAGAGGCAGGCAGACTTCTGAGTTTGAGGCCAGTCTGGTCTACAGAGTGAGTTCAAGGACAGCCACAGCCACGCAGAGAAATCCTGTCTTGAAAAAACCAAATATGTGTATGTGTATGTGTATGTGTATGTGTATGTGTATGTGTATGTGTATGTGTATGTGTATGTGTATGTGTATGTGTATGTGTTTATATACATGTGAAGGTCAGAGGTCAACCATAGGTGTTTTTTGTCGGATCTGTCAACCTTGTTTTCTGAGACAGTCTCTCACTGACCTGGAGCTCACTAATTAGGCCAAGCTGTCTGGCCATCCAGATCGGCCTGTCACCATTTTGCCACAGCTGAAGTTACAAACATGTGCCACCACATTTGACATTTTTACTTGGGTTCTGGAACTGAACTTGGGTCCTCATGCATGTTCAATAAGCAGCTTACTGACTGAGCCACTTCTCCAGCCCTGGAGCATTCTTCCCTTGAATAAATATGAGGCAGGAAGCCACTGTGTGCCGGGCCTTAGGCATGTGGGTTTATATTCTTATCTGATGAGTTAAAGCAGCCATTTGTAAAAGTGACAGAATCTCCTGAAACTAATGGAGAAAAGGGCCTCAGCTAAGAACTGGCTCTACAGGGGGACAGAGGAAACTGAGTAACTAAAAGTGTTAGATCACAGCCCTAGGATGAGATCAGAGCTGAGCACCAATGGTAGAGGGACAGAAGGAGTATCAAAGGAGGGAGGGATGGGGGAAGAAGAGTGAGCACAGGGTGAGGGAAGAGAATTCCCACCACCCAAATCACAGGGAGTGTGAGCAGACATTCAGGAATATTTGAATCTCAGACTGATGGGGGTCGGGGGGCACTGATCCTAAAGGAGTGTGGCTATTTTCCCAAAGTTTTGAAAGACACATAAATATGTGACTTAAGGAGCTCAGAAAATCCAAGTTGGGGTAACTTCTGTGACATCCACTCTCATCTATATATTTATTAGACACATGAAAGCTAAAGACGAAGGAAAAACAGTTTTGAAATCAGACATAAATGACACGTTTTCTTTATACGTGTTCATCACTTTCGTGTTGCTGTGTGAAAATGCCTGACAAAGCAACTTAAAGAAGGAGGGGTTAAAGCCCGGTGTGGTGGCGCACGCCTTTAATTCCAGCACTCGGGAGGCAGAGGCAGGCGGAGGGGCATGCTGGCAGGTGCATGAAGCAGATAGTCACACATTGCCTCTGCAGTCAGGAAGCCGAGAGAGATGTATGCTACTGCTCAGGTGTTCTTCTTTTTCTTCAGCCTTGGACTCCAGACCTGGGATGACATCACCCAGATTCAGGGCAGGTCTTCTCTCCTCAGTTATCCTAGCCTAGAATTGTCTCCTAGGTGATGCTAGATCCTGCCTTGTTGACCATATTAGCTATTTCCATAGGGATGCCAGTTAGAATGTTGGTAGCTTTACCACCTGAAGCAAGTATAGGAAGTGAGAAAGCAATGTCAGATTTGGAAATGCTGCAAAGAACAGTCATCTAAGAGCAGTCAGGTGACATCCCATTCTTCAGGAACAAGGGGGAGATGAAGACACCGCTGTAAGAAGCAAGAGTTTGTTATTAATAGCCTTCCTTAAGAAAAGAGAAAGTATAAACAGATACATACAACAGGTGATCCCTTCTCCCAGTCTCATAAATCATATTTGATGTTGAAACAAAACTCATAACATCACCCAATATTAAAGGCAGTGATGTTTATATTGAGAGAGATAAATGAGGGTAGATGAAAAGAAGTGGCATTGCCTTTTTCTGGAAGTCATGAAGCCATGACAGCAGTAGACTGTGAGTAGATACCAGTGTATCTATACTGTTCAGAGAAGACACTGGAAACTATGGAGGAAAGTAACCTCTCGAGAGTCATAGATCAAGACAGAGCATTTAGAAATGTTCAAGTAAATCAACGAGAGTCAATGATAGAGGCAAAGGAAGAAGAGTTTACTCCACCTTTCTGAGACTGCCAGCTCCAAAGAGTTCTCCCTGATCCCCCGGCCTCAGGCTGGACACTATCTTCCTTCCCTTTCAGCACTAGTTCCACACTGGCCCACAGACATGTGTGTGCCATGAGCCTTGGGCTTCACCATCCACCCATTCCACTGCCTTTGATTTCACTACTACCTGGCTCTCACTCCCTTTAACTCTGAAACATGGGAAGGTTATATAGATTCCTTTACTTGTCTTTTATGTAAAGTGTCATGTCCTTGGACACACAGGTCTTTGGCCACATAATTCTAGTGTCCCAGAAACCCCCACTATTCATTTACTTCTAGCACCAGATGTTGCCTCCTAAAACAGAGAATGTCAGCCAAGCCCCCAAACACCCAAGTGTGAAAGGCAGTCCTGAGCTGAGCAGTCTGCCAAGAAGCAGGTGTCTGGGGCACCAGAGAGAACCAGACAGCTGTGCCAAGCTTCCTGATATAGCTGTTCAAGGAGTCAAGGTGTCCATAGACAGCCTGGCTCGAAGACAGAGATGGTGGCTATCTCAGTTGATGTTTAGTCCTTTGGGTCTGAGTGAGGTGTGTTCCCTAAGCTACTAAGAGCACAAGCTGTAATGCGTGACGAAACCAAACACTTAGGATAGATAGAGTGCTATTTCTTTCTTTCTTTATTTTTTTTTCAATTTTTATTAGATATTTTCTTCATTTACATTTCAAATGTTATCCCAAAAGTTCCCTATACCCTCCCCCATCCCCCACCCTGCTCCCCTACCCACCCATTCCCACATCTTGGCCCTGGCGTTCCCCTGTACTGGGGCATATAAAGTTTGCATGACCAAGGGGCCTTTTTTCCCAATGATGGCCCACTAGGCCATATTCTGCTAGATATGCAGCTAGAGACATGAGCTCTGGGGGGGTACTGGTTAGTTTATATTGTTCTTCCACCTATAGGGTTGGAGACCCCTTCAGCTCTTTCAGTACTTTCTCTAGCTCCTCCATTGGGAACCCTGTGTTCCTTCTAATAGCTGACTGTGAGCATCCACTTCTGTGTTTGCCAGGCACTGGCATAGCCTCACACGAGACAGCTATATCAGGGCCCTTTCAGCAATATCTTGCTGGCATATACAATAGTGTCTGCATTAGGTGGCTGATTATGGGATGGATCCCCGGCTGCAGCAGTCACTGGTTGGTCCATCTTTTTGTCTCAGCTCCACACTTGATCTCTATAACTCCTTCAATGTGTGCTTTATTCCTAATTCTAAGATGGGGCAAAGTGACTACACCTTGGTCTTCATTCTTCTTGAGTTTCATGTGTTTTGCAAATTGTATCTTGGGTAATCTAAGTTTCTGGGCTAGTATCCACTTATCAGTGAGTACATGTTATGTGAGTTCTTTTGTGATTGGGTTACTTCACTCAGGATGATACCCTTTAGGTCCATCCATTTGCCTAGGAATTTCATAAATTCATTGTTTTTAATAGCTGTGTAGTACTCCATTGTGTAAATGTACCACATTTTCTGTATCCATTCCTCTGTTGAGGGACATCTGGGTTCTTTCCAGCTTCTGGCTATTATAAATAAGGCTGCTATGAACATAGTGGAGCATGTGTTCTTATTACCAGTTGGAGCACCTTCTGGATATATGCCCAAGAGAGGTATTGCAGGATCCTCCGGTAGTACTATGTCCAATTTTCTGAGGAACCGCCAGACTGATTTCCAGAGTGGTTGTACAAGCTTGCAATCCCACCAGCAATGGAGGAGTGTTCCTCTTTCTCCACATTCATGCCAGCATCTGCTGTCACCTGAATTTTTGATCTTAGCCATTCTGACTGGTGTGAGGTGGAATCTCAGGGTTGTTTTGATTTGCATTTCCCTGATGATTAATGATGTTGAACATTTTTTCAGGTGCTTTTCAACCATTCGGTATTCCTCAGTTGAGAATTCTTTGTTTAGCTCTGTGCCCCATTTTTAATGGTGTTATTCGATTTTCTAGTGTCCACCTTCTTGAGTTCTTTATATATATTGGATATTAGTCCCTTATCTGATTTAGGATTCATAAAGATCCTTTCCCAATCTGTTGGTGGCCTTTTTGTCTTATTGACAGTATCTTTTGCCTTACAGAAGCTTTGCAACTTTATGAGGTCCCATTTGTCAATTCTCAATCTTACAGCACAAGCCATTGCTGTTCTAGTCAGGAATCTTTCTCCAGTGCCTATATCTTTGAGGCTTTCCCCTATTTTCTCCTCTATAAGTTTCAGTGTCTCTGGTTTTATGTGGAGTTCCTTAAACCACTTAGACTTAACCTTAGTACAAGGAGATAAGAATGGATCAATTTTCATTCTTCTACATGATAACTGCCAGTTGTGCCAGTGCCATTTGTTGAAAATGCTGTCTTTTTTTCCACTGGATGGTTTTAGCTCCCTTGTCAAAGATCAGATGACCATAGGTGTGTAGATTCATTTCTGGGTCTTCAATCCTATTCCATTGATCTACCTGTCTGTCTCTGTACCAGTACCAGGCAGTTTTTATTACAATTGCTTTGTAGTACAGCTTTCTAATTCTAAGTTGCTGGAATCATTGTGTTGACTGAAACTTTTCTTGTGCTGCTCCAAATATTTTGGGGTTGTACACAGATCCTTGGGCCATTAAGGGTCTGTGAGATTTTTAGAATAGTCTTTTCTGCCACCTTGACTGTTCACTCTGCATACCCTGTTCAGATTGCTCAACGTTCCTACCAACATTGTCAGTCTCGTCCATAGCATCCCGTTTACAATGTGCTGGCACACCTGTGTGCTTTTAGTGCACTTTTCTTTGATCTAATTGTGGGGGACATATCTCACCCACCTGCTATGATTCATATTTTCCTTTGTGAAGTGCAACCCAAGTTTTTTGTATTTATGAATGTGCATGTGCATGTAAAAGAGAGAGAGTGATTGTGAGTGTGTATTATAATATTTATGTAAAAATGTGTGTATGATTATGTGTGAGTGTATGAGTGTAGTGTGATGTTTATATAAGTATGTATATATGCTGTGTGTATATATATATATATATATATATATATATATATATATATATATGTGTGTGTGTGTGTGTGTGTGTGTGTGTGTGTGTGTGTATACAGGTGTATATATGAGTGTGTATAATTATTGAGTTATGAAAGACCTTTATATATTTCTAATAAACATTAGGTGTATATTCAGGAATGTTTTATTTTAGTCTATGACTTTCAATGTGTCTTATTAATGATGCTTTGTTCGCATAAAACTATTTGATTATTAGTGTGTGAGTGTGAATGTGAAGGTGCACACATGCCATGGTGCCCCTGCAGAGATCAGAAGACCCTTTCAGTGGTGAGCCCTGTGGCTTGTGCGACAAGTGCTGTCAACCACAGACCCCTAGAAGAAACGCATGCCAGCCCTCTTTATTTTCCCAGATTCCTATTGTTCATCTATGAACTGTTGTTTACACCAGTCTCAAAAACACCCTCCTTAGTGTCTGCCACACTTTGCTGTTGACCAGTTGTGTGTTCATATGACCTCTCTTAAAAATATCAGAAATATTTCTTCTCTTTCAATACTCAGGGCCTTGTCCAGGAAAAGGTGTGAAACCCACACCTCAGAAATACACTCTGGGGGAGTGAGGAGGCCTGGCTACTTGTGTCTCCTGAGAGCAGAAGGCCATTCCAGGAAAGCATTGGTTCTTGTTTCTCCCACCTGTTGTCTGTGATTGTAGACTTCTGCAGCACAGTTCTCAGAAGATGCTGACGCCAGCAATAGCAAGAACCTCAGAGCTGGTGCAGGGTTGGCCCGGACCCTTGCTTTGCCTTGAGTCACATGAGAGGGACAATGAGATGTTCCTAAATTCCTTGGAGTTACAGAAGGCCTGCTGGCATTTGTTGCCCTTGTTATGACTTAAAATCACAAATGTCACTGTCACCTTCTGCCACCTGACTCCAACTGGACCTGTTCCATTTCTTCATCATAAGACAATCTTTGGCCATATAGATCTATTTCTATCTAATTGGTGTAGGCCAGTGGTTCTGAACTTTCCTAATGCTGCCCCTTTAATACAGTTCCTTATGTGACGACGCTCCCCGTGATAAAATTATTTTGCTGTTACTTCACAACTGTAATTTGCTAATGTTATGATTCATAATGTAAATATTTGATATGCAACCCCTCTATGGGTCATGACCCACAGGTTGAGAATCACTGGTGTAGGCTGTACATTTTATCCTTTTATTCTCAATCTAATATATTCCCTTGTGCTTTCTTTGCTATGATCCAGTTCTGGGTTTACTGGTAGCATATAGCTCTATGATATGGAAGGAGGGACATGCATTTACTCTATTGAATTGATAGGTTCAATATTTGCTACTAACCAAAGATGAGCATCTTAGCATGCATGTGCAGAAAACTCATTTCCTCACATTGATTTGCTTTCTTTGATCTACTTTTCTAGATGTTTCTTTCCTGCAGGAAAGGAATAAGTATGTGATCATTTTTAATCTCTTGATGTATGTGTACTCCCCTAATGAATAAATGCAGTGAATCATGTCAACGCTCTTCTAAGTACCTAGTGATAACAGCAGCAGCAGCAACAGCATTTGGAAGCAATTTCTTATGTTTGGATTTTGACAAAATATCTTCCTAGCTGGCTCACAGACTTCCCCTAGAGAAATTAAGTTTTAAGGCAGTGCTGTTGCAGAACATGACTTGCACACTGAACGTATAATATGGGGTTAAACTACTCACCTGTTCAGAATCACACCAGTCTCTAAAGGATGGGTGAGGGCGGAAGGGTTAGGTCTGCTTTCAAAGAAAGTCTTCATTAATGATCTGGAAGATTGCAGTGGCAGTTGGCTCATTACATTCACAGATGGGACTCAACTGAGAAGTGGTGTGAAGTCTGGGAAGAGATGAAAAAAATCTATGGAGAACTGCTTGGATTGCCCAAGAACACTGTGGGAACGTGTGCTGCAATGTGGGTCTCCCTAAGGAAGCTAGCTCACAGGAGCTCTAGATATGTATAGACACTGAAGACAGTCCTTGTTCTCCATTGGCCATTCCCCTCGATCCCCTTGGGTTCCAGCTGTGGTGGCTGGTATGCGCTATAACGGCTGTAGAGTGAAATGTGTAGCATTGGTCTACATGGGTGAGCATCCATGTGCGTGGAGATGCCAAAGATAAACATGGGAGATGTCCAGCATCGTCCTCCATTGCTTTCTCCCTTATTTTATCTTGAGACAGGGTCTCTCACTGAACCTGGAGCTCACTAGCTAGCCAGCTCCAGCAACTTTCTGTTTTTCCCAATCACCCAGGTGTGGGGTTACAGATGTGTGCTGCCACATAGGACTTTTCATGGATGCTGAGATCTGAACTAAGATCCTTACTCTTGTGCAGCCAGCACTCAGCTCACTGAGCCATCTCTGCAGACCCTCAGTTCCTTGAAAAAATTTATTGTGCATTGCATACATTTGTATGCATTCATAGGTGTGTGAGCATGTGTCAGGAGTGCATGCTGGCATGTGTACATGTGAATTGGGAAGGCAGAGGTTGACATCCAGTGTCTTTCTCCATCATCCTCCACCTTTTTATCTTGAAGTAGAGTCTCTCCAGAACTCAGAAGCCCAGAGTTCACCAGTTTAGTAAGAATTGCTGGCCAGTGAGCTTCAGGGAGCCCTCCATCTCTGCCTCCTCAGTGCTAGATTACAGATGCATGCCAGTATCCCAAGCTTTTCACTTGGGTCCTAGGGCCCCAAAGTTGGGTTTTCATGGCAAATACCTAACCTGCCAATCCATCTCTTCCCACATCTCTTAAATCCTCGTTGACCTCCAGCATGCCTTGCCTGAACACTGACCACAGAGTGAACGAATTCTGCTCCAGTTTGGCATACGTTCATAATTCACGGTAGACAGTTTCTCTCCAGTCATAATCTCAGGCGTCTATGACATTTGTTTTATTTAAATCTGTCTCTGATGAGCTGTCACACAACAAACTTTAAACTGTGGGTTGTTCCTGAATGCTAAAGCAGCTTTAGGAACAGAAGATGGAAACAAACCACAGCAGAGGTTCATCCTCTCCTGGGATCCTTCAGGCCCCGGAGGGTCCTATCTGCTGACCCCTGTCCACCTGCAGGCATAGCTTTGGAAACTCTGTGCCTATAATCAAACATGACAAACAAAAAACATAGTCAATGGGTTCTAAACCTGCAAAATCGTAGGGACTGTGGCTCAAGATGAGACCCCAGAGGTATATTTATGGACCGGGACTCCAGGATGTGTGGAATGTTTCGGCAGAGGACTATCTTAAAAAGGGGTTAGCCATGTTTTCATTAATCTTGATGAAATCATGTGAGAGAAACTGGAGAGACTCCAAGTGAGCCCTGGGTGGCAAGCTCAGTAGAAGGGCTTGGTGTCCATCTTGGCTGAGCTTATATGGACACAGTTCTCCTCATTTCAATTCTGTTCTTGTAGTTTTGAAACTGAGCAAAAGGGACACATTTTATTACAGTATGTTATCTTTATTCCTGCACTGCCCTTTTCGCTGCATGCCTCAGCCAAACACCAAATTCTCTCATGCTGAGGACTATGGATGTCTGAGCCTCATGCTGGGGTGAGGAGGGACTCTTGAGTTACCACATAGTCAATTACCACTCCCAGGAGACCCTGGGAAGATGAGCACCAGGCACATCCGTGGGCCATAGGAAAGTGCCTATAGCTGAAATGACTTGTCTGAAGTCATGGAGAGAAGATGTTGTGTGGCTGTGACTAAAACTGGGTTCATGCATCTATTCTGCAAGCATCTTGTTGGCTTATCGAGTAGCCCAGCCAATGAAGAAAGCACGGATCTCCCAACTGTGAGGGAGACTGGAAGCTGGTACTGTTCAGTATCTTTTTCTTTTTTCTGGCAGTGGATGCTGCTTCAGAGCTGATGCTATTCAGACAGACGGGGGGGGGGCAACTGTTTAGTGTTACCCCGAGGGTATGCATCAGCTCAGATACCCCCTGATATCCTTGTTCTTCTTTGACCACAGAGTGAACGAATCCTGCTCCAGTTTGGCATACGTTCATACTTCACGGTAGACAGTTTCTATCCAGTCATGATCTCAGGTGTCTATGGCATTTGTTTTATTTAAATCTGTCACTAATGAGCTGTCACACAACAAACTTCAGACTGTGGGTTGTACCTGAGTGCTAAAGCAGCTTTAGGAGCAGAAGATGTAGACAAACCACATCCTCTCCCGGTATCCTCCAGGCCCCCGAGGGTCTGCTGACCCCTGTTCACCTGCAGGCATAGCTTTGGAGACTCTGTGGTTGCCAGCATCAAGCCCTCTCTATCTACTTCTTCAGCAGTAAGTATATGGTGACTGCTCTGGAAACCTGGAGAATGGATAACGGAGGGAGTAGGGCTTCATAGAAGAAGCCCAGAAAGGGTCTCTGTGAGCTGAATCCCCTTAAGGGTGGTTTACACTGTGTAGTGACTATTCCTGGTTGTCAACTTGACTATATTCAGAATGAACTACAATCCAGAATTGGAAGGGTATCCAGTGACCCTAACCTGGAGGCTTGGAGATAGAAGTTTCTGATCTGGATCTTGGTATGGAGATCTTGAGGCATAGTGGCTATGGATTCCTGAAGATTAAGATCTCTGAGTTCAAGGTCATCTGGGATTAAAGGTGTGGTAGCACACACCTTTAATCTGGGCTACACCTTCTGCTGGAGACTATATAAGGACATTGGAAGAAGGGAGTCTCGCTCTTGCTCCTTCGCCTGCTTGCGTGTGGAACTGAGCAACTGCTAGATCCTTGGACTTCCATTCACAGCTACTACTGAGCCATTGTTGGGAATTGGACTGCAGATTATAATTCACCAATAAATTCCTTTACTATATAGAGACTTTCCATAAGTTCTGTGACTCTAGAGAACCCTGATTAATATACACTGAGTCTGGCTAGACTTGGGTCCTTGGTGAGGTGAAGTCAGATTTCAAATCCCAGGAGTCTAGGAAGCCACAGGAAAGGTATGGAGCCTTTGAAACAGGAGCAGTCTTCAGGCTACCGCTGTCCTCAAATCTTCAGGTGATCTTATATGTCCTGTTGTCATTGTCACTGAGGCACTGAAGCATTTGTTCCCATTGAACAAAAGCAGGAACATGTCAGTCTCATCCTGATAGGCAAGCCGCACCCTCCTTTAAGAAGTAGGCGGTGCTCTCTTGGATGACCTGAGCTCAGATTCCAGAGTCCACATTAGGAGGCTCACAATTGTCCACAAATCATCTCCAGGAATGCCTGATGCTTTTGACTTCTGTGAGCATCCATACGTATACAAACGGAGATGCACACGCTCACACAACTGTACACAATTTAAAAAACAAAACAAAGTAAACCTTTAAAATGTATATGAAAATTATGCTGTGGTGGTATAAATATGCTTGGCCCAGGGAGTGGCATTATTAGGAGGTGTGGCCTTGTTGGGATAGGTGTGGCCTTGTTGGAGGAAGTGTATCACTGTGGGGCTGGGCTTTGAGACCCTCCTCCTAGTTGCCAGGAAGATAGTCTTTGGAACAAGATGTGGACTTCTCAGCTTCTTCTCCAGCAACATGCCTGTGTGGATGTTGCCATGTTTCCTGCCATGATGATAATGGACTGAACTTCTGAACCTGTAAGGCAGTCCCAATTAAATGTCCTTTATAAGAGTTGCCTTGGTCATGGTGTCTGTTCACAACAATGGAAACCCTAACTCAGGCATATACAGACTTGTTATAATGCACACAGTTCCCTGGGGAGCTCATCTGGAGGCCCCTCCATCAGTGCTCCATTCTGTCACAGCGGCGTCTGTTCTAGATGCTCCCTTAGGATGCAGCTTGATGAGCAGCTTTGATGTTCCCAGAGTTTCCTGTCAGGTCAAGGGAACCCAGATGGAAAGCTTGCAACACTTCGTGCAGCAGCTTCTTCAGAGAGGGAAACCAAAGGGCTGAAACAGGCAGACGGGTGCCTTCCTTGCTTTTTCACAGAACCAAGTTGTCTGTTTTCCTGACTCAAGCATCACAAATGTCAGCATGTTCTAGAATCTTCTTGGCTGGTTTTCCTGTCATTTATTACAATCATGTTCCTGGGAAGGAAATACCTCCAGATTCATAAAGTGTGCATCAAGGCACAGATGGGAACAGGGCCTGTGCTCTGTCCTTGGTACTCTCCAAATACCCAGTCCCATCCCTTCCTCCAGCACCAAACCACACTTCAGTGACACAAAGCCACTGGATGTTCCTAGTTTCCCATTTAACAGACTGGATAAGGTGAGGCTCCAGGAGTAAATGATGAGTGCCGCTTGCCCACTGGTCCTCATATTAAAAGTGGATCTGGGAACCCAAGGAAGTGACCACACAATCCAAAGTATTTCAGCCAGCCAAAGTTTTACTTCCACTGACAGGCACACACCATGGGGTATAACACCAAAGTGCCCTGTGCTGCTGTGGTCAGAGTTTAACCCTCCATTTCTCTCTGTCTCTGTCTCTCTGTCTCTGTCTCTGTCTCTCTCTCTCTGTCTCTCTCTGTCTCTGTCTCTGTCTCTCTGTCTGTCTCTGTCTCTGTCTCTCTATCTCTCTCTGTATGGATGTCTTGTCTTCTTTAATGTATGTGCACCTCATTTGTTCCTACTGCCTTTGGAGGTCAGAAGAGGGCATCTGACTCCCTAAAACTAAATGGTTGTGAGCTGCCACATGGGTGCTGAGAATCAAACCTAGGTCCTCTAGAAGAGTAGCCAATGTTCTTATCCACTGAGCCATCTCTCTGGGCCCTGGCATCACATTCTTAACCAGTTCCCTAATTCAAAACGGGGCAGCAGGTTAACAAAGGGCAACTTTGGATCACTATGTGGCTGTGAGCATGCACATCCTCTGATCTCAAGAGTGCTGATCCTGGAGGGATTTGAATTCCTGCCAAGCAGCTTCTTTCCAATCACCTAAAATGAAGTGTGTTCTATTTAACCGTTTGATAGAAATGCCAGTCCATTTCCAGATCCCACAGAACAGGTGTGGCTGGTGCTACGATGTGCAGGAACTATGCTTTCAACAGTTTGTTCTTCCAGCTCTGGGTTCTGGTAATGAACATGGGGCATTTGGAAGCCAACTTAGGAAGACTTGTGAGAAGGCTTGAACTTGGTGCACACTGGAACTGCATCAGTACCTTGCTTTCACCCATTGTGTGTGCAACTGTGTGTCTCCTTCCTGTTTTCAGTGTGAGGTAGGAATGGACACACGAGATAGCATATCATCCCCAGATCAAGAGAAATTACACAGGACCTCATTCTAAATGTTCCGGCAGTGTCCAAGCCTCACACTAAGACTATAGCAACTGTGATGGCCTTCAGTGGGTCCTCTAAGTCAGACCGGTGAAATTCAGAGGTATGGTTCTTCATGTGCGGATGCTGCAGGACTCACTGTCTCCATTGTGACATGTGGCTATTCTCTCCATTGTGACATGTGGCTATTCTCTCTGGCCTGCCTTGCTGTGGTGTGAAATTAATAGGACATGGTTGCACTAAAAGAATCCAGAGAATTGGTGTAAAGAGCTGCATCTCATAGTTGACCCTCAGTGTGGCAACTTGAGCGTGTTCTGTTAAGGATTCAGATTGCCTTGTGTGGATTGCAAAGACATTTAAGAACCTTCAGTCTTATTCTTACCTTCATGTTAAAGAATAATTATAGCAATACATTCAGAAGGTTTTTTAAGATTTATTTTTAAGCATGTGCATATAAGAGATAGGGAGGGAGGGACAGAGAGGGAGAGAGAAAGGGGGAGGGGGAGAAGAAGGGGGAGAGGGAGAGTGATAAATGCATGAATACAGATGCTCACAGACCAGATGAGGACATTAGATTCCCTGGAGCTCTGTGTGTGTGTGTGTGTGTGTGTGTGTGTGTGTGTGTGTGTGTGTGTGTGTGTGTTAATCAAACTATATTAGCCACCGCAACAGGTAAAACCATGCTGAACTCTAGAAAACATCCATGTTTACACATGAGAAATTAAAAACAGAAAAAGCTATCACCTACTTATACTTTCTCACAAGAGAGGAAGAGGTTTCCAGACCAATCCAGGCTGGACAGAGCACACTGTGACCAGAGCAGGCAATGAATACAGCACAAAATGCCCACATGGTAAATCAGATATTCTGGGATATTGAAAGAAAGCCTCACATGGTAACATTAACAGTTCACATTTCTGAGCTTGTATTTCTTCATATTAAATTGAAAGATGCATGAATCAAAAATGACTACCATGACCAGGGAAGGGACCAATACCCAGTGAGAGATAACATTTTGTCATACTCTTCTTACCACACAGCTTTTTTATGCCCCTTTTATTTTGGTTGATTACCCTTCCCTTTTGCCCACTACCATATAAACCCATGGTGCTTACTTAGATCTTTCTACCCCAATGTCCCAACTCTCTCCTTTCACATTGCTAACAATCTACCCACTCTTGCTTAAGCCACGCCATTCTTCCTATGAGGATCGTAGCTTTGAATTTCTAATTCTGGATGTATAATTTAGAGTTCATGTAGATGCCAGATATATAAAAATGAATACTCTTTTTTTTCTTTCTATTTATTTATTTGTAGATAATTTCTTCATTTACATTTCAAGTGTTATCCCTGCCCTGTTCCCCTACCCACCCACTCTCACTACTTGGCCCTGGCATTCCCCTGTACTGGTGCATATAAACATTGTTAGACCAAGGGCTTTTCTTCCCCAATAATGGCCAACTAGGCCATCTTCTAATACATATGCTGCTAGAGACATGAGCTCTGGGGGTTCTAATTACTTCATATTGTTGTTCCATCTATAGGGTTGCAGACCCCTACAGCTCTTGGGTACTCTTTCTAGATCCTACATTGGGGACCCTGTGTTCTGCCCTATAGATGATTGTGAGCATCCACTTCTGTATTGATCAGGGACTGTCAAAGCCTCACAGGAGACAGCTATATCAGGGTCCTTTCAGGAATATTCTCCTGGCGTATGCAGTAGTATCTGCATTTGGTGACTGATTATGTGATGGACCACCTGGGTGGGGCACTCTCTGGATGGTCCATCCTTTCATTTTAGCTCCAAATTTTGTCTCTGCACCTCCTTCCATGTATATTTTAATCCCTATTCTAGGGAGGAATGAAGTATCCACATGTTGGTCTTTCTTGATTTTCTTGTGTTTTGGAGATTGTATCTTGGGTATTCTAGGTTTCTGGGCTAATATCGGCTTATCAGTGAGTGCATATTAAGTGACTTTTTTGTGATTGGGTTACCTCACACAGGATGATACCCTCAAGATACATCCATTTGCTTAAGAATTTCATAAATTCATTGTTTTTAATAGCTGAGTAGTACTCTATTGTGTAAATGTACCACATTTTCTGTATCCATTCCTCTGTTGAGGGACATCTGGGTTCTTTCCAGCTTCTGGCTATTACAAATGAGGCTGCTCTGAACATAGTGGATCATGTGTCCTTGTTACCAGTTGGAATATCTTCTGGGTATATGCCCAGTAGAGGTATTGCTGGATCTTTCAGTAGCACTATGTCCAGTTTTCTGAGAGACCACCAGACTGATTTCCAGCTTGCAATCCCACCAGCAATGGAGATGTGTTCCTCTTTCTCCACATCCTCACCAGCATCTGCTGTCACCTGAATTTTTGATCTTAGCCATTCTAACTGGTGTGAATCTCAGGGTTGTTTTGATTTGCATTTCTCTGATGATTAAGGATTTTGAACATTTTTTAAGATGCTTCTCAGTCCTTTGGCATTCTTCAGTTGAAAACTCTTTGTTTAGCTCTGTACCCCAATTTTTAATGGGGTTATTTGAATTTCTGGCGTTCAGCTTCTTGAGCTCTTTGTAAATATTGAATATTAGCCTCCTATCAGATTTAGGATTGGTAAAAGTTCTTTCCCAATCCATTGGTGGCCTTTTTGTCTTATTGACAGTATCTTTTGCTTTACAGAACCTTTGCAATTTTATAAGGTCCCATTTGTCGATTTGTGATCTTACAGCACAGGCCATTGGTGTTCTGTTTAGGAATTTTACCCCTGTGCCCATATCTTCAAGGGTTATCCCCACTTTCTCCCCTATGAATTTCAGTGTCTCTGGTTTAATGTGGAGGTCTTTGATCCACTTAGACTTGAGCTTTGTACAAGGAGATAGGGATGGATCAATTCGCATTCTTCTGAGTTTAATTATTTCCTGCCATCTACTTCTCTTGGGTGAATTTGCTTCCTTTAGTTCTAGAGCTTCTAGGTGTGCTGTAAAGTTACTAGTGTATGCTCTCTCTAGTTTTTTGTTTTTGTTTTTGTTTTTGTTTGTTTGTTTGTTTGTTTTTTGAGGCACTCAGGGCAATGATTTTTCCCTTTAGGACTGCCTTCATTGTGTCCCATAAGTTTAGGTATGTTGTTGCTTCATTTTCATTAAACTCTAGAAAGTCTTTAATTTCTTTCTTTATTTCATCCTTGACTAAGGAATCATTGAGTAGAGTGTTGTTCAGTTTCCATTAGAATGTTTGCTTTCTATTATTTATGTTGTTACTGAAGATCAGCCTTAGTCCATAATGGTCAGATAGGATGCATGGGATAATTTCAATATTTTTGTATCTGTGGAGGCCTGTTTTGTGACCAATTATATGGTCAATTTTGGAAGAGGTACCATGTGGCACTGAGAAGAAGGAATATCCTTTTGTTTTAGGATAAAATATTCTGTAGATATCTGTTAAATCCATTTGTTTCATGACTTCTGTTAGTGTCCATGTGTCTCTGTTTAGTTTCTGTTTCCAGAATCAGTCCATTGGTAAGAGAGGGGAGTTGAAGTCTCCCACTATTATTGTGTGAGGTGCAATGTGTGCTTTGAGGTTTAGTACAGTTTCTTTAATGAATGTGACTGCCCTTGTATTTGGAGCATAGATATTCAGAATTGAAAGTTCATCTTGGTTGATTTTACCTTTGATGAGTATGAAGTGCCCCTCCTTGTCTTTTTTTTTTTTTTTTATAACTTTGGGTTAAAAGTCAATTTTATCCAATATTAGAATGGCTACTCCATCTTTTTTTCTTTGGACCATTTGCTTGGAAAACTGTTTTCCAGCCTTTCACCCTAAGGTAGTGTTTGTCTTTTTCCCTAAGGTACATTTCCTATACATAGCAAAACGTTGGGTCCTGTTTGTGTAGCCAGTCTATTAGTCTACATCTTTTTATTGGGGAATTGAGTCTATTGATGTTAAGAGAAATTAAAGAAAAGTAGTTGTTGCTTCCTGTTATTTTTGTTGTTAAAGTTGCGATTCTGTTCTTGGGGCTGTCTACTTTTAGGATTGTTGAAGGATTACTTTTTAGTTTCTTCTAGGGTGTAGTTTCCGTCCTTGTTTTGGTTGTTTCCCTTTATTATCCTTTGAAGGGCTGGATTCGTGGAAAGATATTGTGTGAATTTGGTTTTATCATGGAATACTTTGATGTCTCCATCTATATTAATTGAGAGTTTTGCTGGATATAGTAACCTGGGTTGGCATTTGTGTTCTCTTAGGGTCTGTATAACATCTGTCCAGGNGTGTAGTTTCCGTCCTTGTTTTGGTTGTTTCCCTTTATTATCCTTTGAAGGGCTGGATTCGTGGAAAGATATTGTGTGAATTTGGTTTTATCATGGAATACTTTGATGTCTCCATCTATATTAATTGAGAGTTTTGCTGGATATAGTAACCTGGGTTGGCATTTGTGTTCTCTTAGGGTCTGTATAACATCTGTCCAGGTTCTTCTGGCTTTCATAGTCTCTGGTGAGAAGTCTGGTGTAATTCTAATAGGCCTGCCTTTATATGTTACTTGACCTTTTTCCCTTACTGCTTTTAATATTCTATCTTTATTTAGTGCATTTGTTGTTTTGATTATGTGTTAGGAGTAATTTCTTTTCTGGTCCAGTCTGTTTGGAGTTCTGTAGGCTTCTTGTATGTTCATGGGCATCTCTTTCTTTAGGTATGGGAAGTTTTCTTCTATGATTTTGTTGAAGATATTTGCTGGCCATTTAAGTTGAAAATCTTTTTCATCTACTCCTATTATCTGTAGGTTTGGTCTTCTCATTGTGTCCTGGATTTCCTGGATGTTTTGAGTTAGGATCTTTTTGCATTTTGCATTTTCTTTGATTGTTGACTCTTCCATCTCTTGTATTCTGTTGCTGATGCTCACATCTATGTTTCCTGATTTCTTTCCTAGTGTTTCTATCTCCAAAGTTGTCTCACTTTGGGTTTTCTTTATTATTTCTATTTCCCTTTTTATGTCCTGGGTGGTTTTGTTCAATTCCATTACCTGTTTGGTTGTGTTTTCCTGTAGTTCTTCGAAGGATTTTTGTGTTTTCTCTTTAAGGACCTTTACCTCTTTAGCAGTGTTCTCCTGCATTTCTTTCTTTCTTTCTTTCTTTTTTTTTTTTGACAGGGTTTCTCTATCTAGCCCTGGCTGTCCTGGAACTCACTTTGTAGACCAGGCTGGCCTCGAACTCAGAAATCTGCCTGCCTCTGCCTCCCGAGTGCTGGGATTAAAGGCGTGTGCCACCACGCCCGGTGCTCCTGCATTTCTTTAAGTGAGTTATTCATGTCCTTCTGAATGCCCTTCTTAATGTCCTCTACAAGCACCATGAGATATGATTTTATATCCAAGTCTTGCTTTTCGGGTGTGTTGTGGTATCCAGGACTGGCTGAAGTGGGAGTTCTGATGAAGGTGAGTGGTCTTGGTTTTTGTTATTAAGATTCTTACGTATGCCTTTCACCATCTGGTAATCTCTGGAGTTGGTTGTTATAGTTGTCTCTAGTTGGAGCTTGTTCCTCCTGTGATTCTGTTGGCCTCTGTCAGCAGACCTGGGATCCCAGCTCTCTCCTGAATCTCAGTGGTCAGAGTAGTCTCTGCAGGCGAGCTCTCCTCTTGCAGGGAAGGTGCATGGAGTTTTGGTGTTCAGACCTGCCTCTTAGGTAAAGTTGAAGACCCTATATAGGGCCTGTCCTAGAAGATGTGTTGCCTCTGCGGTCTGCACATTCACCTGCACAGACTGGTCTCTGTGGGAGCCTTTGTAGTCTGTGAGCTGACCTGAATAGACTGGTCTCTGAACGACCTGGGACCCAAGAACTCCCACAAGTTCCAGCAGGGAAAGCCCTCCCAGGCAGAGGACTCTCCTAAGGCGGGGAGGGTGCCTGGATGTCTAGAGCCCAAAGCTGGGTCTGTCCCAAAAGGTGCGCTGCTGAGCCGATTGCTCACTCACCCTTTGCGGATTGGTCTCTGAGCGACCTGGGACCCAAGATCCTATGGTATTTTTTTAGTTTTCAAAGTAAAAACCTTATACTTCCTAAAATTTAATATTCTGTGGTATTTAAATTGAATTGCTTACTGAATGATATTCAGGCCATCCATGCTAGTCTGCTTCTAGCAACACACTCAGTCATTTGTCTGTTGCACCGTCCCTTCATGTCTGCTGAACTCATCTGCTGGTGTTAGAGGAGGTCCCTTCACTGGTCCTTTCAGGTTCCTGTATAAGTTCCAGGGAGATTGTGAGTCGAGAGCAGTCTATTTCCTCTCTTATCTGGATGTGTTGTTTCTAATCTTTCCCACTGCCTTCACCAGAGGTTCAGAACAGCATCCATGGGAGCTGAACATCCTGGATGACTCCTATCTTGGATCCTAAGAGGAACAATTCAGTCTTTCCTCACCGAGTTTGCTTTAGTTCTGGTTTCTCTGAATCTGCCCTTTGTTGGAGTAAGAAAGCTCCAACCTATTCCAGCTTGTTGAAACTCAGGGTGCTGAGTTTGTCAGATGCATCTCCTCCTATGGTAGGATAATCATGTAGATTTATCTTCTTCTGCAAACACTGTATTTGACATTGGTCTTTCTTAGTTACATTGTCTTTGCATTCCTAATGTGAGCCCTATGTAGCTAGGAGGTATATTTTTATACATTGTTAGATTCTGATTTAAGTTTTGAATTTTTAAGTGTTCTTTGGATGTCTGTTAAAATTAACCAATGATGCTACGCTTTTAATTTACTTTTAGAATAGCATGTATATGTGCTATATTTACAGTATTCTTCCTTCCCTCTCCATGTTTCTTGCTTCTTTCTAAATTTGGGACTTCTTTATATTCTAAATTTAAATCTAAATATATACTTGGATATATAAACTACACACATATGTATATATATATTCATACTCTAACAAAGAGTACCTGCAGGGAAACCACAGCTAAATCATATGAATCTGTCCTCTGCCACTCTCTCATTGCTATGACACATTGTGCAGAAACATGGGACCAAGTGGCTATAGATTGAACCACATGATGCTGTGAACTGAAATAAGCCTTGCTGCCCCTTAAGCTATGTCACATGGAGCTTGGTTAACACTGAAGGGCTTGAGAAACACAGGCCAGGGCCTTTAGCTCTACAGGTCTGGAATAAGGCCTGATGTTTGGTGTATTTTAACAGGTCCCCAGGGGGTTCTGAGGTAGAGATGGGGTGGTCATCCTTTAAGAACATTCTGGTCCACATGCCTCTCATCTCCATCCTAAACACCAAGATGGAATGAGAACTGAGCAATGTGTGTTTTTAACTGATTTTTAATCAAGAAGCTTGCGATTCTCTCTGAACTTCCAGGGCTTGAATCCCATGTCACCTCTGGGACCCGCCCAGGAGCTCTCTGCCCTGTAGAACCTTGTCCAACATACTTGGAATCCTCCTGTCTTCACACGATTTTCTGATAAGCCCATGACAAAAGCTTTTGGCTTTTGATAGCAATTATGTAACTCACTTTGGAGATAATCCTTACCTTGGTTGACCATTCATCCATGCACATGACCGTGTGCCTCAACTCCATGTGCTTATGTGTTTTCAGAATTCTGTCACATATTGCTTATTTTTTGCAGAGACTGCATAGATGTTTTTGTTACATTCTTATCTAGTATTACTGCCACTCCAGTATGTTTTCTTTTGAAAACCCAAATTTTGTTGTTAGAAACATGATTGATTTTTTTTTTTAATGTAGTGAGCATGTGTACTGCAGCCTAGCTGACACATTCCAGGGAAGGGTGTGTGTGTGTGTGTGTGTGTGTGTGTGTGTGTGTGTGTATGTGTGTGTTTGTGTGTGTAATCTCTATTTTCAGATGACATGACCATCTATATTAGAATCCAGATAAATAAGTATCTCCGAGACAGATGAATTTAGAGAAACCATACATGTAATATTTATTGCATGCTTATGCACATTAATAATCATGGTGTCTGAAAACAGCAACCATTTTATCTATTTCTAATCTTTATGCCATTTTTCTTGATTTACTGCAGTGGCTGACTTCTAATAGGCTGTTGAATAATGTTGAAAGTAAACATTTTAGGAGGAAAGCATTCTGTCTCGCATCACAAAGCATATGATGAGATATGAGTTTTCTGTAGATGTACTAGCATTATTGATGATGTTCCCCTCTGCTCCTACATAAATAAGGGAAGAAGAGATCTAATTACACCTCCAACCCGAAAATGAGAGGCTCATGAAACCTCCTCAGGAATAGAAACATTTGACCCTCAAACAAAAAAGTAATTCAAAATGATTTAATTCATATGATTATTTTCTAATTGCAAAGATGAACATGGGAAATATTTGAAATTCATAATGTGTATGAATATACTTCTGAGTAGTTAGAGGAGAGATAAATGACAAAGGAAGCCGGGAAATGTTCCCACATTAAGGGTAGAACAGAAATTAAGCAAGTAGAAAATGTACAATTAATTTTAAAAAATGAACAGAACTGAAAGTTGGTTCCTTGAAGGATTCATAAAATTATCAGCCGTCAGATAGAGACCGGGCAGAAGAAGAGTGAATCATGCTCCCCGCTCACCAACCCTGAAAGAAGCCAGGAAGCATCCTAGCCTGAAATGGCAGAACCACCGGGACATAATGTGAAGCATTGTGTCCCCAAGTTAGATAAATGAAACAAGTTTGGTAAAGTTATAGAAATACATAAACCACTAAAGTTTGCACAAGGAGGACCAGAAAGTCAGAACAGGCTTCATAAGGAAATGTTTTATTACTAACAAACTTGCAGTAATCTAAAGGCAACCCTTTAGACAGCCACATCGTTGAGAATTCACAGGACGATTTTCTGTCATCTGTAAAAGACACAGTCTTGAAGCACATGTCCTGGTCCTCTGGCTTTTACCTGACAACACCGGTTAGCATGCTAGTGTGGACAAAGGAGCTGTCAAAGGCCCCAGTATTAGATGAAGAGCTACCAACAATTGATGGCAGCTAGGAGGGAAGGAATTGATCTTCCAGAGGGATGAGCCCCTAACTGTGTCTACAATACCAAGTGGTAATCCCTAAAAGTATAAACATATAATACTAAATGGATTCATCAAATTGTGGAGGGTGGGGGAGTGCAAGGGAAGATAAGATCTTGACTGGCTTCTCCTTCCACTCTTTTATTCCAACTGGGACCCAGGCCTCAGAATGGTACCACCCATATTCAGGTATGTCTTCTCTCCTCAGTTAATCCTCCCTGGTAATTCCCTCATGAACACCCCCACATGTGTACCTCCTCATCTCCTAGGTGATTTTAAAGACTGCAGTTGAGATTAAAGGCATGTGCCACCACTGCCTGGCAGGCAGATTTCTGAGTTCGAGGCCAGCCTGGTCTACATAGTGAGTTCCAGGACAGCCAGGGTTACACAGAGAAACTGTCTCGGAAAATGAAAAAATAAAATTAAATTAAATAAAAAATTAAAAACAGTTGAGAATAGCCAATATCCATCACGAAAGCAACTAGTAGAGACAAAGCTGCGGCTCTGTTGAGGGGTCTGCCTGTGTTGTGGGGAACAGAAACACCATCCAATCACCGGTCATGCAGATGGTTTCAGACTGGGAAATAAAACCAGAGGAAAAGGCCAAGACTTGCTTAAAATCCTAGGTTTCAGGATGGGGCCATGAAGTGGAGGTGTGAGACTCTTCTCGGTGGTTCTATGAGTTAAGATGGAGTGGGAAGAAAAGATAAGAATACAGGGCAGAGAGAGAACTTCAGACAAAAATTCAGCAGCTACAACAATCCCAAGTCTGGAACAGAAATGAAGAAGTGAAAGAAGAAATAGACTAAACCATCACAGTGGGAGCAGGATAAAGGAGATCAGGGAGGCTGCAGGCTGATATGTGAGGCTTCCTAAGCCTCCTGGGGGCATCTCAACTTAGCTCAGTGTGTTCTGGGAAGTTCCTGGAGCGCCCAAATGGCGAACTGCTCTGTTAGGTTAAGCCATGTGAAATTGCCACTTCGACGTCAAAATCGGAGGAACACAGGCAATTTCAAACTGCTCAACCCTGTTTGTAGCCAACAGTACATTTTCCACTCTTGTTTACGTAGGAGATTCTATTTAAAAAGCCGAAACAGAACACATTATTTTTAACAAGAAGACGTCAAGTGAGCCTCAAATTACATTCAAAAAATCAAAGTAGTGACATGTCAGAACCAAGTGAGGTCGTTAGTTTGAAAAGTCACATTAAATAACGTATTGCCAAGGGGGTGCTGCGGGCCTTGGGTAGAACTGATGGAAGGGCTGTCATGTTACCACAAACCCTCAAATACCCTCAATGCCAGTGCTTCATTCTGCAAGCGAAATGGTTGAAGAACTTCCATTTAAAATGTAGCCCTCTGGCCCTTTGTGTTTACATTGCACTATTTTTCCATATTATAATAATTACATTGTCCTTTGAGAACTCACACACTTGGATTGATGAGGGATAGACTGACGTTTTCCATTTAAAATGCCATAGGAAATCCATTCTTGATTCTTTTCTTTCATTTTTTTTCCAGTGCCAGACTTGAACCAAGGCCCTTATTCATGCGAGATAAGCACTCTCCCACTGAACTTTATCCCCAGCACCCTGTTTGACTTGTTGCCTTTGAGATGGGGTTTCACCAGATATGACTGTGACTGACGCTGTAGCCCAAGCAGATCTTCCGTTTGCCATCCACCTGCGTCGGCCTCCCATCCTGAATTCAAAACCTGGGCCACCAAGGCTCATCCTGGGATGATGTTTTCATAGAAGCTGAGTAGCTTTCAGAGCAGGTCTCAGGTGTGAAGCAGAGGTGCTAATATCCTGGGCGAGACGGCTTTTCCTCTCTTTTCTTTCTTGCCTATCCTATGCCAGCTGCGTGAAGTCTCAGAGTCACTATGTAATATGTAATGGGGCAATATGTAAGCCTTATGACTACTCTAATACAAGAACATTTGCATTTGGAGACAAGTAGTAGGAAAAGGTCCCCAGTTAGCAGCAGTAGGCAGTGGGAGTCGCGCACTTGCCTCTTTGTACATTTCCTAGGTGCTTAGATTGGGTTGTTTATGAGAATTCCCCCAACCTCGTGTTGTCTCCTTGACGTACAGGAGGCAGAACATGACTGCCCAGTTCCATTTGACTTCCTGAGACAGGAGATGGGAGCCAGCTCCCTGTGAAGAATAACGACAGCCGTCACATCAGAGTCGTTGGAGGACTTTGTGGCTCAAGTCAAATTTAGACAGTAAAAGTGTTTGTTATTGTGAAGGTTATTAAAAATGTTATTAAAGATGTCTGTGTATCAAACACAATGCAGGCTTGATAAGCTCCTTCTACTTGTACAATGGGAGCTGACGGGGCGCCTGACATCCCATTATTGGATTTCTGTCACAGGCAAGACTATTTTTAGGTCTTTCTTTGCAGGACTTTAGATAGCCAAGAGTCACTGGAGTTGAGGTTAGTGGGTGAGGCCTCCTCTCTATCTGCCCCGTTAGAGGTGGTACTGGATAAGGAGTGATCTAAGGCAAGCAACACATGGTGGTGATGTGGGGCAGGTTGAGCCTTGGAGACCCACGATTGTCCGAGCTGTTTGGCTTTCCTCATTGACATCCTCAGAGCCATCTCCAGGTACTCAATGGCTTCTGCCTCAGGAAGAAAACAATGGGAAGACATACAGCAGATGGCTGACAGAAGTCCAAAGCATGCTCTGCCTCTGACACACAACTTTCTTCCCCATCCTTCTCTCTCCACAGCTCCCCATGCCATGGAGCACATAACTGGTCTGCCTCACTTCTATGGGCACTTTGGGAGTTTGCAATCTGCTGTCTCTTGAGTGTATATGATACTTTGAAGCCAGGACAGGTACAAGGACCCAGTGTTGAATGATGCATGTCCCTGTGCTCAGAGAGTCCACTTGGTAGTTGCAGGGGAAAGACCAGGAGAAATAGCCACAAGACTGTAAGCAAAGGACTCTAGAGCCCTGAACACAGACTGAGTGTTCTGCAGGTGGACTCTCACAACTCAACCCTCAGCTCTGCCACTTAATGGCTGTATCATCTTAAGACTGCTTAACCTCACAGAGCTTTACGATACTATGAGGTTTTTAAAACACTGTTAAAGAAAACAAGTTCTTTGGGCTCAATAGTTTCAGGATCTTTAGTCCATCATGATTAGGAGGGCATGGTGGACCCCTGGCATGACGGCAAGTCCAGGAGAGGAAGCCTAGAACTGGAGGAGGTGTAACCTTTAAAGGCCACCCTTCGAAGCAGATATTCTCTGTAACTCAAAGGTTTCATATCCTCCCCAGCTGGGGAACACGTGTTCAAACACACAAGCCCGTGGAGCACATTCCACACTCAAACCACAGCAGTGTTTCATCGTGAGCCTCACCTCATGGGGCTGTTTGGAAGAACAAAGTGAATTCATCAAGTAGCTGGGAAGGTGAATGGTGTCTTGTCTGCACCAGGCCAAACTATTGCTATCACAGAGCACAGAGTGGCCACACAGCTCAGCCTCCAAGAGCAGGGAAGGCTTCTTCCAGAACAAGCATTAGTCCAAGCCTGTGGCTCCCAGCCACTGCACCATGGGCACGTTCAGAGACATGGGCGGGGGTTGGGATGGGGCCTTGGCTCACATATTCCATGACTTTCATCCATGCGAGGCTGCATCTGCTAGATGGGACTAAATCGTCCCAGTCAAACCAAACAGATTAAAAAAAAAAAAAGTCCCTCTTCAATTTTTGATGTTCACTAGGCTTAGTCACATAGTCACGTGGTGTGCCACACTAAAACCTCTGTGGGAGCCATGTCCGTCTGGTTTCTGTGCGCCAAGAAAAATGCATGCTGTTCATTGTTAAAGATATCCAGAAGAGATGATTTCTGCTCCTAACACAAAAATTACAGACAATTAAAGTGTCAGACATGTAAATACCATGTTTGATCATTATACATTACCAAATATCATACTACAGTCTGTGAGCTAAGTGCACTGTGTTTCAGTCAAAAAAAAAAAAATCCTGTTCTTTCTAAGCAGTCTATTTCCTTGTCAATTGTGAGTCAGGTCGTGGTCATGTTTCTCTTTCTGGGGAGGCTTCGTGCATCTTAGGACCATTTTAGGCAAGCAGAAAAGATTTTGATTTTTTTTTTTTCTGAGACAGGGTTTCTCTGTGTAGCCCTGGCTGTCCTGAAACTCACACTGTAGACCAGGCTGGCCTTGAACTCAGAAATCCACCTGCCTCTGCCTCCCGAGTGCTGGGATTAAAGGCTTGTGCCACCACTGCCTGGCCCAAAAATGATCTTTAAGCATGAATTATGGGTGTTTTTCTCTACCTCTATTTTCTCGGACTTTCTTTTTTTAGTTTTTAAAAATTATTTTATTAGTGTTTTGCCTGCATGTCTAGCCATGTGCATGCAGTTTCCATGGAGGCCAGAAGAGAGCACCAGATGACCTGGAAGCAGAGTTACAGACAGTTGTTAATGGCCACATCGTTACTGGGAACGGAGCCCAGGTCCTCTGGAAGAGCAGCCGGTTCTCTTAACTGTTGAGCCATCTTTCCAGCCCCCATTTCCTTCCTTCCTTCCTTCCTTCCTTCCTTCCTTCCTTCCTTCCTTCCTTCCTTCCTTCCTTTCTTTCTTTTTAATTTTATTTTATTTTATTTGTAGTTCAGTTTTTACGCTCCATATTCCATTCCCTGCCCCCCATCCACCCTCTGACTGCTCCACATCCCACACCTCCTCCCCACCCCACCCTGTCTCCACATGGATGCCCCCACCCCCATCCTACCTGACCTCTAAACTTTCTGGGGTCTCCAGTCTCTTGAGGGTTAGGTACTGTTATCTATGAATAAACACAGACCTGGAAGTCCTCTACTGTATGTCTGTTGGAGCTGGTGTATGCTCTCTGTTTGGTGGTCCAGTGTTTGAGAGATCTCAGGGGTCCAGATTAACTGAGACTGCTTGTCCTCCTACAGAATCATCCTTCTCCTCAGCTTCTTTCAGCCTTCCCTAATTCAACAACAGGGGCCAGCTTCTTCTGTCCATTGGCCGCATGCAAATAACTGCATCTGACTCTTTCCACTGCTTGTTGGGTCTTTCGGAGGGCAGTCATGATAGATCCCTTTTTGTGAGCGCTCCATAGCCTCAGTAATAGTGTGAGGCCTTTGGACCTCCCCTTGAGCTGGATCCCACTTTGGGCCTGTCATTGGACCTTCTTTTCCTCAGGCTCCTCTCCATTTCCATCCCTGTAATTCTATCAGACAGAAACAATTATGGGTCAGAGGTGTGACTGTGGGATGGCAACCCCAACCCTCACTTGATGTCCTGTCTTCCTTGTGGATGTGGGCTCTATAAGCTCCCTCACCTTCCTGTCAGACATTACATCAAAGGTCCCTCCCTATGAGTCCTGGGAGTCTCTCACCTCCCAGGTCTCTGGTGCATTCTGGGGGGGTGTCCCCCCAACTTCTTATTTCCTGAGGTTGCCTGTTTATATTCTTTCTCCAGCCCCCATTCTTAAAGTTACTTGTTTGTTCTTTATCATGAACTTTAGAGCATATATATATATATATATATATATATATATATATATATATATATAATTTTTCTTGAGTTGTGAATTTCCAAATTCATTTGCTCCTTTTAAGAACAAAGTGGGTAATCAATATATCTAAAAGTAATCATAATAAAATAGGAGGTATGACAATGGCTTAGTTAGTAAAACCACATCATATAAGCAAGAGAACCTGAGTTCTGTCCTCAGAAACAATGTAAGAAAGCCAGGTATGATGGTACATACGCATAATCTCAGCACCAGGAAGTGGGGAATGGTAATCTACAGGACCTGCTGGCCAGGCAGTCTAGCCTAGTCACTGACCTTCAAGATAATGAATGAGAGGCCTTGTCTCAAAATGCAAGGGAGATAGTACCTCAGAAGCAACATCCAAAGTTAACCTCTACTTTTCATATGTGTGTAAACACATGTGCACAAGCACCTGCACACACGTGTGGGCATACATAGACACACCCAATAACAGGCATTGTATTCTTCACACTGGCCTATTCAGCATCCAGGCCAGAATTAATTATGTCCTCACACCTCCCAGCAACCTTTGTGCTTAGAGGAGAAGTTAATTATCCAAACTTCTTAGAAGGTCTGTTTCACTGTGTGAGAGCACACACACACTCTCTCTCATCCAGCATCTTCTGTCATTTCCATGACAATATGCAGCATTGCGGTGAGGGCATAATTATCATTCTAGTGCAAGGAGGAGCTTAAAGGACAGTGACACTGAGCCATAGAATAGCACACAAAAGCAGAGAGTGATGGAAGGTCACTCTGTGTTCTCAGCAATAACGTTGAGTCTCCTTGGGAAAGCAGGGTCTATGGCCTGGAGCAAAATACAGATCTGTAGCGAGGAACAGCCCAACTTGAATGACTGCTTAAAGGATGTTCTCTTTGCATTTTGGTTGTCTCCTTTAGAATTCATCCCAGTATGCAAGTCTCTCCCTGAAACCTAGCATTGCTTCCCCAAAGGATTCTGGCAGAATGTTTAATAAGATCCCCTTTGACAGCTCTGCAGTGAGCTGGGAGCACATTGTGGGACACACTGGCTATCAATGTGATGTTTCATGGTCGGTCAACTACCAGAATGCAAACTGAGCATCCATGGAAGGCGTGTTATAGGGATCCTCTGAAGGCCTTCCACATAGTAGCGCGCGCGCACGCGCGCGCGCGCACACACACACACACACACACACACACACACACAGAGAGAGAGAGAGAGAGAGAGAGAGAGAATCAGGTGGCTCTTTTAGTTCTGCTTGGTGTGAACATATTCTCAATACTCTTGAGTTGGAGTTTTAATTCTCAGCCTTATGTGGATAGCATTCACAAGCTCAGCCATTGGGAAGTAATTAAAGGTTGAACGAGGCTGTGGATACAGCCCTTGTGATGGCATCACTGGCTTTATAAGGAGAGAGAGAGAGAGAGAGAGAGAGAGAGAGAGAGAGAGAGAGAGAGAGCTGTCAGATAGCTCTGCATTGTAGAGGGTGATCTCTCATGCCTGATCTCAGGCCACCTCTTGAGATCCTTGTGGATTCTCATGTATGTGCTGGCACTTCTTTTTTTTTTTTTTTTAAGTATTTATTCACTTTATGACTCAAATCAGCCCTTCCTCTCCTCTAAGTACTTCCTCACACAAGTCCTTCCCCCATTCCACCTTCCCCTTCTTTTTAGAGAAGGGAGAGCCCCCCCTCTGGGTGTCACCTCTTTCTTTTTTTTTAACTTTCCCTTTTTATTTTTTTTCCAATTTTTTATTAAATATTTTCTTAATTTACATTTCAAATGCTATTCCAAAAGTCCCCTCCCCCTCCCCCTCCCTGCTCCCCTGTCCACCCACTCCCACTTCTTGGCCCTGGCGTTCCCCTGTATTGGGGCATATAAAGATTGCAGTACCAAGGGGCCTCTCTTCCCAATGATGACCGACTAGGCCATCTTCTGCTACATATGGAGCTAGAGACACGAGTTCTGGGGGTTCTGGTTAGTTCATATTGTTGATCCTCTTCTAGGGTTGCAGACCCCTTCAGATCCTGGGGTTCTATCTCTAGCTTCTCCATTGTGGGCCCTGTGTTCCCTCTTATAGATGTTTATGAGCATCCACTTCTGTACGAGACAGCTATATCAGGGTCCCTTATAGGCTGTCCTATGCCATAGTGTCTGAGTTTAATGACTGATTATGGGATGGATCCCCCGTGGTGGGGGGTAGTCTCTATATGGTTCATCCTTTCATCTTAGCTCTAAACTTTGTCTCTGTAACTCCTTTCATGGGTATTTTGTTTCCTATTCAAAGGAGGAATGAAGTATCCACGCGCTGGTCTTCCTTCTTGATGTTCTTGTGTTTTGCAAATTGTATCTTGGATATTCTGAGTTTCTGGGCTAATATCCATTTATCAGTGAGTGCATACCCAATGACTTCTTTTGTGATTGGGTTACCTCACTAAGGATTATATCCTCCAGATACATCCATTTGCCCAAGAATTTCATAAATTCATTTTTTTAATAGCAGAATAGTACTCCATTGTGTAGATGTACCACATTTTCTATATCCATTCCTCTGTTGAGGGACATCTGGGTTCTTTCCAGCTTCTGGCTATTATAAATAAGGCTGCTATGAACATACAGTGGAACATGTGTCCTTTTTACCAGTTGGAACATCTTCTGGGTATATGCCCAGGAGAGGTATTGCTGGATCCTCTGGTAGTTCTATGTCCAATTTTCTGAGATAATGCCAGACTGACTTCCAGAGTGGATGTACAAGCTTGCATTCCCACCAGCAATGGAGGAGTGTTCCTCTTTCTCCACATCCTCGCCAGCATCTGCTGTCCCCTGAATTTTTTATCTTAGCCATTCTGACTGGTGTGAGGTGCAATCTCAGGGTTGTTTTGATTTGCATTTCCCTGATGATTAAGGATCTTGAACATTTTTTCAGATGTTTCTCAGCCATTCGGAATTCCTCAGTTGAGAATTCTTTGTTTAGCTCTGTACCCCATTTTTAATGGGGTTATTCGTTTTTCTGGAGTCCAGTTTCTTTAGCTCTTTGTAGATGTTGGATATTAATCCCCTATCAGATTTAGGATTGGTAAAAATCCTTTCCCAATCTGTTGGTGGCCTTTTTGTCTTGCTGACTGTGTCTTTTGCCTTACAGAAGCTTTGTAATTTCATAAGGTCCCATTTGTCAATTCTTGATCTGACCGCACAGGCCATTGCTGTTCTGTTTAGGACTCTTTCCCCTGTGCCCATATCTTCGAGGGTTTTCCCAACTTTCTCCTCTATAAATTTCAGCGTCTCTGGTTTTATGTGGAGGTCTTTGATCCACTTAGACTTAAGCTTTGTACAAGGGGATAAGAATGGGTCAATTCGCATTCTTCTACATGATAACCGCCAGTTATGTGCCGGTACTTCTATCCTGGCATTTAAAAATGAGTTCAAGTTTTCTCTTGCTTCAAAGACAAAAAATAAAAATTAAATTAAATAGCACACTAAGATCTAAAGTCTTAAAATCACCAAGGTATTTTGGGCTCATGTTCTATAACCATCCAGGCCTTACTGAGCAGTTCTCCTGTTTTCTCTGAGGTTATCTAGAACAGCCTCAGGTACACGGTAGTTCACAAAGGGCTGATATTGATGTTAGCCATTGGTAGGAACTTGGCTGTAACCACTGGCTAGTGAATATTGGGTTAGGATCTGGTCAGATTCCAAGAGCCAGGAGAGTAAAAATTGTCAGTTATCATACATCCCCAGACTTGGGTGTCCTAGAGCATCACTGCTCACAGATTATGGGAATGAATTTCCTGTGGAGAGCAGCAGCATGTGCAGAGGGTAAGGGGATTGCTGGGATGTGTCTCCAGAACTATGGACTACAAATATCTTGTAATCGCGTGTGTTAGTCAACTTCCCATTGTTGTGACAAAATGCCTGAGCTAACTAACCTTAAAGGAAGAAAGGTTTGTGTTGGCTCAGACTTTCAGACACTTCACTCTGTGGTTGCAAGGTTGTCTTAATGACATAGCATCCTTCCTTTAGGCATAGGCCTGTCACCAAGCCTCCAAAAACATAGGTCTTTGGGGAACCTTCCAGAAACATGCTGTAGCAACATGGGGTTAAAGCATGAGCTAAAATACCATGAACACCCAGCCAGTTAAGAGGCTGTTTAACTGACAGTCTGGAGATTAATGTTGGGCCTCAAACTTGCCTTAATGTAAGAAATAGAGTGACCCCCACAGTGCAGAAGCAGAATGGGATCGGAAAGCCTTCTTCCTCTCACCTCCCACAGCATGCTGCTATAGGCAGCATCAGTATCCCTCTGAGCCCCATTCCATCTGACTGTAAAATTGAGTGTTAGCCCTGAGGACACTAGAGATGTTTGCACCCCTAACCTGTGTCCTTCTGTGTCCCTAGGTACTCCTTCCAGGATGAGGAGGACATGTTCATGGTGGTGGACCTGCTGCTGGGCGGGGACCTGCGCTACCACCTACAGCAGAATGTACACTTCACAGAGGGGACCGTGAAGCTGTACATCTGCGAGCTGGCCCTGGCTCTGGAATACCTGCAGAGGTACCACATCATCCACAGGTAATACTGCCAGTCGGAGACAGGGACGGTGACAGGTGACAGGTGGCAGGTGCAGTGGTTAGTGGCAGAAAAGAAGCTGCAGTGCACTGGGAACAACAAAATGCTGAACAGCTTTGATACTGCCTTTACATTTTTGGTAGAGGGCAGATGACCATGTTGCCTGAATGGAAATGGACCATGACGGCTGCCTGTCCATTGATAAAATACAGGGCTGGCACGTGGTCTTAGCTTCTCTATCCAAAGGTGTTTGGGGTGACTTCAAACGATGTGACTGAGCCTGGAGGAGAGATTATGACATCAAGGGTTGTCTGGGATACCATAGAATCTAGCTCTGAGTCCTTAAATCCCACTTGTCCCATATCAGCTCCCAGCTGGATGCATGTCAGATACTCATGTAGCAAAGGCCTTCCACATGAATGTCAGGCTAGGAATGAACAGGTTCCAGAAACATCAGATCAGCAGCGATGGAGCATTGACCTACTTGTTTATTGGGAGTGAAGAGTCCACTCTTCCCTCCTGTCTTTTGAAGCCAATGCTGTGCTCAGCACCTTGCTTTGTACAGGCTTCCTCTTCGGCAGTCAGCGCTGGTCTTGGGCTTTAGGAGAATGGCAGTTGTGCTCTGTGAGGCACCTTAATCAGCAGCCCCACCATGAAGTGAGTACCTTAATCTTTGGGCTTGTGCCCAGCAGCACCACAATGAGGAAGTGAGCTTGCCTGCAGAAGCAGCAGTTCTGAGAGGGGCTCAGGAAAATAATGGTGGGATTCATGATATCTTCTTATGGACCACAGGGAGAAACTGGGTTGGGGGGGACTTTATGTGTGGTCACCTACGGTCATACTGTGTCCTTATGATCCACTTCTAACTTAGAAAGTTTTAGAAAAACCTGGAAAGGGCAAGGTCTTGGACTTCTTGCTCACAAAGGCAGATTAAAAACACCTCCCACCCCACCCCACCACACCCCACTTCACCCCACAGAAACCCCACCCCTATCCTCGGTCACACACACTTCTCTACATGTTCTCCCTTTTAAAATCCGTTAAATGACAGGAAAGGTTGTGGTTGTCATTATCGTTGTTGTTGTTGTTGTTGTTGTTGTTGTTTTAAAGTTCCTAACAATGGAGAAAACTGAAGGAGACCATCCCAAGGCACTAGAGACCCAGGAAGATGTGACATAGAACAACACATACAAAAATTAAGCCTTAACTCTCAGGGAGTCAAAATTGCTAGACACTACAGGAGCCCCCCAAAAGGCTCAGCCATCCCCAAAAATCCCTGTGGAAGGAAGGGTGGGAAGAGTCAAAAGCGGCTAAAACAAGAGGCAATGAAAGATAACCCCCAGGAAGGGTTGAGGATCGGGTCATCTTGAGGTCTCACAGTGTCTCCCACTCCAGGCCAGTCAGCAAACAGAAGGGGAGAGTAAGTAGCACAGAAGGACTGTGCTGATGCACAGGGCCCTAGCCAGGTGCCATCCTCCCATACGGAGGTCACCTAGATGTCACCTAATGCTGAGAGAATTTGGCCTGTCAGCCAGGTGTGGCTGGGCATTCATCCTCTAAGCAGGCAACCCCCCTGACTTCAGTGGAAATGGATTCAGCCGAGAGGAGAGATTGTGACCTCAGAGGTTTCCTGGGACACCTTAGACTCTCTCTTAGGGTCCCCACCCATCCTTATCAGTTCCCAGATGGATCATAGCAAGGAAGGACTATCAGATGTCTGGGGGAAATTTTCCCATGTTACAATCAGGACATCAGACGGGAGGCAAGCAAGATGGCTGAGTAGATAAAGGTCCTGCAGCTAAACCTGACAGTGGGCTCAATTCTCAGGACCCACGTGGTATAAGGAGAAAAGCAACTCCCATGGGCCACACACACACACACACACACACACACACACACACACACACAAGAATAAATATCACTTAAAAGAAAATTAACAATCAAATAGGGGGAAAGTTAGGAATGAACAGTAGGTCCAAAACCATCAAAATAACTATAACCAGTATCCTAGAGAATAGATTTTATCCATGTGTTCTTTGTAAAATTCAGAGGTCTTTAGTAAGGATTTTGGAATTGAGGTGGTGAGAGATTCACTTTTTAAAACTCAGTGATAAAAGAGTAAGACAGACAGTTCTTTAAGGATCGCCTAGACTCACCATTCACAGGCACTCCAGCTTACTGTGTGCTCATTTTGCATTTGATGCCTCATCAGAATTACCTGAAATGTGAGCTATCCAAAATACAGCACTCCTTTGAGGGCTGGTAGGACAACCTGGTGAGTAGGGTACCTGCTACTTGGCCTGATGACCTGAGTTCAATCACTGGGACCCCCAGAGAAAAGGAAAGAATCAGAATCAACTCCTGGAAGTTCTTTCTCATTCTCCCTCTCTCTCTCTCTCACACACATCATATGCCTGTGTATATACACACAAACATGTAAATAAATTTTTATATAAAACGCCAGGTTCTGTGGCACATAACTTTAACCTTGCTCAGGAGGCAGAAGCTGGCAATTCTCTGGTTTCACATCCAGCCTGGCTAACATAGTTAAGTTCTTGACCAGCCAGTTCCACAAAGTGAAACCCAGCCCCCAATTATTAATGCTAATACTAGTAAATAATATTAATTCTAATAAATACTAATTAAAACCATTACTAGTACTAATTAAAACTAATATTGCTTTAATAAGAAAACAGGGATGGTGAGCATATCGGAAGGATGGAGAAGACACCCTTCAGATGCTCGTCTTCAGTAGTGGGAAGGCAGCAGCGGCCTGAACTGAAGAGGTCGAAGGCCGAGGGGGAATCCGCAGCAGGCAGCTCATCACTGCAGTTACAGTCTGAGCTAGAGAAGGCTAAGTGGATGGGGCACTGGCAGGGACTGCTGCTGTGTTACAAAGTCTGAGAACTGTTTGTCTCCTTCCGTGTTCAAAAGAGGAGTTGGTTGGAGGAGGAGGAGATGCTGGGAGAGTTATAAGGGAAGTTGGAAGAGAAGCAGAAGGGGGAATAGCACAGCCCTGGAGATTATCACTGGGAATGGTGGCTCAAGAATCTCACCATGCTGGCGTCAGGATGTGGGCTCTCTGGCTCTGGGGCCTGGGTGTGAGCACCCTACTTTTGGTAAAGGCTGCTGGGGTGGGTGAGCTTACCTCTATCAGCCGGCCAGGCAGCTTTGACAGGAAGGAGAGGAGTTATTTGTTTTCTCCTTTAGAGGCAGAATCTCCCTGTGTAGTCCAAGCTAGCCTTGAACTCATGATCACCGTGCCTAAGTCTCCTGAGTGTTGATACTGCAGGTCTACACCACCACCCCTGGATCATGGAAAGAGCTCCTTCCATGCACTACATGCAGTGTTTGGGAACTCATAGAACCATTCCTTGTGATCCTTGTGGGGAGTAAATGATCTCTTCCCCAAACTGGCTCAGTCTCAGGGACATTGCTGGATATAGACCCTGAAGTCCCAGAATGGGACTGGGGCAGGTAAGACAGAGGATAGAACAACCCCCTGAGCTACATGAAGACCCTCACTACTAGTGCCAAGAGAGAAGGGCAGTACCCACTATTCCGAGCATCCACAGGGGCTCTGCTCACACTTTAGGGAAGCCCTTAAGGACAGAAGATGAAAGGAATGTTACGTTCCCAGGTGCAGCCATTCAGTGTTACCCCAGCACAGGTCATGAAGCACAGTAGGTGTTTAGTAAGTGCACACACTCTGAGTTAATGACCTGGGGAACCCATGGAATCCAAATCGATTGCTCAGGCAGAAGATTTTTTTTTCTCTCTGGAAGTCTCTTCAGTAAACCAAATATTAGGGTCACATCCAGTCACTCAATCTACATTAAATAGCACTTTCTGTGTGCCAGAGAGTGAATTGAAAATGGATACCCTCATAAATGGGTGGCCTCCTCCTGGCCTGAGGCATCCCTGAGTGCCTACTGAGGCTCAGAGTGGTCTCAGCTGGCTTAGCGGTGTTCTGCTGACGCCAGCTCATAATCCCAAAGATTTCGGACAACAAGGGGAAGATCTGGGCTTGCGGATCAAGGACACTTGGGAGAAGGGAGGGTGCTTTCAGTGTGCTTTACCTAAGTGGAAAAGATGTTTGCTGGTGTGAAGCACTCCAGAGAAATGTTCTTTGAGAACCCCAAGAGTGTGTATGCTGGTGGTGGCCAAAGTCATTTGCAAACCTCTGAAAAGACATTTGGCCATGCAAGAATCAAGCACCTTCTACATATTCATAAGTGTTAATCAGCCTTTACACGTTGATTATTTACCAGCAAACTTCACTTACCAGAATGGACTCTTTAAAGCTCCAGCCCTGCTTGCTTCTAACGTTTCAAGCCTAGGGCTATTTGTCATAGCACCACTTGTAATAACCAATAATTTGAAAATAACCTGAGGGGAAACATTGCCTAGTGATGTGCACACCCTTTTAAGAGACCGTGAGATTAAGATGCTCCAGTGGGTGCTACATACTCTTTCTACACAACTCAGAGAAGATTATAGCATATAAATTGCATGACTATGTAAAGAAAAGCCTGCTGTTTAGTAGGAAGCAGCAAGGGCGGCTCCCTGGTGTGTCGGGGTTGCAGGGAGAATCCGTGTGGTTTCCCTGCTTTGCCTCTTTTATGTTGAATTTCACTTTAATGAGTTGCCATCTTCCTGATGGAGCAGAGCAGAATAAGTTTTCCTGCTAAGGGGAGAAGCACACTCTTTAGGCAGACAGCACGGTTGCACGCGACTGCCTTGGTTTAGCCAGCTGTAAATGCTCAACCTCTGTTTCTCCATTTTGCTGTCTTTGAAATGGGCTCCTCAGAGGGCAGAATGCAATATTTAATGCAGGCTGCATGCTATATTGTACATAGCTGGTCCTGAGCCCCTCGATAAGTTCGGTGATAAACATAGGAGAATCCTATTAGTGGCTCCAGATGTCAGGGAAATCACATTGGGAGTGTACCTCATACTGGTCACAATGGTGGTCACTAAGTAAACATAAACTATCAGTTGGCATAAAGCTGCGGTCAGGAAGGAAAGGGGGAGAAAGGGAGGAAACCCCAACACACTGTTGGTAGGATTGTAAATTAGACCAGACACTGTGGATAACAGGGTGGAGGTGCCTCAAAGACTAAAATTAGATCTGCCACATGGCCCAGCTGTACCACACCTGGGCACAACGAAAAGCTACTTAAACTCCCATGTTTATTGATACACTTTTCATGGTAGCCAAGAAATGAAGTGGGCCTAGAGGTCCTATCAACAGAGGGTTGGATAAGAAATTGTGATATATATATATATATGAAATAAAATTTTATTCAGATGTAGAATAAAACTGTCACTCACAGGAAAGTGATCCAAATGGAAATTATCATGCAGAGTGAATCAAGCCAGACTCAGGAAGACAAATGTCATAGGTTCCACACAGATTTTATACAGATACAAAACAGCATATATGTATATGTAGCATGGATGGACAAGCAAAATTATCTGGAAGAACAAAGGGAACCAGAAAGAGGGAGAAGAGAAAAAGAAGGAGAAGAGAATAGAACGATAATGTTATGTTCAAAAAATATTTTTTTTTGGTAAAACCCATCCCCATGTGCTATGAATAATCCTGTAGGAAGCATATACAATAATTGTATTAATCAATGATAAATAATTAATCAACATTAGATAAAGCTGCATGACCTGTTTTTATAACCTTAGCAGCTAGCTCCATCTCTTTTTCCTCAATTGTAGTAAAACTAAGTGGCCAAGTATGGCAGTTAAGACCTCCTCCTTGTTATTCCCAATTATATGTCCTATAGTGTCATAGCAATTACAAAAAATTATATATATATATATGAATACTATATTCATATATAATCCTGTAGACTCATTTGGGATGAAGATTCTGGTTATATTTCAGGAGTAACTTATTTCAAAGTGCAGGGCTGTGATTCCTTTGTTCCAGGCCAGCATTCTGAAGATTTATGGCTTCGTGCAGACTGAGAAGTGAGACACACGAGAATCCAATTTATCCTTAGAAGGGTTGTTCCATCCCCTGGGTACAAATTGCATCTGCAATTGGGTAGAGAGTATTTATGTTAGATAATAAATTTTCAAAATAGGGCAGGTCTCAACTTGATGACAAAGGACATGGGGTGAAGTCTGGGGGCAGAGAACAGATCTCTGTAAAAGCCCAATGAATCAGAGGCTAATTCACAGAAGATGTTCCAAAGGAAGACAGACAATGAGGTGGCAGGAAAGCAGGTCAGAGTTTTCTGAAATGTCAGCAAACTGGGAGAACACGAACGTTTCTAAAGCATTATTTCTGTGATTGCCCCATGGCTGAGGCCTTTGCTGGGTGGAGTGGAACAGACTGCATCTTCACCCAGACACTCGACACCCCGTGACAGGAAAATCCCAAAGCTTGGGTGTTAAGACAGAAACAATTAGACCCCCAACCCCCAAAAGATGTTCACTTGAAAAAAAAGACAGCTTTGAAGGGATAATTCCACAGGCTATTTAAAATAATAGCCGTACCGAAGTTCTTCCCACCACATTGTAAGACACACATGTCTGTATGTGCTCATGTATATATGCTAGTGGCTGTATGCATACATACAGATATTACATTTTGATACCGCCTCTCACACCACCATGCTAGAAGTAGGGGAAATGCAAGGATGAGGTGGATATGGATCAGAAGAGATGAGAGGAGGGAGACACTGTGTTCCTGGCCGTCTAAGACGTGGTCTGTTAGGCATGTAGACCACTTGCCCGGGCTGGTAGAAAAACCAGCCTTGGAACTTCGAGGAACTATGACTGGCACAGTTGGTAGCAGATGTTTTCCAATGGGAAGACATGGTCCAATACAGGGTTAACAGATCATGGACAGATGATTATTTTACTTGGACTTACTTCAAGCCACCTTGTGCAGAACCGGGGCCTCAAGGTCACCAAGTGTGGGCTTCAGCTTGTAACAACTGCCACAGGGGTTGTAGAAGTCATTTTCCAAGTAAGGTGAAGACTGAGATGAGGGAAATAGAAGCTGGTGAATATTCTCATGGTTAGAGCTTGGTGACTCCTAGGATGGAGCATGGCATTGTCTCTCTGTGCTGTACCTGACCTCCCGTGCAGTATAGGAGAGGTTGAGGTGTTCATATACTTACCTAACCAGTCATCTCTTTGTCCAGCCATAATCCACTCATTTATCTCTCCTCCATCCATTCATCCCACTTGGGTACCAGTCCATTCATGCAGCCACTGATGCATCTATCCAACTACCCTTCTTCTCCAGATCAGCTGGTAAATAAAGAGGGAAACGATCAAGATAGGTATACAAAGTCAATCTTGTCATCCACACACATGAACATACATGTCCACCCAACCATTCATGAGAAAACACACACACACACACACACACACAAACACACACACACACACAAAGAATATGGGTTTTCCCTGCTTGGTCCTGTGATTGTCTCTAGTATGGGACTAAGAATCCAGGTTTTTGGTGGTGTGTCTCTTTGGAGATTCAAGACAAATACTGTACTTTAGTGGCACACTGGACATTGGCTCTAGAACCATGGCCACAATTGCCTGCAAAACTTACTAATGTGCTTGCCAGGATTATGAAATATGTCTCAGTAGCACTCTTCTGTCTGGCAAAGAATTATGGGAGTAGAAGCCGTCCCGAGCCTCTCTATTGTGACTTATCCCTTTGTCTCAGTATTAATTGATGCGCTTGCTAATTGTGCCACATGTTAGCTACAGGTTTAGCTGGGTTAGATCTGTTCCTTTGAAGTGTTCATCCTGTTATTTTAATGTAGGAGAATTCAATTTTCATAACTAATTAGATAATTGTCCTTACTACGGAGCCAAACTGCCTCTTGGTATATTCACATTCAATGAGACGTTTCCCGAGAGTATCTCCCCTCCTTTCTCTATGCCCATGGAGCAAGTAGGAGTGTTTTCTCTCTCTCTCTCTCTCTCTCTCTCTCTCTCTCTCTCTCTCTCTCTCTCTCTCTCTCTCTCTCCCTGAGCTAACAGGACAGACCAATTCAGCCCTTGCTACACACATCCTTCTGACTCAAAACTGAACTTGAACACTTTTGTTCCTAAAGAACATACTCACACATTCCCCGGTGTCCATGAGATAAAGCTGGAGAGCCTGGGTCCTGTCTCTCAAGGAATGTCAGGTGACCTCTTAGTGCCATTGCTTCCTGGTCCCACTAAACTACCATGAAAATTTTTGCTGTGGTTGATGAATTCAAGAGAGTAGGAAAGTGACTGAAGCCAACTTGATAAAACAGCTTTTTATTAAAGAAAGCAGAGGAGGAGGAGGAGGATAAAGAAGAGGAGGAAGAGGAGAGAGAGATCTAAAACACTTACTGACCCTTCTAAGAAACAAAGATAAAATGAGAATATAGCACCAAGAACAAGGCATAAAATCATACATAGCCAGCTTTAATTTTAATGTAAATGGCACTCTAAAAAATTATTTCAAAATTATCCCTCCAGGTGCTCCGAGAGTTAGAGAAGGATTACCCTTATAAACATGGACATCACAGTTTTATCTCACAGGAGCATAGTTTGGTGGCTTGTTACCACTGCTAAGCTTCTGTGAAGATGACTGAGTGGTTGGTACACACCCAGGGAAATAAACCATGGAAATTAGAAATCCATGCCAGATATGGCAGCTCACTCCTGTTATCAGAGGACTTGGAAGGGGAGGGTGGAGCAGGAGTACTGTGAATTTGAGTACAACCTGGGCAAATAGTGTGACCCTGTCTCAAAAAATAAGACACAAGTAAAGTAATTCCAAATCCAAGTACAGTATCTACTGTTGTGGATTGCTTTCATACTGCCATGAAGGTGAAAGGCCATAAGTGTAGCTTAGAGAAATCAGGTCACTATAAATATAAGGAATTTGGCAATATAGAATTGCCATAAATGTGCCAAAAATGGGCCATAGATTTTATAGCCAAAAGTATGAAACAGAATGAAGGTGAGTGTTCCTCTGCCTTCACCTGCCCTACCATCACTGGGGACATCATTTCCTTAGATAAGATTCTCTTGAGAATTTGCCCTCAGAGCCTGGTCTCAGCTGTCTGAAGATCATCTTTTGTCTGTGAACCACCCCAGCAGGGAGCAATCTCAGTGTTAGAGATGAGGTTCCCGAGATCCAGTGAGTGGCCAGGGCTGTCTCTCCACAGAGCGAAGCAACGGAAGTTTACGCTGAGACACCAATCCCGTGAACACCCTCCTCTAGTGGAAAACCACCTTGGGATACTAAAGACTCATGTAATTGTCTCCATTGGCTCGTCACAGGCACTGTGAGGAATAAAAATCAAATATGAGTCATCATACAGAGAGAGTTGAAGTTACCACTGATATGCCTGGTATTCTGCATGAGGGACACGGAGCAAGAATGAAAGTAAGAGAGTTTGTGGGGAATCTCAGTAACTCTTTCAGCAAGCAGACTCCTGGTGAGCCATCATCAAACTCATACACCTACCCCAGAGTAGACTCTGATTGGTTCTTCAGGAGTCACATGCTCATTAGCACAAGCACTAAACTAACTCACTCTCTCTCTCTCTCTCTCTCTCTCTCTCTCTCTCTCTCTCTCTCTCTCTCACACACACACACACACATACACACAAAGAGAGAGACTTTCTAAAAATGAATTCCTGTGTACTTCAAACAGACACCACCAACCCACACCCGAGTGGGCTGAGCCCATGGAAGCCTTGTAGTGAATGCAAAGGGGTTTCTCAAAAGACCCAGAGGAAGAGGGCGAGAAACCCCAGGAAGCATGAAAACAGGCCCCAGCCAGCACCACTGTGCACCTTCAAGTCTTCTTGTCTTGAATGTCCTCTCAGCAATGCCAGTCAATTCTTAGAAAGCAAAAGACAGATTTTTATCAGGAAGTCTCTCCGCACAATGTCATCCCCTCTTCCCTCTGTGCCTCTACTGAGCTCTGCATACATCTAGAAAGTTCCATATTTACACATCAGACTCCTACCTCAGACCACAGTTTGAGGTATTGGTGCACTGCTTTGCCATCATTAAACACTGCCTGGTACACAGTAAGTTCTAGGTATTTCTAGAAATGAGCTAGTTGGGGCAGTAAGAACCTCTGGCTTTTCTCTAAGTGGAACTCTGAATACCAGTTACTTGCATTTTAGGGTTCCTTGGCATTCCCCCCACTTCCTGTATTCCCCTGAATGGCTAAGAAGCCCCACACCCACTGCTCCATAGCAGGAAGGGAGAGGAGCTGCTGGGCTGAAGAGATGTCTATGTGTGAAAACCCTCAGCTCAAAGCCTGAATATGCACATTCCTGTGGAGAGCGGCAGTTGGTGGAATTTATCAACATTTCTTGTGGCAGATTGGAAAGTTAAGAGGAACTTATCGTCTCTGTGACTATTACTCATTTTCCAAAAGGGACTGATTAGTGAGTCGGTGGAATCTGAGCATGTGTGTGCCCATCTCTGGGGTGAGCTGCGGAGACTCAAACTGCTGAGGACGGGGACTTTCCAGGGCAGCCTGAGAGGAAGCTAGTTTAGAAGCTGACTCAGGACTATGCCCTCGTTAACTTGTTTGCAGAAACGTGGGAGGGCAATGGCTGTGGGCAGACTTTTGATGTGTCCCCCTTGCCTGGGTTTGTTTCTGTGAGATGTGCATACAGGAGCTGGGGGGATGCCTTTATCAAGCCCTTGACACACAAGCATGAGGACTAGAGATCAGATCCCCAGAAGCTACTACAAAAGCAGTCATTGCCTATGATGCCAACACTGGGGAAAAGAGGACAGGAGGATCCATGGGACTTACTGGTCAGTCAGCGTTGCCCAGTCAGTGAACTTCAGGGTGAGTTGAGGGACATTGTCTCAAACAAATAAATGAGTGACTAAGAAAGATGCCCATCGTCAGCCTCATGCCTCCACACATGTCCACAGATGTGCCTATGCACACCCACGCAGATGAACACACACACACACACACACACACACACACACACACACCTGATGCATGTTCACAGGCCACATTCATTTTGAAAGAACCTGAGTCACCTCTCAGTGGAAAGCAAGTGTGACACTGGGGAACTTCCAGTCCTACTCTGCAGAGACCAGGTCTGATGAGGCACACTCCAGCCCTCCTCACTGTGGAAACCCACCTTGATCCCCTCTGTCCTGCTCTCCTTCCCTTAACTAACCTCAGAGTTTCTGTGAAGATTAATAAGAGAAAGGACACAGGTGCTGAGACGCAGGTGTGTCCCAGCACAGCTCAGCCCATCTGTTCCCTCCGCTCACTCTTACCATCTTGGAGAGTGGCAAGAAGAGTAAAATATTCATCAATGGGCTGGAGCAGGGCCTGCTCACTTGTTCTCCGTGTTACAGGAGCAAGCCTATTGATCTCTTGGGTTCTTTTTTTCTTCCTTGTAGAGTGAGCATATGGCACACCCCAGGTGACACACCATGAGGTGAGATTACACATGAAGGAAGACAGTGCCTTTGACTACCAAAACATGTTGGTATGAGGAGAAACATGTATGGCCAAGTCACTCAGCCCCATGTGGCAGCTGCAGTAGTAGCTGTATCTGGTCTCCCATGGCCTCTCTGATGGCTTGTAGTAAGCAGGAATACTTGGTACTTTGTGCAGATGACATGGGTCCACATTCTGACCTCATCTTTACTTAAGCCAATACCAGGTTCCTTGTCTATGAGATTTGAAAAACAAATGTGAGTCCACTGTGTTATTTGTGGCCCTGAGGGTCGCTTCAAATCTCATGCCCACCGCACCTCAAGGTTCTAAGTGTATGACCTTCATCCTGCCAGACCAGCTCATCCAAACTTCTCCCTTGTACGTCTGTGTGCATTGTGGACCTGGGAGCTACACTGATAAGTTTGAGAACTGACTGGGAGAACTTAAATCCGCAGTTCTCTGAGCCAGCGTTCCAGGCTTGCCTCTCACGGCACATCTAGATTTTACTTTCAGAAGAAAAATAAGTCACCCTTCTCTGGGAGCACTCCTGTTTTCTCTAGGAATGAAGCAAAAATAAAAATGTCACACACAGCTCTGGTGAGACGGTGGGGATAGCTCCATCCATGTGGGATGAGAGGCCATTCACTCTCAAGATCAGAACAGGCCACAGGCAGCTCAAGAAGAATTTTTTTTTGTATGGCTTTCGATTTGACAAAAGGAAGGGTAAAGATGCCAAAACTGTGTGTCCTCCAAGGGCAAAACTGAAACAAGAGGCCGGGGTGGGGGAAGGTGATAAGGAAACTGGCTTCAGAGATGAAGAATCTAGAGACGTCATCCATCTGGTTGGCTAATACCCCCACACCCTACATAGCACCCCCATCTCAACAGAGGCTGGGGAATCCTACAGGGAGAAGGTGGAAGGAATGACCAAGGCAGAGCATGTGACAGCTTATGCAAGCCCAATGTTGACACAATGGCTTAAAGCAACACAGTGCAGCTACAGAAGTTGACTGGCTACATGACAACCTTTAAGTAGGAACTGTGACCTTGGCTAATGTGTTACGTAATCTGGGCCACTGAGACATGTAAATCAAGTAGCTTCTATTTCCATCCCCCTTGTGCCCTGGTGACTATCCTGCCATCTTGGTTTAGTAGTCCCCTGGGGATTGATACAGCAGGAATATGGTCTGCCCTCTTCAGAACTCATATTGAAGTTTAGTACCTAATGCAACAAGGTTGAAGGATGATGGATCTTGTACATGTTTGGGACTTGAGGGCTCCTTTGTGTGAAAGAATCAGTGTCACTGTTTCAGAACTGTGTTGATTGTCATAGGGCATGACTGAGCAGGTTCCTAGCACATTGGGATGTCACAGAGTGAAATTGCGTCTTTTGTCCTTCCACTATCCTCCATGCTGTGATGAAGCAGGAGGCCCTCGCCATGTGTGGCTACCTGATTCTGGATTTGCAACTTTCAGAAACTTGGGTGAAACAACCTTCTCTCCTAAATAAATCACCCAGTTTCAGGTATCCTGTTACAGCAATGACAAGACAGGAAGATTCTGCTCATCCCAGGAGATTTTGATAACTACAAACCCAGTCTAGTCTACTTTAAACTCAAAGACTTTCAAGATTCAGAGCACTCCCCACTTGAAGTGTGGAACAGTCCATGAATGAGGACTGTTTGTATCCCCAGTCATGGAAGAAAATATTCAGCCACAGAGGGATGGCAGCATGTTCAAATAGAGTACATATCTGGGCAGCTGTGGTAGCTGATGACCTAACCTGTCACCAGACACAACAGAGTTCATAGAAAATCCAGTGGGAACACTGTGGGTAGTTATTTCTCTTTCTGCTGCTTTCAATTCTAAAGGCAGCCCAATACTTGCTGTTGGTACACACTTGTAGACAGGGCACTGGCTCAACTGAGACGTGTCAAACGCCCATGGGAGATTCTTCCATTCCTGCACTGCATTTTACTGAGATGGAGATAGGACCTTCCCTATCCCTTCAGCCTGCTGCCCTTCCCAAGATCTGTGGAATTGAACTACAGCAAGGCACATGGCTAGCTAGAACCAATGTTTCACAACCTGACCCTGTCTTAGCTATGACCATAGAACTATTCCCCAGCCATAAATTATGCACAGAACCATCATAGAAAACCTCTAAAACTTTCTCGGCTCCATGCTGGCTCTTCCTAACTTTGTCTCTTGCTGCTTGGATTGAGATATGTGAAAACGTAGTGAATCCATCCCCATGCTATAAAATGTGGAAACATGCTGAGAATGCACGGTGCATCTGTCCACACATACCACAATGCCTAGATAGATGCTCCTCCAGCTCTGAAAGGGCAGCCCCTAGATGATTACAAATATCTGCTTTAGCCACTGCTGTCTCAGGGCCAAACCTAATGCATGCCCATCCACCTGTATCTCCCATTCTTGTTTTTACTTTGGCTGTTTAGAACATCAGAGGGCAGGCAGCAGACATGTCACCAGGGACAGAATGTCATGCATCTGCTCTATCAGGTAGTTCTCACATGGCTTCAGAAGGCCTTCCTTTCTTCCTCCATACCAGCCAGTCAGAACTTGGTAACCTTGCTGAGGGCTCTCATTATCTCTTAATAAAATGTATGGAGCAAGAATGCAGACCACATCAGATCAGACCAGGTCAGTCTAATTCAATTCTTCAGTCAATGTTTCCTCTTCTAAGGGGACTCCAAGTTATGTTATGCCAGGACACCGACCTATCATGGTCAATATTTTTAAGCTAAGGATCTGTCTGAGATGAAGTAGAGTTGATAAGACAGCTTAGAAGAACTTGTCTCAGGTGTAGTCATGGAGAGTCTGTGTCAGTCTTGTCTGCTCCCTTCCATGATCCCTCTGATGTTGGTGTGAAGATGACATAATACCCAATAAACTCGGCAGTAAGAGAAAGGTCCAGGATGGACAATGCAGGCTCACTGGGCATGGCAGCATGAAATAGCCATGTTACTGATGAATCAATGAATGATTAGGAACAAGAGTTTGCTCATCAAACTTTATTTACACAAATTTGATCCCAGAACAGTTGCTGAACTCTGCCGAGAGATGTTTCTAGCACTTCGGAAAGTCAGCACAGGGACTTCAGAGAGCCTGTGCCCTACCTCCCCTAACCTTCTTGCTAACATTTACTCTATAGCTCATTGGTGGTTTGTGTAGCTTAAGCCAATTTTCAGAACTGTTTGGAATAGAGGCAAAAGTCAGCATAAATATTTTCAGGTAAATTATCTTTAAGACCCTTACAGTATTCTATTCTTGGTTCATGGAACTTGTAGAACACAGCCAACCCCACGCATAGAGTATGGGTACCACGGCTTTCATTTGGAGAATGGGAGAGAAAGGACCCACAAGTAGGACAGCCAGAAGAATAGGTGATGTGGAAGGTGAAGGTTAGACATGAATTTTAATGGCTTCTGAACTGTTTAGTAAGAACAAGACTTCCTGGGGATCCATCCTATAAACAACCACCAAACCCAGACACTATTGTGGATGCCAACAAGAGCTTGATGACAGGAGCCTGATAAAGCTGTCTCCTGAGAGGCTCTGCAGGGGTCTGACAAATAGAGAAGTGGATGCTCACAGCTAACCATTGGACTGAACACCGGGTCCCCAGTGAAGTAGCTAGAGGAAGGAGGACCCAAGTAGCTGAAGGGGTTTGCAGCCTCATAGGAGGAACAATAATATGAATTAACCAATACCTACAGAGGCCCCTCAGTCTTGTGAAGATTCTATGCCCCAGTATAGGGGAATACCAGGGCCAGGAAGCCAGAGTGGGTAGGTTGGTGAGCAGGGGGGAGGGGGAGGGGAATAGGGGGGTTTCAGAGGGGAAACTAGGGAAGGAGAAAACATTTGAAATGTAAATAAAGAAAATCAAATAATAATAATAATAAAGACAAAAGAAAAAAAAAAAAAGAACAAGACTTCAAGAAGTATACCATGGCCCATATCCTAGTTTTGTTCTGTTGCTGTGATAAAATGCCATGACCAGAAAGAAACAACTTGCAGAGGGAAGGGTTTATTTGGCTTACACTTCCAGGTCGTATTCCCTCACTGAGGGAAATGAGGACAAGAACTTGAGTAGGAACTTAAAGCAGAACCCATGGAGAAGTGATGCTTCTTGGATCACTTACTTCCAGACTCAGGCTTGCAGAGCTTTCCTGAACAGCCCAGGGCCCCTTGCCTAGGACTGGTGCCACCCATGGAGGGCTGGGCCCTTCTACATCAGTTAGCAATCAAAACAGCCCCCTACAGACATGCCCATGGGACAGTCTGAACAACTGACATTTCCTCTTCCAGGTTGACTCTAAGCAGGGCTGTTAACAGGGCTCATTGGGACACCCTGGCACTCCCCTGGTCCTTGTCTTCATCTAGTTAAGGCACGGGTTGGTTATTTTTGCCAAAGATGAGCACTCTTTCTTCAGGAACCCTGCAGTATTCAGTACCTCAGGACTCCTGGTCCCTCCCTGCCCCTCACTCTTTCTTGCTTATCAGATATTGTCATTGCTATTTGAACTGCCATCATCCCAAGAAAAGTGTCATTAATATTTCATCTTACATGGGACTCAAAGCTTCCAAATGTTTGGAAAGGAGATGATGGCTGTACTCCCGTCTTTTCTAGATCAGTGAGCTGTTTAATAAGATTTCAGCTTCATAAGATTTCAGCTTCATCGCTGCCCTTACAATCATGACTATATCCACATGCATTGAGCCCAAGGCCCCAGCATGAGGAAGGGGAGTCTCTTGGACTAAAGTCCCACTTCTCCCTCTGTACCACCCATTCACAATCAGATTGATTTATGCACTGGGTTCTGTGCTAGTAGTGGAGATCAGTTTAAAAAGCCTATGGGCCTAGGAAAGTTTTTAGATTGGTATGACCACAGCCAATACCCTAAGAAGCAGAAAGCACAGAGCTTGGTAGGGAGCCTCATCTAGTCCACGCCTGAAGTTAGAAAAGATTGTCTTTTTTTTTTTTTTTTTTGAACTATAAATCTCACTCACATAATCGAAAGCCATGATTGTGGTCAGCCTGGAGCCCAAACAGGCTTTCCTTCCCTGGTCCCTCCCTGAAGAGTAGAAGAAACTTTAGAGCCCTAGTTCTCCTGTGGGGAAGCAGCCCTGATAGTAAAGAAAGAAGAGGAAGCCCAGCTTTTGCATGTGCATAGACTGTGGATCTGTGTTAGTCAGGCCATGGGATAACCCTAAACAGGCCTGGAGGTGATGTCTGTGTCTCCATTGTGAATCTCCCTTTTCCTTCCTTCAATGTTTATCAGTTGGCCAACTCCACCCGGACATCTCCCAGGCACACACAATACACCATGCCCAGCATCAACACCACCATCCTTCCTTTCCCTGGATGGGTTTCATTCAAGTTCTATCTCTGAAAAGGGGGCACCATCAAGTGATTTCCAGGACTTGAACTACCATGGCTGTGAACTTTCTTGACTTCTGTCTGGTGGGCCTCTGCTATCCACCGCATCCTTCACTACCAGTATTCCCCTTGCACCTGGTTATGTCCTTCTCCCTCCACATAATGGTCATCTTTCTGCAACAAGAGTGTTTGAACCTGCATGAATTCTTCCTGGTCCCATGTCATGATTACCAAATGGACACATCCCCCATGATGTCTGACCTATTTTCAGTGGCCTGGTGACTGTCTTAGCTAGGGGTTTTATTGATATGAAGAGACACCATGACCATGACAATTCATATAAAAGAAAATGTTTAGTTGCGGCCGGTTTACAGTTCAGAGCTTTAGTCTATTATCATCATGATAGGAAGCATGGCAGCATGCAGGCAGACATGGTCCTGTAGAAGTAGTTCTACATCCATATCAGTAGACAGGAGGAAGAGATAATGACACTGGGCCTAGTTTGAGAATCTGAAACCTCAAAGCCCACTCCCTGGGCTTTGACACAATTCCTCCATGGCCATACCTCTAATAATGCCACTTCCTGAATCCATGGGGTCATTTTCATTCAAACTACCACAGTGATCATAATGTATTCTTCTCAAATTATCATCTGTCTGAGACCTCAAACTATTACCTCATAGAGAAATACATCTTTGCTGATGTAATTCAGGTGGAAAGTAAACAAGGTCATGCTAGATCAGGCAAGCCCCAACTCGAGTGAATGAGACCTTAAGAAAGAGAAAAGGAAACAGCAGAAGAGAGAAGGAAGAAGGTGTCATGAAAAGGGTGTTGTCACAAGCCTCTGAGCTCTGGGGGCCATCCAAAACTGATTGAGGGAGATAGGACTTGCTCTTAGAGTCCTCCGTAGAAGCATAGGCATGAAGACACCTGAGACTGAGCTCCAGCCATCAGAAACTAAGAGAATAAAGGTCATCTCTTAAAGCCATCCAACTGTGGTGACTTGTTTCAGAAACCCCAAGGGATTCTCTACTGAGATTCTTGTCATATTTGTATATTTCTTGGAACTGATTACTTAATATTCTCTGTTAGTCTTAATATTTTTGCTATGACAAATTAGTTCTAAAAATACAGTCAGTCTGCTCTTTAGAAAAGTGGCAGCTATGTTTGTTATGAATACCATATGCTTGTTTTAGTTTGTTCAGACTGCTATACCTTAGACCAGATAGTTTATAAACAAGAGAAATGCATTGCTCACAGTTCTTGAGCCTGGGAAGATCAAGTTTAAAGCTAAGAGAACCAGCATTTTCCTATAGATTGTCTCTGTGCTTTCACCAAGAGAAAAGGCTCCATCAAACTCTTTACGAGAGTTACTAATTTCTCAGTAAAGGGAGCCCACAGGTCCTAATCACATGTACTGTCCTGCACCTCATTTTATTGCATTGGGAATAATAGGGGATATTAATATTCAGAGACTACAAACATATATCAGGTCAATTCAAAATAGTATTAGTCAGGCTGGCAAGATGGCTTAGTGGGTATAGGTGCTTGCCATTAAGTCTGACAACCTGAATTGAACTCCTGGGTTCCTGCATGTAGAAGACAGAGTTGTTATAAGCTGCTCTGTCTTCCACACATGAAACACACACACACACACACACACACACACATGCATGCATGCACACTGTAATAAAGATGAAACATGGCAGTAGTCATTGATAGATAGCATCATTTACCAGTTGAGCTACTTCTTTGCTTTGTTAGAAGGAAAGACTGACAAGTGTCTGAGGTCAAAGTGGTCAATGCCTAAATCAATGGCGCTGCCTCCTCCATCTGATTAGGATGGAATGTGAACTTCTAGAGGCTAATTTTTCCTCAAATGTGGCCCAAGAGAGGTGGGTGTGTATTTTCTGAGGTCATCACCAATTCTGCTGGCCTCCACGATCCTCCATGGAACTTGGGGTTATCAGCCACCTCACACCCATGCCTGGTCTGGCCCAACTACTCCCAGTCTCTCTGCTTACAAAGCCTGGTGGGACTCATCTGTCTCTTCTCCCATTATGAGACATCAAGCCCAGGACTTGGTATTTTGGCACAACACCATTGAGCTGCATCGCCAACCCCCTTTGTAATTTTTATTTTGAGACACAGTCTCACCAAATTATCCAAGATGACCTTGAACTTGTAATTTCCCTTCCTCAACTTCCCTGGTAGCTGTATTATGGGCCTGTGTCACCACATCCACCCACCCAGCACTCTTTGGTCTTTCTAAAGCACTTGCTTTCTCATGGGACACTCTCATGTCCAACCAATGTGCCTCTCCACACACAGGGTTTCCTGGCAGCTCCACTAACTCCCACTGTCCTATGGAGGCAGACACAGTGAAAGCTCACTTTATAGATAAAGAAACAGAATCATGGAAAGACTATGAGACCTAGGGATTGTTGGTTTTGGGTAGAATCCAAAGCTGACTCCCAACACTGACCATCCAAGACTGCAACTCTCATATATTTTAGCATCACATCCTAGTGGATAAAACTGACAGCATCTGGGGCCTAAAAATATCAATCCTTATGGTACCAGTTCAAATTGAGAGTGCCACGCAGACTCTGCAAGCCAAGGCTCCCTAGCAAAACATGGCAGAAAGCCCCCTTTGGTGGTACCACTCTGAACCCTGTGGTCAGCCACGGGTATGTGGGGGTTTTGGAGGTGTCTGTATGCTGTCCTTCTCCTGAGATGACAGTCTGTTTCTCTACCACCCATGTGGATTCATGCGTGAGCCATGAGGTAAACGCCCGCTCCTCCTTCCTGCCAGTTAAAATGAGTGCCCCTGGACCAGAGTCCAAGGACCCCAAAAGCTGAATCACAGCTTCCAAAGAAAGTAGGGCTGGCCTGTGTTTTAATGAGGAGCTTGTATTACATCACAACGCAACAAGGTGCATGAGGAGGCTACGCAAGCTGTTGGCTTGGGTCTCCTGAGCTCTAGGGAGGCTACCCTCCTCACCTCATGTCAGGACTTCCAAATCCTTCCAACATGGGCTGGCGGGGGGGGGGGGGTGAGGGATATTCAACATCCTGTGAGTTGAGCAGGTTTATCACTTCCTGTTGGGCCAAGAAGACAATGCAGGTCTGTCTTGCCTACAGAATAGAAGTTGGTGACTAGCCTGGAAATCCGAAGTCCCTGATGCTGCTAACGCACAGTCACCTGGGGATCAGCCTAGGGAAAGGAGCCATCCATGCATATTTAAGACTAGCCCTCCCAGGTAAGGGGACAGCAAACTGAAGGCCGCTGGTGAAACTGCTCAGCTCTGTTTCACCTCGGGCTGGGACAGATGGAGGCAGATGCAGATAGACAGATCCAGGTCATCAGGACTAGGAGGTGTGTAGTGGGTTCTGTAAGTCTGCCCATGTCTGACATAATAATTCCAGGTAGGGCAGACAATATACATGATGGCCCCACAGGAAATATTCCTTCTGCCTAGTATTCCTACATCTTCATTCCTGTTTGGATAAACAATGTCCTGCCAGGGTATTGCAGTTGACCCATTTTTCAGCTCAGCCACCTGCCTCAGTGCTTTGCCTTGGAGCCTCAGGCTGTATCGGATCCCCAAGATCAGTAGTAACCACACAGTCTGGGTGCAGACATGTGCATTCTTCTAGGTTTTCAGAGTCACACACAAACACTGCTGGGAGCTCTCTTTGCTAAGTGTCACATGACATTCCTGGCTTCTTCAGCAGGTGAATAACGAGAAAGGTTTGAGTGGAGGGTGGCTGCTGTATTGTGATGACACATAGGATGCCAGAGGCAACACTGCTCTGCAGGGCAAGGAAGGGAACCTGTTGTTCAATTGGCTGTGAACTAATGAGGGAAAGGGAATGAAGGGTGACTGACTGCAGCATTTGCTGAGCAGAGAGAGAGAGAGAGAGAGAGACTCAAAGTTTGGAAGAGAAAAACTAGACCTCAGCCATGGAATCTGAGCTAGGGGAGAGTCGGGGATGAGGACATGGTGGCCAGGACTGAAGGAGAAAGCCATGGGATACAGAACCAGTGTGAACAGAGATTTGCACTGAGCATTCTGGACTGAAGTGGTCTGTGCCTGAGTGTGAAACCTTTCTATTAATCATGTCACAGCTCCAGCTGTCTGGCAGTGGTTGCAAGGCCCCAGACCCACCCACCCACTTCCCATTGTCGCTTGCCTGCTGCTGTAGAGGCTTCCTCCTGAAGAGCTCTGGGTCTGGTGAGGCAGGCTGACTCAGACACAGACCACTTCAGTTCAGTATGTTCAGTACAAATAGAAAAAAAAGCAACCTGACCTTGGGAATGGGGTGTGTGGACGCTCTGGGATTCAGTGATGCCCCAGCTCACAGCAAAGTGTCTCCCTCTTTATGCCTAGAGAGACAAACACTTGTCTTCCTCATCCATGAGGGCAGTCATTGGTCCTAGTACATTCTTGGATTAGTTTGCACATTCTGAAAGCTTTGAATTGCTAGGGATATGCTTGGAGGCAAGTACACCTTCCTCAGTCACCCGGCTCACCTCCAGCCAATGCTGGACAAAGCTCTTGGGCTGAATTAATTAGTGTTATTGGTGGCTGCTCTTGGCATAGCCGAGGAAGTCACTACCCTCGAGCAGAGCCTGACCATGGATGGAGCAAGAGGACAGTGAGGTCAGCCATGGGAGGCTTCATGCTATGTGCAAGGCACTACACCCTTTACAGCTTGTGTACATTGAAAGAATTGCTTCTACACACTAAGGCAGCCACGGATGTTCTCCACACACATTCAGCATACTTGGTGGCTATCTCTAGTGTCCTTAGTTGACCTGTTTAAAGTTTGCAGGCATGTTTTGGTGTTACTTTTTCATTTTTAAGGCTAGATTTATGCAGAGAGAGCAAAATCAACCTTCTAAGGCTGTTGGCCCCAGAGAACCATGAGAGGGAAGGGAGAGGCCCCAGGGCCAGATGCACTTTGTGAAGCCGTGGGGTCATAGTCTAAAAGACATGCAATTGGATATGTGGGAAATGATAAACACAAAGTCTCCTGGCTTTCAAAGAGTGATTCATTGCAAGAATAAAGATCAGTAAGCATCTATCTAAGTTTCCCACTGAGAACCCTTCACCATTCACCCAATAAGATAGCATTGCTCCAGAGATAGACCTGAGGGTGGCAGCCAGTTAGTATGTAGAACTTTTTAAAAAAAGTCTTTAAAAAGTGTTGGATGTCCTCAGCAATTAGGAAAAAGCAAATTAAAACCCTTCTGGGCTTTTCAATTGTCTCTATCATGGCCGGAGCTCACCAGTATGGAATATTAAGGATATTCATGGCAAAGAGCAGAGGCAGAAACAGCCTCCTGCCCTCTTTTGGCCACCTATCTGTGCTGTTTTTAAAATAAGCGAGCACAGTTGATGCTCTCCAACATTCCTGAGCAGGGGTTGAGGTTCATTCCAGGGCAAACCCAGGTTTGATAGCTTCTCAGGCATACATTCCATTGGAGTGACGTCTTGCCTGGCTCAAAAGTGATGAGCCTGTCCTCAGCAAATACCGTCACAACCGCCCCTGTTAACACCACCCTTCTCCTGTCCTTTCTGGACATGCCTCAGCAGGGTGACACTCCAGAGCTGAGATACAATCACTGTGAGAAACAGATACAGAGGAAATGAACCTGGAAGGGCTGAACAAGAAGCTCTGATAAGAGGCTCTGCCCAGAAAGCACTATTAAGTCCCAAGCCGCTCTGCAGGCCTCCCTAGGTTGGCACCTCTTGATCCATGCTCTTCCCAGAAAATCACATCCAGACAAAATTGAATTCACTTTCTAAACGCTGGAGAACCTGCCCTGGAGTTCTTCCAAGCACCTTTAAAAAGCTCCTGTACTTCCAGTCCCTGCCTGTTTCAGCTCTTGGTCTGGAAGGCACCCTGAACACTGGACTGAGGCTTCTGGAAGCCACCGTGAGGCAGCTGCTGTTTCTCATTTTCCAGATGAGGAAGACAAGGCCTAGACTTGAATGCCCAGGCCCCCATGGCTGGTGACATACAGCCCCACAAGTAAAGGCGACTAACTTGGAGATTTTTCAATCACCCATGTTTATATTCCAGAATGCAGGCCCATCTCTTCTAGGCCCTGAACTTGGGGGCTCATAACTGCCGGTTGGGTATACCCTGGGGTCTTCTCCCAAGTTCTCAGGGTGCTTGGCAGAATTCTGCCTTTGTATCTTAAAACTGTGGTTCCTACATACCATCTACTTACTGACGGCAGGCTTCATCTCCTGGGGGCCCCTACGTGACCTGGCCATGTGGCCTTGCTCACACATGTTTGCTCTCTCATGAGCAGCTGCCTCACTGTGGCTTCTGAGACAGTCCAGGCCCTTCTACATCTGCCTCAGCAGATTCGGCAATAAGATGTCAAACCGGTGAAGAGGAAGTCCCATATATTCTGTCATATGGCATAAACGGGGATAGACAGATGGCTCAGTGGTTAAAAACACTCACTGCTCTTCTGAAAGTCCTGAGTTCAATTTTCCAGCAACCACACGGCAGATTACAACTGTCTGAGGCTGTCTTCTGGTGTGTAGACCTACATGCAGACAAAGTGTCCATATACATAAAATACATAAAAAATAAAATAAATAAAGCAAACCAAGTCCACCCATCACCTTGGCCATGTTCCATGGCAGCCCATTGCAGGGTAACACCTCGTCCTCTGGGATGCTGGCTGCCTCATTCACAAGAGGAGAACCTGCTTCTTGCCTGTCACATGACCCCACCCATCTACTCTCTTTAAAGCACCTATACCAGGTTGCCATTGGTCATTTATCATATACTTTCTCTTGGGTCCCTTCTAAGGTGCAGGTCCATCAGTCAGTTCAGTTTTACTCTGTGTATCCTTGGGGGAACAGAGAGGGAAGAGACTCCCCAGACACTGGAGACTCTGCTCTGTGCTAAGAACAGACATAAAAACAAGGAGGAGTTGGAGAAGGGACTGAAGGAGCTGAGGGTGTTTGCAGCCCCATGGAAGGAGCAGCAGTGTCATCAGACCAGACCCCTCCATCCCCCCATAGCTCCTAGGGACTGGACTCACAATCAAAGAGTATGAAGGGACCCATGACTCCAGCAATATATTTGACAGAGGATGGCCTTGTTGTACATCAGTGAGAGGAGAGGCCCTTGTGCATGAGGGTGTTCGATACACCAGTGTAGGGGAATGCCAGGGTCAGAAGATGGGAGTGGGTAAGTAGGGAAGCACCCTTATAGAGGCAAAGGGAGGGTGAATGGGATAGGGGGTTTCCAGAGGGGAGACCTGGAAAGGGGATAACATTTGAAATGTAAAGAAAGAACATATCTAATGGGGAGGGGGGAAGGGACGATGTTCTATGCACCTGCTATTTAATCCATTCAGCAAAGGAAACTGAGGTACAGGGATAGCCCAACTCGCAAGAGAGGGGTTGGTCTCTGGACCCAAACAATCGGAATCCTTAGCTAGATTTACAATGGTGCCCTGTTTTTATGGCTCAAAATGCTGTAAACAGGGGCTTTCTAATATGGCTCGTGGAGGTAAGCCCCGTCCCCACCAAATTATCTTCCACTATGCCAGGGTAGACAGCCAATCACCACATCATTGGTGGCTTCTAAACTTGGAATCTCCTCTCTCCCAGGTCTGAAGCCCAAAGCCAAGTGCATTCCGGGCTATGTTTCCCCCATTGGCTCTGGAAGGAACCCTTCCCTGGCTCTTCAGCTCATGAGTACCTCTCTCAGATCTCCATCCACTCTAGAAATACAGGCTTGACTGAGTCCAGGACAAGCCCTGATCCTAGTGCATTTATCTTTAGATCCTTCTCTGGATGTGCCGGCCAAGGCTCCATAACCAAACGAGCTCCTGCCCTGGATTGGGGGTGGATAGGAACGTGAGGACACTGTTCAGACCTACATGCCAGATCATGCCTCCTTTGCCATCTCAACCATGTCTTAGTGCTATGTTTGTGTCCTGGCCCCACTGGTGATATGGGGTTCATGATCCTTGGATCAGTTACCTTCTCTGATTCACACAACCCAATAAAGGTCACCCCAATCCTCATGATCTTCCTGCCTCACCCACTTCATCATTTCCTACTGGTGCATCTGCCTCCGCAGCCAGTGTCGTTCTTTTCCTACACTTTTTTCTTGTCATTGTAAAAAATTATTCTTTGAAAATTCCATGCAAGTGTTCAATGTCTCTTGATCAGCCCACACCCTCCACCTGGCCCTTCCCAAACACAACTCTATCCCAACACTGCATATTCTCCTCTTATTTTTATATCTATCTATCTATCTATCTATCTATCTATCTATCTATTTATTTTTGAATGGAGTTCATGATTTATTTATCATCTACATTTTCCTTTATGGGAGGAACCTATGCTTATTTCTTTTTAGCCTTTCCCCTTCAACCATGTGAGAAAATCATAAAGGAAAGGCAGTACCAATGAAACAGGCTCTTCTCAATCAGTAAGTGTGCTGGCTCTTTGGTTGTGGACTTTAAAAAAAATTTTTATTAGATATTTTTATTTACATTTCAAATGCTATCCTGAAAGTTCCCTAAACCCTCCCCCCCACCCTGCTTCCCTACCCACCCACTCCCACATATTGGCCCTGGCGTTCCCCTGTACTGGGGCATATAAAGATTGCAAGACTAAGGGGCCTCTCTTCCCAATGATGGCCAACTAGGCCATCTTCTGCTACATATGCAGCTAGAGACATGAGCTCTGGAGGTTCTGGTTAGTTCATATTGTTGTTCCACCTATAGTGTTGCAGACCCCTTCAGCTCCATGGGTACTTTCTCTAGCTCCTCCATTGGGGGCCTTGTGTTCCATCTAATAGCTGACTGTGAACATCCACTTCTGTGTTTGCCAGGCACTGGCATAGCCTCACAGGAGACAGCTATACCAGGGTCCTTTCAGCAAAATCTTTCTGACATATGCAATAGTGTCTGCGTTTGGTGACTGATTATGGGATGGATCCCCCAGTGGGGTAGTCTCTGGATAGTCCATCCTTTCATCTTAGCTCCAAACTTTCTCTCTGTAACTCCTTCCATGGGTATTTTGTTTCCTATTCTAAGGAGGAATGAAGTATCCACACTTTGGTCTTCCTTCTTCTTGAGTTTCATGAGTTTTGCAAATTGCATCTTGGGTATTCTAAGTTTCTGGGCTAATATTCACTTATCAGTGAGTGCATATCAAGTGACTTCTTTTGTGATTGGGTTACCTCACTAAGGATGATATCCTCCAGATACATCCATTTGCCCATAAATTCATTGTTTTTAATAGCTGTGTAGTATTCCATTGTGTAAATGTACCACATTTTCTGTATCCATTCCTCTGTTGAGGGACATCTGGGTTCTTTCCAGCTTCTGGCTATTATAAATAAGGCTGCTATGAACATAGTGGAGCAAAAACTTATTTTTTATAATGCATGGAATCCAATTAATGCTACCAACATGTGTGTGAGTGTGGGACCATCCATTGGGGCATAGACAATATACATACCAGTGTCCACCCACCCGAAGAATAATGACTCTTCCCTTCCTTGGCAGGCATCAACTCCAAATCATTCCTCCTCTTGGGACATGACATTGAGATTCCCCTCCCCCTCCATGCTAGAATTTTTAACTGGCTTGATGGTGTATCAGTTGTCCAACTGCAATATTTGTGTATATTCATTGGAGAAAATAGTGTGATTCCTTCTAACACCTTCATGTGTGCTTAGATCACACTCCTGACATACTTCTTTTCCCCTTGAGAGATGCTGCCGGGAGCCACTCTGGATAAGGAGCTAGTGTTTGCTGACCTAATTTTCACACAGTGACACCGGAACCTCTGTCCCTTGTTTTAATCTTCTTTGTTATCGGGTTCATCCTTCCCTTAGGGCTCTCCCGTCTTCTCTACACACAACCTCTTTGGTCACGTGGATGGCCCTGTGAACCTGCTGGCGGGGCTCTGTTTATTTAATGCTCATCAACATTCACAGGCTCGAAAAGGCTGGATGGAAATCAAAATTGACATATAGATGCTGCGCTGCTCTCCTGCCCCTGGAGGAGATTGCTGGCATCAGCAATAACCCTGCATATCTCCCCAGGTAGAGTTAATATTTGATCAACTCGGGAGCAGTTATTCTTGACTTCCGAGAAAGCTGTCATTAGTCACCTCGGCACAGCTATGACATTTACTCTGAATGAGTGTGTGTGTGTGTGTGGGGGGGTGTCTCTGTGGTTTCGCTGCCACGGCAAGCTAGGGACTGAAGCCTGCTGTCACAGGCCTATTGTCCTTTTCCAAGGCCACTCAGGTTCTATGTGTGCACACAAGTAGTTGGCCCCTTGTAAGGTTCCCAAATGCAGAGACAATAGAGCAGAGTCCCGCCTTTACAAATTGCTCCTTGGTTTGGAGATGCTCTTTGCTAGCATGGCAATATCAAATAGAACTTTCTAGAATCCTAATCCCACCTAGATTGTGCTCTATGGGGCTCAGTTTCCTAAGTTCAGGAGACCTTCTCTTTGAAGGGCCAGATGGAAAATTCTTCAATCCTTCAGAAACACTGCAGTGTCAAGATGTTAATCTTGGTGTGTATGTGTGTGTGTGTGTGTGTGTGTGTGTGTGTGTGTGTGTATGCATGTGAGAGTCTGTATATCTGTGTGTGTCTGTGTGTATAAGCATTTGACTGTGTGTCTATGTGAGTATGTATGCATGTGTGTGTCTGTGTGTCTGTGAGTGTATGTATCTGTGTGTCTCTGTGTGTGTGTCTGTGAGTATATGTATGTGTGTCTTCATGTGTATGTCTGTGTGTCTCTGTATGTGTCTGTGAGTGTATGTGTGTCTGTGTGTATACATATGTGTGTGTGTGTGTCTGTGTGTCTGTGTATATGCATGTGATTCTGTGTGTCTCTATATGTATATGTGTATGTGTGTACAAGTATGTTTGTATGTGTGTGGAAGCCAGAGGTTTGTGTCAAATGTCCCCCTTCCTCACTTTCTACCTTGTTTTTATGCAGGATTTTTCATTGAACCTGGAGTTCATGGATTCAGTTAGACTTTCCAGTGATCTCCAAGATCTGCTTCTGTCCACTACCACTTAGTGCTTGGGTTTCAGACTCTAGCAATGAGCTTGGCTTTTATGTAGGTGCTAGGGGTTCAAATTCACAGGCACCTCGCTGACTGAGCCAGCTCCCTAGCCCCTTTTGGTTGTGTTTTACAGTGTTTCCAGGCTCTAAGATTGAAAGGTTGAAGGGCAGAGAAGTGTCTCTGTCTACTGACACATGCCTCACTCTTAACCTACCCCCTCAATTATGACAAGGAAAATAACAATTTCACCTCACAGGGGACAGTTTCTTCTTAACATTACAGCTAGTGTTGAAAGGTCAACATTAAGAATACCCCAGAACAGACAGATTGCTCTGGGATCCAGAAAGAAAAGGAAGTTCTGACTTCTCGGAGGTTCTATTGACACACTTAGGTTAGCCCTCTGAGGCCTCACGTCAAGTTAGACGTGAGGGCCCCTCCTTGTCCTCTAGCCTGAGACTGTGGTGGCCTTTCTGGTTCAGGATTCACACCTCTCCTTGTGTTTCTCTTGCAGAGACATCAAGCCAGACAACATCCTGCTGGATGAGCATGGTGAGTCAAGCCCTCCTTCCCCCTTTCCTAGGGCCCCAGTGCAGTGTGGGGTATGGGAGAACAATGACAGGGCACAGTGAGGACCAGAGTTGGGGATTGCAGTAAAGTAATGTCCTAGTCCTGTGCAGGGGTGCAGAAGGACTGAGGGCAGGTATGTGAGGTGCTGGAAGCAGTACCCACCCTCTTGCCTGCCCTTTCTCTAGTCAGACACACCCAAGCTCAGGTCATAGAAGCATGTAAAATAAAGATGAAGAGAGGTACAAGTACCTATTGCAGAGTTCCCAGGGAAACAGCCTTCAGGGAAGAGCGGTCTGTAAGACTGGTGCTAAGTAGCAACCACTGATAACCTGCTGATAGAGAGGACTTCTGGGCAGGCATGTTCAAGCTGTGGACAGCTGTCCTTAGGCAGGAACACCAACCAACACATGGGAGATCATAGCCCCTTCATTGATGAAAATTCCCCTAGAAAGCCACCAGGGAAACCCGGGACCCAATTTATCTCATGGCTCTGGTGTGATCCCTACAGCCATCCTCACTCTTCCCAAAGCTGCTGCACAGAAGGACCTGGGTAGACAGGTTGTGTGTGGTCGCAACCCTGCAGACCTCACAGCATTGTTTCGTGGACTGGATACGTTGCTAAGATCTAGGTGGCATGGGTGGGAAGGCTAAGGGAAGTCCCTACAATGAAAGTGGGATGATGTTGCAGAAGAGGAGGGTGCAATAAGAAGAAGCCTAGGGAAGAGCTAGGGAGAAGAGAGCTTTATCTTCCAGTCCTACATGAAGGGGGGTCAGGTCTCTCTGGGCCTCATTTCCCTAGTCAGTGATCTGGAGTTCACCAGGAAGGACATGGGAGCCACTGGAGAATAAGTATCAAGTGTGTTGGAGAGGCACCAGAGCTAGATTGTGGAAAACGGACCAGTAGTAGCAGATGAGTCCCCATGGGACCCCAACATAATCAGTAAGGGAACCTGTCCATCAGAGCCTGACATGCCAGCTTGATGTGGGGCTGTAACTACACATACGGATCTGGAAGCTTCATTCATAGGCTTCTGAGATGGTCAGTGGATGCAGACATACCTTCTCCATATGTCTTCACTCATCTACCTGTGTATGACTGTGTCCTGTTCTCATGAGGACACCAGGCAGATTGGGGTAGGACCTACCCTGCTGGCTTCGTTGTAGTTCTTTAAACATCAAATCTCTGAATCCACATTGTCTTCAACTACAGGGGCTTGCAGTTTAGCATGTGAACTTTAGGAATACTGTTAAGTTAGTCACATCAGACAAGCAATGCGGATGGGAGCCCCCCATGGGCCAAGCAGGGACGTCCTAAGTCACTGGGTCTATCACTCTTAGAGGCTGCAGGTGCCAGAGCTACAGAGCTCATTTAGCTCCCAGGATTCAGAGGAAATTTCCTAGAGACTCATGGTTCCCCACAACTAACTGAGTCCACTGTCAAGGCAAGATCTTTCCAGCTAAGGAAAGGGTATGATGTCCAAGGTTCCCGGGATATTGTGTGGCTTTATAAGAAGCCAAGAGGGAATTAGAGGGTAGCATTGATTGACAATTTTACTACGTCTACCTAAAGCACTCAATTTAGTTCTCAAGCCTGCATCTGTACATTAAAACAACACAAGGAACTGAGGAGATGGCTCGGGGGGATAAAGCTCTTGCCAGGCAAAAACAAGAGTTCCATCCCCAGCATCCTCTTAAAAATGCTGGGAGAGGTTACACACTGCAATGCTGGAAGTCTGGGGGGTTGCTGGTCAGCCCATACTAGGCTAATAGGTGTGCCCAGGCGCCAGTGTCTGTGTGTCAAAAACAGAAAGGTGGAAGGTGCTGGCAGAGCAAGCCCTAAGGTTTTTCCTTGGGCCTCTACACTCATATAAATACACATGTATGCACATGCACGAACACATACACACACACACATACACACACAAACACAAACATATACACATACATACGGAGAGTAGTATGTCTCTCTACAGTTGACTACAGACTTCATGTGGCCTTGGAAGTACCTTGATTCTGAAGCCTTGGAAACTCACAGAGATGTTCCTCTCACTGGTCTCCACAGGGCATGCTGCATCTTTGATGGACAATGGGACAGAAATTTAATTTTCTGAATCTTTGATCATTTATCCCATGAGGTTTTTTTACATTTTCTAAAGCTTTTCTATTGAGCAGGTGCCATTCAGTAGGAACCTAACCAGGGGCAGGACCCTGCATATTTCTAAGTGGGCCATCGCACGGCACGTTCTGACAGCACCCACGCATCCCTTCTGAAGACCACATTAGGGAGCGATGTGCAGAACAGGGAACCCTGGGTTGCTATTCATCTCATTAGGTGTCATCTTTGAGACAAGAGGGCTGCATTTCAATGAGATAAGAACATCAATCTATACACACGTGAATATTTTATTCGTGATGCTCAGAGCTGCTCATTCCACCAAATGCCAAGCACTCAGGCATGTTTCCTTGCTCTCCCTGGCCTCAGAGTCAGCCTCAGTTCTTAAGCTAGAGCTGAGCTTTGGAATCAGAACCAGCATCCAAGGAGAACAGCCATGAGGGGTGGAGAGCAGAGCTAAAGAAAAACAGGCATCTGGCAAGAAAAGGTTATAGTGACCTTGCTTAGTGACTAAGAGCTCCTAGCAGTGAGTTCTTGGCAAATGTGGGCCAAAGAGGAAGGGACATATCCATGTTCCATTGCACAATCAACTTGAATACCATTCTACTACATCCCCGTGAAAGGAGCAGTCAGCTGGTTCACAGGTGTCGTGGGTAGAAGTGCTGCAGGCTGGGGAGGGCCAACCTTACTACCACCACTAAGTCCCGCTGAATTGGAAGCCACTCTAATGATGATTACCTCTAGGACTGAGACTTTCTGACCGTTGGCTGATTTCTGGTGGCCTTGGTTGGCTGACTATCTGGGTGAATCGAGAGCATCTTCTCTGGCTCTAACTCTGGCAGGCTCATTCTCCATGGCTTTCTCGTGACCATTGCCGAAGCAAGGCCAAGGAGAGCTGAGTCCAGGCATGCCCAGGTCACATTGACACTACCTCAGTGGACATTATTTCTTTAACCAGCTTGGGTTTTACAACTGTCCCATTAAACAAAGGCAGCCTACATCATTTTTTCATAACTGTGAGATGGGAAGAAGCCAAATCATACAGAATAGAAGGTACTCCAAGAGCCCTGCCTCTCTCTGTCTGGCAAAGGCTTGCTCTAAGAACAATCTTCTATCACCAGGAGCCAAACGAAGCTTTGATAAGCTTGTGCGTGGACTTTGATTGGCTCTCTTTCTCTCCCGGGGTAAGTCGCTGTGATTGCCGTACGGATAAGTGGCCAGAGCACACAAGCTGTGTGCGGGTACCTAAGATATCAGATCTGTGTGGAAGATCAGCAGCCATCCTCCCGCTCCACAGCCCACACAGAGCCCCAAAGCACAGCTATTTTTAGCACTGAGCATTGGGGAACAAGGGCAGCCAGAGCCATGGGCAAAGTAGCCACCCCTGGTTCTTATCTCTCCGGGCTTCCAGTTGTTTCATCTAAACAGCGCCATTAAGCTCTGGCTTGGGTCTGAGGTGGATCCTGAGAGCCAGCTGAGGTGAGGAAGATACTTGAAAGTGGCCTGCCTCAAGTTCCAATTTGATGACAGGCACGACTGTGGAAGGAGATGGCTATGGGTACCTTTCATCCTAACACCTAGCCTGCTCCTCCGGTCTCTTTGTCTCTGCACCTCTTCCAGGGGTTCCCTGGAAGCACCACACTCACCAGCATGGGCTCCAGAGGCAGGCCTAGAAGGCTCCCTATTACAAGGCCATGGTTGAGATGAGCACTGTCAACCTCTGTGCTGTCTCTGCAAGCACAACAAAGGCAGGCAACGGGATGTGCTTGCTGGGCCTGGTGCTAAGTCACTCAGTTACCTCTCAGCAAATCTTTTTACTCCAGGCCAGTGCTAATGGAAGTGAACAGAGCGGGATTTCTGGATGGTGGGCAGGAAGTTGGGATGACAATGGAGGGATATCCATAAGAGAGGCCTAGCCCAGGCTGTACTGGAGGGAATGGACTGTTCTACCTTCATTCATGTGGTCAAGCTCCGGTCGTAGATGGAATGATATTTGAAGGTCAGGGCTTTCAAAGGTGATCAGGTTTAGATGACATTATGGAAGTAACACTGGTGGTGGCTTGAATGACAATAGCCCCTATAGGCTCATATATTTGAGTACCTAGTCATCAGGGAGTGTTCCTATTTGAGAAGGATTAGGAGGTGTGGCCTTGTTGGAGGAATTGTGTGTTACTGGGGGTGGCCTTTGAGATTTCAAGAAACCCATGTCAGGCCCAGGCTCTCTTTCTTACTTATGGTTCAGGCTGTAGCTCTCAAACTACTTCTCCAGGACTGTAACTGCCTGCCTGACATAGTGATGATTAGCCATCATGATAATGAACTAAGTCTCTGAAAAAGGAAGCAAGTCACCAATCAAATGCTTTATTTTATAAGAGTTATTATGGTCATGATATCTCTTCACAGCAACAGAACACTGGGACAACACCCTATGATGGGACTAGTGTCTGTATGAGGGAATCAAAGGACCAGAGTTCTGTCTACCAAAGCAAGTAAAGGATATCTGTAAGTCAAAAAGGAGGCTGTTTTAGCCTGGTCCTGCTAATGTAACACAATCCCTTAAACTGAATAGTCTACAAATAATAGAAAGTTACCACCACTCTGGAAACAAGGTGATCAATCAAAGACTAGCAGAAACAGTGTCTAGAAAAGGCTATTCCCAAGGTGGAGCTTGTTGCCACACCCTCTAATTGGAGAAGGAAGAGAAAAGGAGGCAGCTCATGTACTAACCCTTTTATCATGGCACTCAGCCCATTCACAGGGGTTGCTTTTATCCTCATCATCCTTACAGGCCCTGTTCTCAAATGCTGACTAGTGATTACATCTCAACCCATCATTTTGAAGGTGTTGTGGCTTGAGCATGTAATGTCCTCCATAGACTTGTGTGTTTGAGCTCCCAGGTAGAGAATTATGGGAGGAAGTATGGCCCTGGCAGTGGCCTAGAGGTTTAATGACCCACTTCCTGTTCCCTCTCTGCTTCTGATTGTGGCTGCACCATGACCAGCCCTAGTCTCCAGCTCCTTCCAGCATGTCCTCCCTACCAGTTTTTCCATGTCTATCTCCTTTCCCATGACCTCCCCCCTGCCAATAAAAGAAAGAAGAAAAAAGGAAAAGGCATGTCTCTCTTGTGTTGTCCATATACTCACTGGAGCATGGTCAAATCCCTTGTGGCCATCCCCTAAGAAGGGATGAGTCCTTCTCCCCCTGCATCTGAGCCAGAATCTATCAACTGAGGATAGCCGTGCAGTGGCCAGGGAGGAATGGGGCCAGCTCTCCTGCCCCTGTGCCACCACAGACGCTGGTGCCACCCAAGCTTCACACGGCAGAGCCTGCATATGTATAAGCTCCAGGATGTTATTCCCCATCCCACTGACCCTTTTGGGCAGTGACAGCACGCCCACCATCCCCTTCTCCCGTCACTGTCTCCAGCTCTGCATGTCCCCATAGCACAGACACTGCTCCATTTTCCTCCTTCCCACTTCTCCATCACATATTTCTGTATTCTAGAATCATCAAGTGTGGCACCGGGGTGTCTTCAGCCCACCCCATATTCTTCTTAAACTGTGAACCAAAGTAACTCCCCACCCCACCCCCAAAGTTGCTTCTTTGCAGGCATTTGGTCATAGCAATGAGAAAGAATAACTAAGACGCGGGTGCGTGCATTTAAACCATATCAGGAGCCCTTACCCCAAACCCAGCCGTGCCGTACCTGACCTCAGACTTCCAGAAATAAGAGGCATACACACACTTAGGACACCCGGTTGCTGGCATTCTGTTACAGTGGGTTGAATGGACACAGTTATAGAGAAAGCATCCCCTACATGAGTGAGTTTTCTGCTGAACTCAAGTCAATCAATAACAGAATCCATGGGCCAGGTTTTCGTCAGAATATAGGATGTGCAAATAAGGCCGGGAGGATGGACCATTGGTTGATAATACCTTCTTTAGAGCCACGCTAGTAGGTCTCCCACACTGTCCTCAGAGTTCTGGGTGTTTTCGGTTATTGAAACAAGTAGCCCGATGCCCAGTTCATCTGTGCACTGTGCCGTCTGGTGCTTCCTAGGAAAACTTGATCAACACCAACTTTCACATCTAAACGCAGACATCAGAGGGTGCTCAACAGGAAGTCACAAGTTGTTATTTAGCACCCCGGGGCGGCAGAAGTGGAAATCTGCCATATGTTGCCTACTGTTCACACACTGAGACATCTGATTCCAGGCTGACCAGGGCCCTCCAACCAGGGGCCAGAAAGAAGTAACTCAAGTGTAGCTGTCCAGACGCTGAGGACGTGGTGGTGGTGGTGGTGGGACAGCATAACAGCACAGGGTTCCATTGTATGTGTACTGCAGCTGCCATGCTGTGGTGTCCCACGTGTCATTCTTTTGAAAGAGAAAATTGAGGGAGGGGAAGCAAGATGTCTCCTCAGTAAAGGTGCTTGTGTGCACCCCGATGACCTGGGTTTGCTCCCAGGAAGCCATGTATGGGCAAAAGCAGAGACCAAAGAGACAGAGTTGTTTTCTCACCCTCTACATGTGCACTCTTGCATGCATGCCCCCCACAGTGATAATAATAATAAATACTTTTGAAAATAAGATGTAAGACTTACTAATAACCCCTTCCCAGGGGCCTTGAAGGTGGGCATGAGCTCTGAGGTCTGCCAAGCAGTTGTGCAGCCCCGTGTAGCCTACACTGATATGCAGTTGCACTGCCTTAACTATTTCCCACCGTCCCTGCTTGTGTTCCTGCCGACATAATCTACTCACATTAGGGATCCAAGGTGACTGTCAAAATCCAGTCTGATCAGGTTCAAACCATCTCAGAGAGAACAAAACCCAATGTTCCCACAGCCCTGAGGGTCCAGCACAGCTTACCCAGGTCCTGCCTTCTTCCTGTCAAGAACACAAACAAAAACTTTACAGGAAACAAGCCAGTGACTGTGATCTAGAACATAATAGACATGCTATCGTGGATTGTAGAAACAACCAGGGAGATGAAGGCAAAGGGGAAGACTTACACGCTGGGAGGAGAGGCACATACAAGGTGTTCTAGAACAAGTTCAATGGCTCCAGAGGCTTCTTCCTGCCAGGGAGCTGTGTACTGACTGTGGATAGAGGGTGGCCTAAGATTTTCTGGTACAAAGTTCTGCCTTGAGAAAGCTTGTCTGAGCTAATGTTCAAGCCTGTAGTAGGGGCCTTAGTGACAATCTTATTTTGGCAGAATCATTTCAAAGACGTTTCTTTATCAGGCCATTAAGTATGAAGACCTGTTCAACTCTACCTGGGTTTGCCAGAAGCAACTCCATTTTGATCCTGACGGTTTTAACACTCCCTCTTACCCTCTGGCCTCCTTGCTGGTCCCTGGTGGTTCCTTCTGCCAGCAGCACCTTACTTACACCAGGGGTCTAGCAGGCTACCCCTCCCTCCCCTTCAGTCTATGTCTCATTCTCAGATTAGTTTGATAACCACTCACATTACTTCCTCTTCTTGTTGCTGCGACAAAATACTTGGCAAAGGCAACTTAAGAAAGGAAGGATTCATGTTGGTACACAGTCCAAGGGCTATGTCCATCATAGCAGGAGGACATGGTGGCAGGAGCTTTGAGGTGTCTGGTCTCGTTGCATCCACGATGAGGAAACAGGGCGAGATCAAGGCTGGTGCTCACTTCCTTTTGTCCTTTCCTTTTCTTCCGGGACCCCAGTCCGTGGAATGGTGCTGTATGTGTTGAGGGTGGGTCCTCCCACCTTAGCATACCTAATTTAGATAAGCCCTCACAGATGGGCCCAGAAGCTTGTCTCCTGGATGATTCTAGATTCTAGATCTTGTCAAGTTGACACTCAGTCTTAGCCATCACACTGCATTTGAATGAGAAATATCTCTGTAAGGTCATAGGCCTGCTCATAGCTTGGCTCCAGTTGATGGTGCTGTTGAGGAAGTTACAAATGCATTAGGAAGCATGGGCTTGCTGGTGGAAGCACATCGCTAAGGGGTAGGAAATTTGAGCCCGTTCTGCACTATTTCTCTCTCTCCTTCCTGTATGTGGTGGGGATGTGATCTGCCAGCTTCCTGCTCTTGCTTCCTCGGTCAGTGTTGTGGACTCTAAGTAAGCCAAGTAAACTCTTCCTTAAGTTGCTTGGTCAGGGTGTTTCATCACAAGTGCAGAGAAGCAACTGATGCAACACCCTTAATGCTTAATGCTATCCCACCTCCATGGATAAGGAATCTGAACCTCATAGAGAGCAAATGACCTGCCAAAAACAGTCTACATCTACTAGGGCAGCAGCCCTGACCTGTGTGACACAGAGCCCAACTCCAACAGTCCCAAGACAGTGGGGGGTGGTTTGGTTTGGTTTGGTTTGGTTTGGTTTGGCTTGATTTAGAGGTAGCTTGTTTAACTCACATGGTTGAAGTACAGTGGCGTGAAGGAGTTGGATCTGGCATTTGTCTGCCATTCCTGAAGTTCTCTCTTCAGCTTTATGATCCTGCTGGCACTGGCCAATTGCCTCTGCATGCAGTCTTACAGAAGTGGCTCCCTATGGGACACAGGAAAAAAGACAGAGACTGTCAACAATGGTAACTCCTGGAAAAGGTAGTGCATTGCTCCTGGACCGTCTATCAAATCCTTTTCCAAATTTCTGTTAACCTCAAATGGATCATAGGCTCAATTTCCACAGATGGTGGGGTGGTGAGTGGATGGGTGGGGTGTTAAATGATTGACTCCAGCCACAGCCACTTGCCTTTCTCCTAGAAGGCACAGAGAGGATTCTGCCCAGTTTGGGGTTTTTAACCTTCAAAGCTATAGTTTTATGAGTTACTCAGCCTCAGATGTGTGGTTATAGCAACAGAAAATGGACTAGTGCACTGGATAAGAGACAGATAAACCTAAAAGTCACTTTCAGGATGACAAATGGACATGACCTCATCATTACAAGAACAAGCTAAAGTCCCAAGTCATGTGAATATCTGTTTACATGAGCAAAGGGAGAAATGGTGGGAAGGCTAGCCAATCTGGTGTGACTTGTAGAACATGGAGACCTGGACAGCGTGGAAAGAGAAAGCAGGGTGTGCAGAGATGGCTCAGTTAGGAAGGCAAATTTGGACCCCAGAACCATGTGAAACATTAGTTGTCTCAGTGCACATCCATTATCCCAGAGCCAAGGAGGCAGAAACAGAAGGATGCTGGAAGCTTGCTGGCCAGCCAGTCTAGCCAGGCTCAATAAGAGACTCTCTCTTACTAAAAGCAAGGTGAGAGAAATAGAGGAAGACATCCAACATTGATCTCAGGCCTATAAATATACATGCATGCATATGTGTGTGCAACCTCATATACATGTGCACAAAAATATATACACCACAGACACACAGAGAGAGACAGAGAGACAAAGAATACACACATGCACATAGATTCACACAAAGGGAGCTCATAACCATCCCATGTTAAGTGGCTTATTCGAATGAGACTCCACTACTTTAAACATATAACTATTAACGTTTTTAAAGAGCAGGAAAAAGGGAAGTAAGCTCAATAGAAGCTACACGTCCAGGCTCCAGGACCCTCTCAGTGGTTGTGGACATGCCATGCATGAACCTACTTATGTGGGGGTCACAACAAAGGCTGATGCCTTCTACACATGGCCCACAGCACTTGGGAAGGTGGACCTACCTGCCAGCTGACGTTAGGAATGATAAAACCTGATTTTAGCTGGAGGACAAACACCCATTATCCAGCTAGGACCTGCCTGGCAAAGTCAGCCTCATCCTTGAGAAACCAGTATAAATACTATTTCTCCCCGGGGGCCGGGGGAGCTGGAGTGCTTGTGACAGAGCCCACAGCTCTGCCACACATCTGTGCTGGCAGCTGTGTGCTGTGGGTACGGGGCTGGTGCCTGAGGCCACCGTTGCTTTTTCTGTCTACCATGGCTGACTGCTTTGGGCATGCCTCTTATGCATACAGTTCTCAGGGGCCTCATTGCACCTGCTCCAGCAAGCGACCTTCATGCACCCAGAAAGCAAGCTCTCCAAGTGTCTCAGCCCCAAAACAGCAAAGGAGCCATTTCTATGTGGTAGAGAGAAATGTAACGATGCACAGATTGTTTTTGTCCTTTGGAGCTAGATTATTCAGATGCCAAGTACTTCCGACAGCCAAGGCTGACTCTGTAGGATTCTTCTTTATTCCCCTTCCATCTTCCTTCTCTTTCCCTGCCTCTCACATCCTTGTCCCCTCCCATTCTCCCTCTCTTTCTTCTCTCATTTCTTAAGCTTCTATATCATAGGACCACCATTCTTTTCAAGCCTTCTTATGCTGCCATGATGTTAGGTTGGATGAAAGGCTACACCTTCTCCTCTACTCAATCAGGTCACTAAGAGCCCAGCGAACACAGGAAAACGTAGCCTGAGCTTCTGCCACGCCTTCCCTATCACAAGCCCCTCACAGCTTTCCTGAGTGACACCTAGACTGACCTTCCATCTCCAGAATAGTGTAACTTTATATCCATCCACGTGTCATCCAGCCCCTTGACACAGACATAATCACACAAATAACATGCGCACGGTGGTGATCTCACACATAAAGCCAGAATGCAGGATAGTGTAAGAAACAGAGAGGACTTAATGATGGACATAAGGCCGGGTGTCTGTTTCCTGTGCCTAGCATGCCGACTACAGTCCACAGCCTCTAGTCACACAGGGAGAGGGCACAGACATCCACAGTGCTGCTTAACTGTGTTTTCTCTCTGCAGGGCACGTGCACATCACGGACTTCAACATTGCCACAGTCCTGAAAGGAAATGAGAAGGCTTCCTCTATGGCCGGCACGAAGCCCTACATGGGTAAGCATCCCGGGCTTTTCTCTCCTATCTCCCCGGTATACCCTTGATAACTTCCCACATCCCACTTAGGCTCCACTTGCCCCAGCCAGATTCCTGCCCTCTGTAGCAAGGGGCATTTCCACACCACCTCTCCACACTGATCACCAATCCTTTCTCCCTTGGTTTTTCTAGAAAATTCTTCTGCAACAGGTAGGAACAAAACTTTGCTGTCCTCTCTCAATAGAATGAGGTAACATCATCAGAATGTCACTTGGCTTTGGTGCTAGTCGTTCTTGGTCTGTATTCCTGAGCACATGTTTGTCTGTCCTTGCATGATTCCAGCTGACCCTGTCCCCCCTTGGGGCTTCTTGTGGAAGTGCCATTTCTTATTATTTCAGGTTGCTTTGTGAAGGACACCTATTGAATTCTCTCTGCTCATCTTCAGTATCTGTCACGTTCTTTCCAATGATTTTGTGACTTGTCATATCTTTTAAAATAATTACTATGCGTGTGTGTGCGCGTGCGCATGCGCGTGCGTGTGCACCATAGCCTCTATGTGGAGGTCAGAGGACACCTGTCCAATCAGTTCTTTCCTTCCACCATGGGAGTCCCAGGGACTGAACTTGAGTCCTCAGGATTGGCAGCAAGAGTCTTTACCTGTTATACCATCTTGACACCCCATCCTGGCTGTCTGAAAGAGTGTTATTTCTTTCTATCTGCTTTAAGTCCCTGCCTGTGATTTATTGGTTTTATGTGCCTTTTGGTGCAGGCTTTATTTCTGGAACAATCTCCCTCTCCATTTCTAGCAACCTCTTGCCTGGTTTCGGGGAGGTATTTTTATTGTCATTTATGTTGTTCTTCTATGAATTGTCTGGCCTTTGTAATGACGTCAGCAGTTGTTGACTCAAGATAGCAAGGAGCTCGGCTAGCTTCTCCAACCGGTGGCAGCATCTCAAGATGGCCAAGAGTCTCTACAAGCCGAACACTGCTGCTTGCATCACATTCTCACATTTTTCAAGCCTCTATTGGGCAAAGAGAGTCAACATCACTAACCTTGGGGAGGGATGGAAGGAGGATGAAGGGAGGGAAGGAGGTAGGCAGGCATCATGCTTGCTGGGGGTGCCTGGCGTTGGCCCCCACCCCATCTCCACCTGGGCTTTGTCCTCCTTTTGGCTACTGCTATCTGTCCTTCTCTATTGTCTTTCTCCCTCTCGCTCTTACAGGGTGAATATGAATTGTCCCTCACAGGCTCCTATGTTAATGCAGTTGGTTCCCCAGCTGGTAGCACTGTTTTGAAAGACTTTGGAACTCTGGGAAGTTGGGGCCTAGCTGGAGGAATGGTGTGATGGTTTGCATATGATTGGCCTAGGGAATGGCACTATTAGAAGGTGTGGCCCTGTTGGAGTAGGTGTGGCCCTGTTGGAGTAGATGTGTCACTGTGGGTGTGGGCTTTATGACCCCCACCCTAGCTGCCTGGAAGCTAAGATTCTGCTAGATGTCTTCAGATGAAATTGTAGAACTCTCATCTCCTTCTATACCATGCCTGCTTGGATGCTGCCATTTTCCTGCCTAGATAATAATGGTCTGAAACCTGAACCTGTAAGCCAGCCCCAATTAAATGTTGTTCTTGTAAGAGTTGCCTTGGTCATGGTGTCTATTCACAGCAGGAAAATCCTAACTAAGATAAGTGGGTTGACTCCGGAGCATGCACAGGCAGTCATAGACTAGCTAGGTTTTGGATGCTGGTCTACAGAGATGCCATCAAGCTGCCCCACCCTCCTACCATAGCCTCCTATCATAGATGCTGCATCTCTTACCACCATGATACAGCCATGCCTTCCCCACGATGACTAAGCTAAACCAAACCCTGTCTCTCTGGGCAGCTGTCTGTCAGGCACCTTTTCACCAGGAAGAAAGTCATTAATAGTTTTCTTTGGGGCATTTTTTTAGAAGGGAGCACCCACCTCTTTTGTCTCTGCCATACCAAAACTGGAAAACCGGAGCCAACTCTGCTGGTCTGGGTCAGGTGTTGAGCACTGGGGTATATGCACTGCCTGTCTGAGCCCCTCACTCTCCATTTTGGGGCTCCTTCTGCTTCTTTCTCTACAGACATCACCACATGATGATCTTACCATGATTGATGTTTGTCCCCAACGTGTGACCTGTGGGAATTTGAGGAGAACTTAGCTAGGGAGTAAATGTCCCCAGGGTTTCTGATGGCATCATCTGCTGTCAGCTCTGGTGTGCACATACGTAGACATTCAGAATCTAGGCCAAACCTGGCAGCTTGTGCTGGGAATCTCCGTAGTCAGAAGGTAGAACTGGAGACATCACATGTTCAAAGCTATCCTGGGCTATATGATAAAGACCTATGCGGTTTTCTTCCCAGAAGTCAACAATTAAGTCACAAGTAATTAATGTTAAACTTAATTATTGTCAATAATTACTGGCAAAAATAGAAGGTTTCCTCGAGACTCCACTTTACCTCCTGTCCCTGCCACCCTTAAGTGAAGCGGCTGGGTCCTGGCTCTTTCCCTTCAGTCAGGGAAAACGCTGAGGGACCATCTCCCCAGCAGCCCTACCTATTAAACTTTGATTGTGGTCCTACTCATCATTATGCTTCATCCTCAGAGTATCAGCTGGCAGTTTCTCATTTTACATACAAAGTCTGAGGTCCAGAGAGATCCCTTAGCCTGCCTGAGATCACACAGCTCCTTGGAGAGGGAGATGGAATTTGAAGCATTTTTGGATCTGAAACCCGAGCTTCCATCTCTGCACCAAGCTGCTTTTTGGGCACCAAGTCATTACATGAAGAAGCTGATCTTTCTCTGACAAGAGTCAGTTTATTGTCAAAGCTATATGTAAGATTCAGGGTTCCTGGTGTCCTAATTGGAGGAGTCTTGGGCCTGAATTAATGAGCCAATGTGCAGGAGAGAAGTTCCTGGGCTTCGGAGGGCTCCAATTGGCTGTGTTCTCATGGTCAATGGGGCAGGCAAGGGCAGCAATGGATTTCAGGGTTCTTATTAATGCTCACCCCCATGGTTCCCAAAGCTCTGAATTCCCAATTCCGAGGGACAGTCTGTTGGTTTCCCTCACTGAAGCTATTTGCTTCCAAAACCTGACAGCAAGTTCCCAGAATGCTTCAAGCATGGTTTCCAGAGCAGGCTGAAGACTAAGGTCCTAGAAGGTGATACACAAAGATTTCTCTAGAAGAAACATTCCTTCATTGAAAAAGCATACGGGATTCACCACCGAATGGAAGAAATCTCTGTAAAATGCATCAGAATAGAAGTCAGAAGTGTCCCAGCTGCCACCCAGGGTTCTCCTGTTCATTAATATGAGGTAGAACAGAGAGGGGATTCTCCTCAGTGAATGCTGAGGAGTATGAAGAGGGCATGGGGCTCTGAGGGAAGCACAGGGAGGTGGATAAAGAGAGACCTCCTGGTCCTCAGTGCTCAGGCCTGGGGAAACAGAGACATGCAAGTGTGGCGCGATCTCGGGCAGGCAGGCAGGCAGAGGCACGGGGAGAAGAAGCAGTTTCTCCAGGGAGTGGGGAGATGGCCTCTTCATGAGCACTTGCCTGAAGAATAGCATACAGAGAACGTGTTTTATTGGACAAAGTCAGGAAAAGGAGCTGAGGTTGAGGAATGGTCTGCTGTAAGGAGCAAGACAGCATTGCAAACTGGGAGGTCCCATTCCGTTATAGCTGAAAGAACAGGAACAGGTCAAAGAGACACAAGACAGACTGAGTGAGTAAGGGCTTTACTCCCAGTATCCAAATAATGCATATCATGTGCTCCCTGAGGTAAGCCTCAGAAGATGCTAATTAGAAAACTTCTAGCAGGTCTAGCTTCCTCCTCTAGGAAATGGGGCAGTTGATCGTGGGTGCAGTGAGCCTCAATAGACACCTTAGTTGGGTTTCTATTGCTGTGACAAAACACCATAACCAACACAACTTATTAAATAAAGCATTTAATTGGGGACTCACAGTTGCAGAGGTCTAGAATCCATGACTACCATGGCAGGGAGCATGGGAGCAGGCAGCAGGTAGGAGCTTGGAGCTCACGTCTTGACCCACAAGCACAAGGCAGAGAGAGAACAAACTGAATGTCATGGGCTTTTGAAGCCTCAGTAGCCACCCAATGACACACCTCCCCCCAGTAAGGCCATATATCTTAAGCCTTCCCAAACAGTTCTATCAACTGGAGACCAAGGGTTCAACCACATGAGCCTATGGGGCCATTCCCGTTCAAACCAGCACAGTGGGAATTGGGGAAAAGGATGTTAAGGCAGAATTGAGGAAAGTACACAGTGTTGTACCCAGAAGGTGGTCACCACTGATGCATAAAACTGTCATTGCTGTTAGCACTGTCATTACCGGAGTGGCTTCGTGTCCTACCTATTCTTAGTGCTTCAGGGCAGAGCTGAGCTCGCATTTGCCTGCTTTTGGAGCTTACACTTGAGTGGCAGAGGCAGGCCCTAAAGAAATCGTAATCTATCACTGTTGAGAACATAGGGAGACATGAGGCCACCACACACACTTGGTCCTTGTCCCCCACCCCTTACTCTTGTCAATTCCTGTCCCCAAGAAAGTTGCAATGAGCAAATGTGGGTGTTGTAGGAAGTCACCATGGCAACAAGTGCACTCTCAACAATGGCTACAAATGTGTGCCAAAAGTGATTGTAGAGCTAGCAGTCAACTTAGGTCTCCAAGGCCCGTCAGCTCTGAGTAACCTTTCTGTGCATCCGTTCCTTCACACATTGGCAGGGGCTCCTTGCACTTAACACTGGTGGACCATACACTATTGGGAGACTATTGCTAACCAGCTTTTCTTCATAGCACGTCATGCCATTCTTGCTTCTGCTTTCTGGAAGTTTTCTTCCTTGTTTAAGTTCTGAGTTTCCATTGCAGCTGCAGACCCACTGGAATCTATTTCTGAACAGAGCGAGAGGTAGGGATCAACTTTTCCTGTCTGCACCCAGCGATCCAAACCGTTGAACTCTGGTTAAAGTGTTCTTCTGACTCTACTCAAATCCCTTTTCAACTTTGTCGGATTTCAGCCCACCTGAAATCATGGATCTGTTTCTCCACCCTGCCCCATCTCATCTGTACCTCCACCCTGCCCCATCTCATCTGTTCCCACATCCTGCTCCATCTCCTCCGTCCATTTGCTTGCTGACTTTTACCTGTAGCATCCAGATGGCACTCGAAATCCTGTAGTGAGTCCCTGCCTAATTCCTTTCTTCTTTTCAAAACTATGGCTATACATGGTCCTGTACCTCTTCATGAATATATTCAGAGTCAGCCTAATAATTTCTATGATAACAAACAAATAATTCTACTGGGTTTCTGAGAGGACCATGTCAAATCTATGTGTCATAGGAGTGATGGTTCCCAGCCCATGAGAACAGATAGATGCTGGTCCATGAGATCATCTTGGTTTCTATCACCTCCTCCGTAGATTCATCCATGTAAAGACTTAGCGTGTGTTTTATTATATGTACACTTTCTAAGTATTTTGTGCATTTTGCTGCCTTTATAAGAACTAGGAGTTTTAAAATAATATTTTATCAATTTTTTGAGAATCTCATCCTCATGTGTAATTTGATCATATTCTTCTTCCCAAACTTCCAGACCCATCTCTGCCTCCTTACCCATCCACCATTGTGTCACTGTGATCATTCCCCACCTCTCTCTCTCTCTCTCTCTCTCTCTCTCTCCCCTCCTCCTCCTCTTCTCTCTCCTCTCCTCTCCTCTCCTCTCCTCTCCTCTCCTCTCCTTCTTATTTCCAGTTTATGTTGGCCAACCACTGCTGGGTTGGTCTGGTATGGTCAATATAGTAGAAGTCCTACAATTAGAGAAAATTGACTCCGCCTTTCCCAGCAGCTGTCAAACGTCAACAGCTCCACAGCAAGTGTGGAGTGCCATGCCTACATCCTTCGTCTTGTTGGGATTTTGTCTGGCTTGAGCTTGTACAAGTTCTATGCATGCTCTCACAATTGCCCCAAGCTTGTATGTGCTTCTGCCCTGCTGTGCCCAGAAAACACTGTTTTCTTGAATTCATCCACAACCTCAGCTTTTAAATTCTCTCCAATCCTTCTTCCTAGAAGACCCCCGAACCTTTAAGGAGGAGGCATGTGATATTTATGGCCCATTGGGGCTGATCACTTCAATAAGAGCCTCTGCACATTGGCCAGCCTTGAGTCTCTGTGTTGGTTGGCATATAATACAACTAGAATCATCTATGATGAGGGATGAGAGATGCACTGATCTGAGGGCATAGCAATAAATCATCAGAGGTCATTTAAAAACTATTTAGTATTAAATAATATTAAATTTTAAGTCTATTTGGCAGAATAGTATTAGTAACTCTTCCCTAAGCCTATCTAGCCATATATTTTTGGCACCTAGAAGAATAACAGATATGGATAAGTTCAATTGTTGGGCAACAGATCTTAACTCCAGTCAGAAAGTGTTTGGTGACATTTGTGCCACCATTGCACTAGGGGGCATATTTGCAAGGTCAGTCATTTTCATAGCTTTCAGGGTTCACAACTGGGTGATACTAATGACTTACTTTTCTCCTATGGTAATATGCTTGGCACCTTTCACCACTGTGAAAGCTGGCAAGTATCAATAGAGCTTTCAGGCCAGTATCTGCTTGATTTCTCTATGAGTCAAGTATGTTATGCCTTCAATGTTAGAGTCTTACCATTACATTCTGGAGAGTAACCAAGAGCAATGGCAATAGCCTATATGTTTGGGGGGGGGGGGGCTCTGTGGAACTACATTAGCCAATAACTCAAAAGGAGGTAACCCATTCTTGGTGCTGGGGTTTTTATTTGGTATCATATGGTATCTAGTTGGGGCTATTGTCCCTGTCTTAGGTTAATTGCATTTAAATTTTTTGTGTATACGCATGTGTGTATGTTTTAGGCAACTTCTGCCATAATTAGTTTATATGTGGCTTATTTTTTATTATATGGTGTGTGTGTGGGGGGGGGTGTGTATACCCCCCACACACACACACACACATACGCAAGCCTGAGGAGGTCAGAAGAGGGTGCCAGATCTCTAGAATGGGAGTTATAGGTGGTTAGGAGCTGCCAGATGTAGATGTTCCAGTTATTTGAAGAGCAGCAAGTACTCTTAGCAGCTGAGCCATTTCTCAACATCCTCAAGAACTAGATTTTAATCAGTCAGTCCTCAGTCATTAAGGTTTAAAGGAATATTATTGACATTGACATTAGATCTTGCGACTGTGATACTCTTCTCAGTTCTGACAGGTCTTCTCCAATGAATTTCTTGATATTTCTCCATATGCACTCATGCTTGCAGATCGGGCTTTGCTTCCCTCCACAGTGGCCATCAGCTGGCAAACTTTGCCTTGACCCTGCCCCTAGCCAGATGCTGGCTACAGGTCTACCACGCAATGTGATATTCACCTGAGGCTATGTACTTCTCTTTATCAGAATTACCAAGAATTCCAACTGCGTTTTCCTTCAATCATAATTGCATGTTGAATTCTGCCAAAGAGCCTTTTGGGGGGGGGGGGCGACGTCTTTTGTTATAACCTGATGGTTTCTTTCCTACAATCGACTGAAGTACATTGATGAATTTTTGCAATGCAGAACAGCCCAGCATTCTCAGAAGGAATCCCATTAGTCATGACATGTTAGCTTCCTTAGGCAAGTCTGGAATACATGTGTTAATATCTTGTTTACAATGTTTGCATCTCGTTTATGAGGAATGTTTGCTTGTCTTTACATAGTTTTTATGACAACTCCATGTGGTTTGAGTACCAGAGTGTTGCTTGCAGAGTAAGTTGGGGGGATCGTTGCTACTCATTTGTGAATTTGATAAAGTTGTCTAGTGAAGATTTATGATTGGAACCAGATACTATTTTGTATGGAGAAAACTTTACAAATATGAACTCAATGTCTAAAAATAGCAAATACTATATAAAGCACATTAGTTTCTTGTTGAAACTGAATTTATGTATTTTGTCTAACTAGATTCTTGGGTATCCATGTATGCGTAATATCCCCTCACCCTTTTTAGGGACTGTAGGTTCTGCGGTAACAGATCTTCTTTCACTCTTGAATTTATGTTCTATACTTCCTCTTTGATTTTCTAGTCATTCTGATTCCAGGATAAGAAACGTGCTGTTATTTCTAAGTAGCAGTTTTTATCTAAATTGTCTTTCTCCTTTACATTTCTATTTTCTGCTGCATCCACTTTCCTCTTGTCTTTATGGCTTCCTTAGGGCACCTATTGGTCTTAGTCCAGGTGCATAATGTATATGTTCAGATAACTGACTTGGGACTCTTCTTCCTCACAGGAATATCACACACAGGAAACAAAGTTCAGCCGTAGCTGTAGCCCCATAACTTTGGAAGCCTTATGTTGACGTTATAAAAAATCCCCCCCCCACCAATAGGAATTTTCTCCATATCGTTCTAATGTTGATGTCCAGCTTAATTCTCTAATGACTCAATACCTGGTGTAGCATGACCGTGGGTAGGATTCAATCTAAAGCCACTGTCTAGCCTTTTCTTCCTCCCACCCATGTGATCTCCATCTCTTTTCTGCTGCCTCTGAGCGGATCATCATTTATCACTCCCTTTACCACACTCTTACTTCAGTATTTATACCTGACAAAGTAAGCATACAGAATATCCTAGTTTTATATCACTCAACAGAAACTATTTTGAAATTTGGCTCTATAAAGCCCATAAAAGGGAACTGGAGAGATGGCTCAATGGTTAGTTCAATCCTACCAGCACCCACATTATGCAGATTACAACCACCTGTAACTCTAGCTCGAAGGGATATGATACCGTCTTCTGGCCTCTGAAGACACTGCACTCAGGTGCATACACACACCCAGAGACTATATATATAAAATTCATAAATAAAAAGAAATACTTTTTAAAAAAAATAATCTCACAATAATATATTTCCCAATCTTCCCACTCATCTTGTTTCACTTGCTATACACATATCATTCATCAATCTTATTTTTGCTTCTGATGGTCAATGGCATTGTATAGTCATCAAAATGAAGAATTAATTTTCTATATACCTTCTTTTTTTCTGTCAGTGGTATTTTTGTGTGTGTACGTAGTTTCCGTTTTCTGTCTGGTATCATATACTTTGGAATATTTCTTATAATCAATCTTAATGCAAGTCTACTGGCAATAAAAAGTGTTTAGATAAACATGTTTTTAAAAGTGTTTATTGTAAAATTATTACACTTTGAAAAGATAACTTGAATGGATATCCTGTATACTGAGTGCCAGGTTAACAGCTTTTCTTCTCTTGGGGGAGTTAACTGTAACACCCTGCTGCAGCATCTCTGCCTTTGGCCACGATGTGCCTCTCATCTTCGTTGCTTTGCTCTGTAATATGTCTGTCTTTCATGAGCTACATCTGGAACTTTCCCCTAATCATTAGCTGTTGGTTATACCTGTAATATACTGGAAGTTTGATTTTTGCTTTCATTGTGTTTATTTATTCTGATGTTCTCTGGGTTTCTTGAATAGCTAATTTGATGACTCATCATTATGGGAAAACTCCTTTTTATGTATTTATTTCATTTCTATGTATGGGTGCTTTGTCTGCATGTATATACGAAGCAATGGCTCCTCTCCTAACCTCTGCACCACCAAAGAATTCCCACAGTCTTTTCTTTTCTGTCCTGGTCCTCATCTTGAAAGCTGTGGCACTATAGAAAGGAGCTAGTAAGGGGGTATGAGCTCTACTCTTATCATCTTGGCAAGCCATGGGCCCCTTGCTGGTCCCCACACATGGCTTAGCTGAGGCTGCCTCAGTCTCTTCCTCCAGTCCTGTCTTCCTCTGGCAGCACACTCAGATCAAACAGAAGTCATACCCCGTCTCTGCTGGAAAACACCTTATGTCTGATTGTTAACTACTTCAAGAAAAACTACCATGGGGTAATGGGTAGCGTAATTATTAATCTTAACTGTTAATCTGACTGAAATATACCTTTTGGTGCCTGTGGTGATATTGCTAGAAAGGTTTAACAAAGGAGATAAAACCTACTCTAAATGTGGGTGACGTCATTCCAAAGAGAAAGCAAGTTGAACACCAGCAACATCTCTCCTTCCTGACTGCAGATGCAATGTGTCTAACCATTGCACACTCCTGCCATTATTCCCTCCCTGCAATAATGGACTGAGCCCTCAAACTGTGAGCCAGAGTAAATCCTTCCTTCTTAAATTGATTTTGTCAGGTATATTGTCTCAATGATCAGAAAGGTAGCTAATACAGATACAGTGTTTACCTTTTTCCAGTTAGCCTCTATACTTTTTTGTTTCTGTTGCTGTGATAAATACTACCACAAAAGCAACTTTAAAGAGAGGGGGCTTATTTGTCTCACAATTCCAGGTTACAGTGCATCATTATAGACAAGTCAAGGCAGAAACTTGAAGCAACTAGCCACATCCACAGTCAAGAGCAGAGAAAATGAACACATGCATGCTTGTTAGTACTCAGCATCTGTCTAAACTTACACAATCTGGGATTCCCCAACCTAGGGAATGGTGCCACCCACAGAAGGCAGGTCTTCTTACCTCAATTAACAAAATCAAGATTCAAGTCCCCACAGACATGCCCACGGGCACCTTACTCTAGAAATCTCTTCCCAGGTAATTTTCAGATTCCATCAGATTGACTATTAAAACTTATCGCCACAGGCTAGATGTGACACTCCAACTTTGGAGCTACAACAGAGCAGAGCTATTTCAGATGTGATGGGAAAAGGGGTTATTAGTGGGGAAGAGGAAGGGAACTGGAGGAGCCCAGAGTAACTTCAATGAGACGTCATACTTCAACTGGATCCTGAAAGCTATCTCAATATTGTTCAGCAGAAGACACACAAAGCATTCCAGAGACGTGGAACTATATTCACCAGGACCCTTAGACAAGAAGGGGCTGACTGAGAGAAAGCACCTACAGGAACCAATAATCAAGGAAGATGAACTTGGTGAGGCATGAAGAGATAACACAGTACCTGCATGGTGCAAATTGGGGCCGCAGTGGTAAACATCATTTGTCTTGGACAAATAGAAAACCCAGAACCAGCTAAGTAGAAGTCTACAGGATGAGCATTCCAAATGTAGAAATCTCAACCTCAAATTCAAAATACTGTAGGACTGACATAATGGCACTTACACCTGACCTCATGTGACAGGCCACACTGAAAAACGTTAAGTACCCTAGAACTTTATAAAATTATGCCCATGATATGTGCATGAGGCTATTGGAGATTTGGATTAATTTCGTTTTTTGAGACCTGTATCCTATCCTGGAGATGCCTCATTGCATATGTGCAAACATCCCAGAATCTGAAGCAATCTGAAGCCCAAAACACATCTGGCCCTGGACATTCGGATGCAGGATATTCCATCCAGATGCTAATGGACGTCTCTGCAGGAGATGCTGTTTAGAGTCTGTCCCCTGCTTCACACTTTAACTGTTAAATGTGTTGAATTTGTCTTGGCTCTTCCCATTAGAACTGCTCCTGCAAGCCAGGGGGCTGGAGAGCTTGCTCAGCAGTTAAAAGCACATCTGAATCTCCCAGGGACCCGAAGGTGCCTTCTACCCACTCTACTAGAAGAATCTGACTTATTCAACATGAAGTGCTTTTCTGGGACTGTTGCTGATTCATTTCTGCCTCTTATCAGAGCTTCTGTATTTCTTCCTTAGCCAATTAGACTCCCATCCCCTCCCTCTTCCTACACAGACCGTGAAATCCTAATGGTCTATGGCTGAGAAATTTCTTGCACTTTACAAAAGCTGTTTCCTGTTGCCGAGAATGCTACTAACAACCCCTGAAAGAAACCAATAGCCTGTGGTGGTCGTTTCATTTTATTGCAAATTAATATGTAAGAGAGTGGCACCTGAGTTCATTGGCTAGCTCGTAGCCAAACTAAATTAAATGACCCTTGTGGAATTCAGAGTGCCCAGGCGCACCACTTATCTCTACAGTTATTGGTTCATTTTAATGCAAAGAATTATGACCAAGCACTTGAACCATCTGGAGACCGTGTATAGTATGTGTCTGGGTGACCTGGGTTCCCAATCATTGCCCATGTAATGACAGACTGCGATATTAAAATCCAGATTACACCTGTTGGGAACCTGCTTTGCACCAGTCCCAAAAGGAAGCTTAGCCTGTGCTATCTCATTGTGGCATGGGGACTGTCATTAATCCATGGAGCCTGAGACTTAAAGGCTCAATGCTTGACCAATGAGCATTTATTGAGCACTTACTATATGTTCAGTGAACATCATAAATACACTTTCTTAGTAATGTTACATAAAAGAGATTGTTACCTCTTCTCACAGATGAGGAAACAAGGCCACTATACCTGTTGAGTATGGGACCTGAGTTCAGTGGTGACAAGTGACTTTCTTTGTATGCATAAGCTCTCTGTTTAGAGAATGTACTTAGAATGATCTCTCTGGGCACATGAAAGTAAAGTTAAGGGGAAAGAGATGATAAAAGGTCAACACAGAAATTAGAGTGGAGGCTGAAGAAAGTTCTAGAAGGGAAGTGTGATGAGACTTGGGACAGGCTGAAAGAAGGGGTAGAGTCCATAGTAACTCCTGGTTTCTGACCATGCAGGTGAGCAAACCATCAGCTGGAACCCAGAAACAAGAGCAGGACCAGAGTGAGAGGGAAGTATCTGGATGGGCAGGCGGATGTGAAGGACTGGGGGACCCATGGCAGAGATGCCTAGGGGTGGGGCCTCCAGAGTCTGAGATACCAAGCTGAAGAAACATTGCCACAGCAAAGAGTGGAACGCAGGCCTGTGTTCTGGGCCCTGTTGGATGAGATGACCTTGAACTCCCAGGCCTTGGCTTCTCTGTGGAACATTTAGGGAAAAAGAGAAATGATCTTGAATGTCCCTACCCCCCCCACCCTCCCACCCCCAGCTGAAATGCAGGAACTCTGTGTTCAGTCCAGAAGGGCATAATTACCTGGAGAGGCAGACCTGGGCAGCCTGTCAGCTGGCAGGTTCCATGTTAAATAGCTTTTCACACTCTGGTGCACATCAAAACCTTCAGCAGCATCCATGGAGCAGAACAGCGAGCAAGAAAGGGTGATGTAGGAAGTGATTGTAGTTTTTGTTGTTGTTGTTTTTAGTGGAATGAGCACATGAATTCTGCATGGTTAGCCTGGGTGGTGAATTCCACCAAGCATATATTTATATTTCTAGGGGAAGAAAGATAACCTCTCCCACCAGACTCCATGTGTCCTTGTTCTTCTGGAAGGCCAGTTGTGTGTTGGTCTGATGCCCTTTGGCATGGAAACTCACTTCAATTAAAAACCTGCCTTGGAAGAAATGTTTGGCTGTTAGTCAAGGCAGTTCATGGATGGTGACGCTGATCCTGCTAGGTAGTAGGAACATGCTGGGAGAGCAGCCAGAGGCTCCACGGTGCCCAAGTCCATCTCATGTAGCCACAGTGGACTCATAAGCATCCACAGGATGAACAGCATGCACCCAACATTGTGATGAGTTCATGAGGAACAGTAAAAAGCAGACAGTACTTCTGGTAATGTGACCAGAGCCAAAGCTCTCCTGCATTCCTTAAATACATATTTTTTTTTGTGATAACTCATCTGATAATGAAGATGACAAATGATAACCCACAGGAGGGTAGCATATGCAGGGTGGAAAGAGTGAACAATGTTTATTTATGTGCTGTTAATGCCAAGGACACATGTTTCTGTTTTAGGTTGCACAGAAACCCTAATTTTCTCAAATGTAACACTGGTGTACCTTCAGAGAAATTTTTGGTTTGGGGTTGAGTGAAGGAACTTGCCACCAAGTCTGACTACCTGACTTCAATTCCCTGATTTCACATGGTAGAAGATGAAAACTGATTCCCACAAGTTATTCTTTGATCACTAAATATATACTGTGTCACTGTGAGACACATACACACACCCACTAAATAAATAGATGCAGTTCTGAAACAAAATCTTAGATTGGGTTCAAATTCACTCAGCCAACTTAACATATCGACCTGAAGATATTTAGGAATATATAGATGTATGATAGTATGATGATCTAGGGGTACATAGGGTTGCATTTTCAATTGTGTGTTTTGAGCAGAACGGTGGAATCTCATACCCTCCAGCCCAGGACAGGTGAATTAACTTTCTGCAGTGTATCCAGGCTGTATATGCTACCTTCCCATTAGTTGCCCAGACATCTAAGTTATCAGTAGACTATCACAGTATGTCAGTGCTTGTGCTGCTATGACCCTGACATGGGAACCTACAATTAACCCATCTCCTTCCACCTTATTGTGTATCTCACATCATCACAGGAGAATGAAGAAAGTATAATGAAATATTTTCAGAGAGAAAGAGAAAATATATTCACATAATTCTCAGGCGATCTATCACTTTGATCTATTTTATTACATGCTTTTGTTGTTAGTCTCTTCCTAGACCTGCTTTATAAGTGAGATATTATCCCAATAGGTAGGTATAGAGGAGGAAAATAAAAACAGCATATTTTGGTGGTATTCAGGCCTCTACTGACTTCTGTACAGTCTTGAGACTGCAAGAAGATTGCAGAATTGAGTCGCTATCTAGACAGGTTCCCTACAGTGCCCTACTGAGAGATAAAAGCAAATTGTACCAGAATCCTGTCAAGATGTTGCCAGTCCATGCAATTGGGTTGTGCTCCTTTGAAACTGTTTGAGAGTACTGGCACTCAAAAGGTCCTGGGAAGCCAAGCAGAATGGATGCAGCTGGACCTCATGATTCTAAGGCAGGTCCCCTTTGCTGTGGGCATTGGTTAGCCTTCCTGGAGCTGGCATCCCTGTGGAGAACCATGTCTACAGCAGCTGGCATGGCAGTAAGATGCTCCGTTCCAGTACATTGCCATGGTCTGCATCACATGGCAGAGAGGAGACCCACCCAGCCTCAAGAACAGACCAAAGCAGGAAGCTCTAGGGGAGGGGCTGGATGCAAAGCTCCTACAGGAGTCAGGGGGCAATAATGATATCCAGCAAAAGGCAGCACATGAGCAAAGATGAAAAATGAATAGCAAACTGAGCCTTTTCCTCCCAGGAGCCTTCTTTGAGCTGGACCAGCTCCATGGAGAAAGAAGAGACCTAGTGGGCATAGTACCCTCTACGGATGTATAGTGTAAAGTACCCACTCTAGATGGGAAGATGGAGGAAGAAGGACCAGAGCCCCAATCCCCAGGCAATCCAGTCCTTCCTGGCAGTCTTCAGTACCAGGGGGAAGGGTTTGGTACCAGAAAACTGAGACCCAGTTGATCCCAGCTCTCCCAAGCTAAGTGGGTGATCCTGACAAGACCCTTACCTGACAAGTTGCTTCTTGCGGCTGTAGAGCAAACTTTCCTGAGCCAGACTTAAAAACCACAGAGAAGCTGTTCCTTGAGGTTCCAGAAGCTGGAATTGAGCTAGCGTGGTGTGGTAGAGCCATTCTTGCTCAGAAGGCTTGGCTGGGAGTGGGGGATGTCCCTCCACTTTCTCCAGCTCAGACAGGCTCAGGTGTCCCTGGGTTTGTGCTGCCTCCATCTTCACACAGCCATCCTGTGTCTTAGATCACCCCTCATCTCTCTTATAAATACATCACTCATGGGGCTTAGGACCAAATCTAAACCTAGAATGCTTTTTATCTTGAGACCCTCCATTGTACCTTCAAAGGTCCTATTTCAGAATGGGATGGTATTCACAAGTACCGGGAGTGAAGCTTGGGGACCTGCCATTCAACCCACAAGGACCCTCTTGCTTCTGCTTCCTCAGCACAGACTGCCTTCTGTACCTGTCCCACTGAGCGCTGAAAGGATTCAATTTGTTCAGAACCACAGCAGCTGGCAGCCACAGTGCTGTCATTCACTAAGCAATGCATGCCAGGACCTTGTCGGGTTCTCAACTCCCACCTGGCTTCTGCATTGTGATTCTGAACCACAAAAGCAGCTGTGCAGGGATTATGACATCAACGTTTCTGTTCTGTCATCAGCCACGAGAGCGCAGAGAGGGAAGAATCAGTTTCACCGCTGTTGCAAACATCTGTCATCTCCCATTCACAGGAACCTGGTAGCACCCTCACCTGCAGCTTCTACACCAAGTCTCAAGTGTGAGCGGGACTGTGGGCATGACAGGGTCTTGTAGGAAGCACTGGGGCACACTTGACACACCCTGTACCCATGGGTACACCTGGGAAGCTGTCACAAGGCCATAGTGTCCAGGCCCTGGGACTTCATAGACAAACATCATGCAAGCCTTTCTCTCCCAGATCTCCTAGGTCAGGAAGAAGCCAGACAAGTATATGGATTTTGGTGCAGGAAAGTAAGTTCCTATGGGTTCTATCTAGATCAATGGCTGCCTTCATGATGGGATCGGGTAAAGAACAAGTGAGATCATTGACTTAGAAGTCTGCTGATTTAGGGATAGATTGGAAAGTCCACACATAAACAATGTTGAAAATCCAAAATCTACAGTATTTGAAGAAAGCTAATCCATATGGCAGGAAGGGTAGAGTTTAGAATGGTGTCCACATCTCTGTTAGGTGGTACTGGGTGGGTGGCATGACAAAGGAAGAAAGGCTTTGTATAACAATCAGACTACCATTCATAAGGTTTTCAGTTTACAGAGTGTCCGGCGTGAGCCAGGTGTCCTGCAGGCAGATGCTGAATTGTCCCAGCCAGCTGGTTCTTCTAGTTCCATTTATGTTACTATACTAGAACACTCTGACATAAAGCAACTTTGGAGAAAAGAGGCTTACGTAAGCTTACAGTTCTGGGTTACAGCCTATCCTTGTGGGGAATTCACAGTGGCAGGAGCTTGAGATAGCCGATCATATCACACCCACAGGCAAGATCAGAGAGAAATAAATGTATGAATGCTCACTTGCTTGTGCTCAGATCAATTCCTCCACTCATACAGTTCAAGACCTTTTGTGTAGGGAATGGTACCACCCACAGTTGGCAGGCTCTTCCCACATTGGTTAACTTAGTTAAAATAATCTCTCAGAGACATGCCTATGAGCCATCCCAACATAGACAATCCTTCATTGAGACCCTCCTCCCAGAGGATTCTAAGTTGTGTCACATTCACAAAGATAATAAATACACAAATGAATAAACCATAATTACTACCCACATTTGTCAAAACAGGTAAAGACACTAAGTGATATGTTAAACTCTATTCCAGCCAAAGCCACTGTCTTCCTATTTCTAACACAACCAGTTGCTATTTTTTTCAAACTCTAAATTCCATCATTCTCCAGAAATAGAACATGTTCCCACACTGAAAGATTGTTGGTCAGACAGGGATTTGGCCAAAGTAGGAAGCACTATTCAGTTTTTTCTGTCTCAACCATGTGACTTTCTGTATCCCCATAGACTCTTCCCTGAACCTCATCTGTTAAAGGTGTTAAATGGTAGCACATCCCAAGAGGCTGTAGTATCAAGGGGAGGGAAGCTTGTGGGCAAAAACACGCTCTTAAAATGTAGAGTGAAAGAAAAACAGAAGCTGGCTGGGATCTGGGATCTGGGATCTGGGATCTGGGATCTGGGATCTGACTTCTCATTTGATTTAAGCTCTAGATTCAATAGATACTAGTGGAGAATCCAGCCAACCTGATCTTTCTTGCCTGCCCTGATCCAATCTCTCCTTGATGCCCTTAGTGCCACCTGAAGCCCTGACAGCTTCGGTCCAGTGACTCTCTAGAACAATGGGGAGGTAAAATTCATATAACATCAGGTTAGCCATGCCGACCAGTGTCATCCCAGAGTGGGTAGCAAACCCCTCCACTCTACTTTACAAACTTCACTTCTATCTCTTTTTCAAAAACATTGCCTCTGCCAGGGACGTAAACCCATTGCCCCCTCAGGTAGCTGCCACCTCCCCGCTCCTGCCTTTGCCACCAGAAGTCCACTCTGTTTGTTCTGTCTTACTCCATGTCTGGATCATTCCTGAGCTGGGCTGCAGGCGCAGAGTCCTCAGCATCCTAATAGCTGGCCACCTGGCCCATGTTATACTGAGACAGAATGGTAGTCATCCAAACCCATGTGCTCAGGTCTTACTTTCCACTGTAGGAACACACACTCAGCCCCTTTCTGCTCATTCCAAAGCCGGCAGTAGCTCCCTGGGAGCGGGAAACTGGTGGTAGTAAAATAAGTACCAGCAGGCTTGAATCCATGTGCTCAAGTCAAGGTATGGCTGACATTCTCTCTGCCTTGTCATTACAGCCCCTGAAGTCTTCCAGGTGTATGTGGATGGAGGCCCTGGGTACTCATACCCCGTGGACTGGTGGTCACTGGGTGTCACGGCCTATGAGCTGCTCCGAGGCTGGGTAAGCCCTGTAGAAGGGAGGACTTCAATCTGCAAAGCTGATGAGATGCCGGGGGTGGGGGTGGGGGTGTGCTGGACCAGGATTTTGGCCACCCCTCAGAGAGCTCCAGCTCCAGCCCAGCCACTCACTGTTTTGATAAAGAAAGAGATCCTTCTTCGTGCCCAGGGAAGGAGGTCACAGAAGGTGAATGACTGACTCCAGGTTAAAGCACCCTGGCCTTTGATTTGCAAACCCCTTCCTCTGCACGCACAGTCGCATGCAAGCCCAACTTCCCCACGGCTTGCTTGGGTATCCTATCTCGTTCCTCCTTCCTTTCTCCCCATCTTTCTCAAACACATAACTCAGGAATCTCTAAGGGCGATATGGGACAGTCGGTGCCTAGTTTTATTTTGGAGCTAGTCTGCGTGAATTGCTGAAAATGATGGAGCCATCTGACAACCAGTACCTCACAGTTTCATTTAAGGACAAAGTCTTGTGACCAAGCCACCTCTGAAGTGTGTTTTCTTTGCACAAGTATAGTTGGAAAATGTCAACTCACCTTCCCAGCCCATGGTTTCCTCAGCCATGTAACAGAGAAAATGGCATTAGGGGACATTTGTCCCTGGACTGTGGCACTCTTCCTGCTTCAACTATCTCTGTGCATCCAATGCCCAAAACAAAGTTTTGCAAGTCTAACACAGGTTTGCATCTATTTAGATATCTATTTTGAATATCTATTCCTGACAACAGGGGGCAGCATCTATGAAGGCAGGATCTTATTTTGGTGGGAGAATCCCTTATTTAGGATAGTGGGGAATGAATGAATGCTTCTTGAATGAATGAATGAATGAATGATCAATCAATCAATTAATCAATGATGAAAGCATCCTGTACCTGAACTCCTCCTTGAGCACAAAGATTCTCACTCTAGTTCGGCCAACTATTTTTTCTGCTCTCGAACTCAGTTATTTCCACGAATTCCTCAAAAGCTTAATTACAGTGCAAGGCATTTTTAGAACGCAGAAAAAATGAGAACTTGTTTGCTTCCTCAAGCACTGAATGGAAGGCTTGGCACTCCATGGGGCTGGCTTGGTTTTGGCAGTTCCTTTTTGGCTCCGCAGCCAACAGGGAACACAAGCATTCCCCAACCCCAGATGAACCAGGATGCTTGTCCTCCAGAGGCTGCGGCTAATGCAACCCTTCATGCAGGAGACCTTGTTGCACAGTGGCCCTCAAAAATGGAAGCCTGCCAGCAGAAAGCACGCTGGCTGTTATCCCTCAAGGTCCAGTGATGGCTTGGCAAAGAAGCCCCAAGAATGGAAGAAAGCCTGCTTCTTAAGAATTAAGTTCCTCCTGTCTCATTCTTGAGTTTTCTACTCAGAGACTACTGCAAGGGAAGAGAGAGGATCAGTGAGGGCTTGTGGTACAGGGACAATGTAAGTACTGGAAAGACCACCTTTTAGGAACTGGGTGAGCCTTTTTCCCAACTATCTTTGCATGTCAGCGTTGTCCACCAGAGAGGCAGTGAGTTGTGAAATAGGTTGCTCTCTGGGTTTCATGCTGGAAACCACTGATTTAGCCAAATGACCAGTTCAATAGCCCCTCACCTTGCTCAGTTTATTTGTAGACTGTGGATTTGGAAGGCATCCATTGTCTTGGACATTCATTCCAGGCTGTCACTGACAGTTCTGACAGAACCAAGGCTCCTTGCTTTGCAAAGACAAGGAAAGCACCGGAGGCTTCCCCACTGGGAGGTGTAGGAGCTTGGAGCTGGGGAGCTCCAGAAAAGGCATGTGGGGACTTGGTGCTACTCCTGTGGCTTCGTCACCAGCATCTCAAAAATGCTCTAGTTCTGAAAGAAAAATAGCTGTCTCTCCCATGATGAGTTCTCACCACCCTGGAAGAACAAAGGTACCTGATCTCCTGTGCAAACAAGTAGAACTTATTTACAATCTGGGTAAGGGGTGCAAGGGATACAGCATCTCTTGGAACCCAGAGCAGAATGTGAACTCCTATTCCTGCAAACCTACCTTGGAATAAACATTCCGGGTGAGAGCCACCAGCGATTGCAGTTTAAACACAGAGCGAGGTGCCATCAGCCTGCAACCCTCGAACAGAAAAGGCAGACTGGAGCATCGACAGGGTGGAAGGAGACTCTGCCTCCTGACCTCGTCCTCCTGGAAGATACTTAGTGACCTGCAGCATGGACACTATCCCTGCTAGCTGGATGCCACCCTGACAGATGGTCACCTTTGGGATCCAGAGGGCTCCTCACTTGCAGAGGGAAGTCATTTCACACAGCTGTCACAAGCAGGAAGTTTTCCTTCTTCCTCAATGGAAGGATGCTTCCTTATAATAAGAAGGCTGAGAGGAACCTCGCTGGCTCATTAGGAACCACGTTGGTGACCTTAACTCAGCAGGACTGTAAACAGTCAGGGTTCTCAGATCCTCTGTCAACTTCTGTTGTATCTCCCCAGCAGGGATTTGTGGAGATTTAATGACCTAGTGATGTAAATTACCCATCACACCCTGGTCCCTGGTGGTCAGCACTATAAAAGCCCTAGCTTTCTAACCTCAACAAGACTCAAACCCAGAAAAGCCTGCTGTGGTCTCAGCACAGCACCCTTCAAGGGCTTAGCATCCTTCAAACACTATGAGGCCTGGTTACCACCTATTAGACTATAAGGCTACAGGTGTGCCAGCTGAAACACTTACCCACACTGTAATTCATGCTTAACTTGTCTGAGATAATGAATATGGTCACTGTGGAGTATGGGGGGGGGGATGTAACCAGAGAAAGCCCTGTCAACATAGGACTGAGTGACAGAGTGCTGAAGACAATGTCAGCATGTAAGTTGCATGGTCCCACAGAGGCTGTGGATGCAGCTCAGGCATGGAGGACACGGCTGGGAAGGGCAGAGGGGAGTTCTTGAATGACAGCTAAGCTGGCTCATCTGTGAACCACACTGCTGTTGGCAATGGTGTGAGCAGGGCAGAGAAGGCAGGCTGAGGCAGACTCACCCATTGCTGAATCCCACCACATGTCATAGGGCAGTCAGGGAACTTGCATAAAGGGCTCTGAGATACCTGGTACTTTAGACTTATTCAGGGAAGTAACAGAGCAGTAGTTACATGTGGATATAAGTCTAGGCATCACCTGTTTCCAGGTTCTGCTACAAGAGGAGATCCTAGTATAAGATCTAAGGTCTAACTAACTATAAGGTCTAACTCCAGTGCTGAGGATATTTGGGGTCGAGGCTGGTAATGAGGTGACCTACTGTGATTCTGCACACTAGCCACAGCAGGCTGAATGACACCTGCCTGGGAGGCAGGGAGCTCCTATCAGTAGACAGTGAGGCTTGGAGACCCAGTAGGGACCATGCTGCTCTCTTAGCTTGACTACCAACAACCTGCCTCCATGTGTATCCCCTCTTGCCTTTGTCTCCAGCCAGCACCTGTTGGGGACTGTAAGCAAAAATATTTGGGGTATAGAGAGGCCAAATCAATAAAGGAAGGAGATCTGGAATGCCTCAGAGAGAGAGGGGCTCGGGTGCAGAACCAAGGACTGCTGTGTGTACCACAGGAGAAGGCATCCACCTATTGGTGAGGCTGCTGGCTGTCCCAGTGAAGGACAGACCACAGTGCCTGGAGTCAGAGTTGGGAGGTGATTCTGCTCTTTCTGGGGCCTGTTATCAGGGAGCTCCAACTTTCTAGTCATTTCTCTGTGGAGATCATTCCCAGGGGGGAACCATTCTCAGGCTTTGGAGTCTCAAATTGCCTGAAGGCCGGTTATTCTGAATAAAGAGAATAGAAAGCATACAGAGGATTCAACGGTCTGCCCGCCATACTCTAGCAGAAGAAACGGCAGGCCCACGCCAGTTCTCTCCTGTTTTATGCTTCCATTTAGTAGCAAATTGCCTTTTTTTAAAAAGCGAGTTTCCTGGAATAAAGACATACCTGCACTCTTCAATAAGCTACCTGTTTCCTGCTGCTGGAAACCACTCTTGCCAGGAGGAGTCATAATTACTGTATCCTCTATAGAGAGCAGCTTCCGAGAAAGGGCGTCCTCAGGACAATGGAACCAAGCGTCAGCGCAATCTGGCTGTGAGCAGATGCATTATACAGGCCTTAATAGTTGCTGTTTAACTTGGAGGAAGGCCTGTGCCTCCATGCCCACCCAAACAGAGGAAGGCTAAACCTGGGGCCCCCCAAGATAAGAGCACCTCAGCTGAGTCACCCCAGGATGTCTTTAAATGTCAGACATGCCGCCTATGTCTGAAGGTTAAAGTCCTCATGATCAGCGATGTGTTATGGCACAGTCAGCAAAGCACTATGAGGATAAGAACCTGAGTTTGATCCCCTAAAATCTTTGTACAAACAAAAGTTGGGTACAGTGGCAAGCACCTATAACCCTAGGGCTGGGGAGGCAGAAACCGGAGGTTCCCAGAAACTCTCTAGCCAGCCAGTCTAACCTATTTGGTGAACTCCAGGTTGAGAAAGAGAGTGTGTCTCAATAACCATGTAGAGGGAGAATGAAGAAGTCACTCAATGTCAACTTGTGACCTGTTACACGTGGATGCATACATGAGCATGTATACACATGCATGTATATATACTCACATACAAAGTTCTCACAAGCATGGCTTCTGTGGGTGTCCTCCCAGTATTCACACAGACCCAAACACATCATGTCTGACTCTTCATAGACCTGCACAGCCAAGACAGAGAGAGGTGCTGGCTGCTCTTCCAGCAGATGAAGTGTGGGACTATTGGTGTCACTAGGGGTACTCAATGGCAGATATCAGTACTCCCGCCTGTGACTCACCCAGCTGCTGAATGTGTCCTTCCTCTTCCACTCACAGACAAATACCTCAGCCTCCTATGGCCAAGGCAGTCCACCCATGCCCTCTTCTTGCACTGCCTTGCTGAGAGAGAAGAGCCCATAGCATCTTTAAGGAGATAGGAATCATTTTCCATTACCACGCAGTCCTTAAACAAGAGGCTGCTGCCTCTACCAACGCATTCTCTCTGATTCTGGCATCGCCCTTTGTTGCAGAGGCCATATGAGATCCACTCGGCCACACCCATTGATGAGATACTCAACATGTTCAAGGTGGAGCGTGTCCACTACTCTTCCACGTGGTGTGAGGGGATGGTGTCCCTGCTGAAGAAGGTAAGAGGTTGGGCAGCTGTGTGGAAGTGATGGCTAGTGTACTAACACCTGGCACAGTGTGGTGTGTGACAGCCTGGTCCAGGCTCTTCCTAGTCCACTGCAAGTTCCTATTCAACAGAAATACGTACTGGATGTGGGTGTTAGGAATGGCTGCTAGGTGAATGTGTACTGTGGTCCTGACCACTCCATGTGGAGAGTTAAGATGTTTTTGCAATGACAGTGGCAGTACCAACAAGAAGGGGGTCGCATTCCTCTTTAGCACATGCTAGGTCCTTACCGATCCTGTTAGGCCTCACCCTGGCCCTGTGATGAAAGTGAAGGACTCCTCCTCTTCCCAGGAGACAACAACAGCCAATCTCAGGAAGGCTCATGGCCATTGGCCATTTCCTTTATATGATGGTCCCAGGATCGAGCCCTGTCCTGTTGTGTTTACCCCAGCGAGCTTTGCGTCTCATAAACTAGAGTGTTTTAAAAGACAGGGCAGGAGCTGAGGAGACAGTTCATTTGGCCACGTGCTTGCTTTGCAGGCATGGCAGCCTGAGTTTGAACTCACACCACCCACCAAAACGTCTGAGTTCAGCAGACACTTGGAAGGAAGAGACAGGAGGGTCCCCGAGGCTTGCTGGTCAATCTAGCTGAACCCATGAGCTCCAGGTTCAGTGAGAGACCCTACCACTAAACTAAGATGGAGAGCAACTAGGAAGACATGGAAACCCTGGCCTTCACGTTTTCATGCACACAGGGTCATGCACACACATCTACACACATGCACACACATCTACACACATGCACACACATCTACACATATGCACACGTATCTACACATATGCATACACATCTATACATATGCATACACAAACAGAAAATGCAAAGTATTGTCCTGATCTATTCTTTTTTAATTAATTTATTTATTTATTCATTTATTTATTTATTTACTTAGTGTGTATAAATGTTTTTTGTCTGCATGTGCATATGTGTATCACATACATGGCCTGGTACCTGTGGACGTCTTTGAGCTACATTGTGAGTCCTGGGACCCAAATCTGGGGTCTTATGCATAGCCAGCCAGTGCCCTTAACCATTGAGACACCTTACCAGCCCCTCTGTCCCTGTTTTTACACTCTAGATCCATTAGCAGAAACTGGTCTTCAAGAGAAGTTAAAAGTGGACCAGTCAGTTAGGATGCAGAGGTCACCTTGTAACTCCTGGGGGAACATTCCGTTTCGCTCTCGTGAAACCAAGTCAGAAGTCCTCTGATGAAGCAGCCAGCCTGTTCTTTCCAATCAAAGCTTCCGTGAACATCAGAGAGAGGCTGCTTATCAGAGGGCTGAAAACTTAGTCTCTCCCCAAGGGTAGCTTGCCAGATGACCTTAGAGAAGAGAGTTGACCTTGAAGTCCCTCCGTTGCTATAGCAGTACATTTAGCATTCCAGAAAGAACCCAGACGGGGCAGGCCACTGCCAGGCATAGCATGCAAGGACACCTTAAGTGTTGGGTGAGGAGTCATGTTCCAAGTCCATGCTCATCCCTATGGGATGCACCATTCACAGTGCGCCTTTGCCCTCTAATTCCAGCTGCTGACCAAGGACCCTGAGAGCCGCCTGTCCAGCCTTCATGACATCCAGAGTGTGACCTACCTGGCTGACATAAATTGGGATGCGGTGCTCGAGAAGGCACTGATGCCTGGCTTTGTGCCCAATGTGAGTCACACTACCTCCTTCCATGGGTCCCCTCCTGGCAGCCTGACCCCTGCCACTGACTAGCGAACTCCCTGAAGGTCACTGAAGTAAGCTACCAACAGGTTCACAGTTCACCGAGATCCAGGGTATGTGGACCAGACTCCCAAGGTGTGTTTCTTGGAGTGGAGCTATGAGCTGCTGAGTGCCCCTAGCCTCTCCTGCCCCTCTGAACAGATGTCAAGGACTGTATTAGTGCAGATGATGACTGGTCACAGGGAGCCTTCCATCCCTTGTGGTGGTAGCCATACTGACACAGCTAAGAAAATACTTGTTCTTAAAGGGGCAGACACCAGAAGCTTAGCAGGTATCTCTCGGTGAATCCTAACAGCCTTTGAAGTTGTGCATCTCACACAAGGGTAGACACAGGGCAAAGGTCATGTGTAATCCAGAATTGCTCAACTGGGGTGTGAAGAGGACAGGCTGCTTGTCTTGGAGGCTGCACCTGGCCTGGATTCTCTTAACTAGGAGCCTCACAGGCCAGGGACATGAAAACAGAAAGGACTACAGTAGTGGTTCTACTACTTTCTAGAAATCATAGGGTAGTTCTTTGGAAGACGGTTCTTTCCCCGTCACCCTGAGTCCCCATAAGTGAGGATGCCTGCTCTAAACCAGAGAACTACAACACTGTGCTTCCCCGTGTGGCTACAGAGCTGTTGATGCCACAGTCACAGGGCTGTTACTAATGGTTGGGTCATCAAGGTGCCAGCCATCAAAGATCAGGAACTCTGATATGAGGGCCTAGGCCTATAAGTCAGGGTGGGTGGAACCCCAGGCCTCCGACAAGGCCTGTCCCGAGGATAGACAGCTCTAGCTATGAAAGAAACTGGTAACTAGGAGATGTTGATCAGAAATGTTATTTAGGAAGCTCTCTGTGTGTCTGAGGCCAGCTAGTGCTCCATAGTAAGACTCTGTCTCTGCCAAAGCTATCTCAAAAGTTCATTAATTAAGCTTTAAATTAAATTATAAAAAATATAATAAGAAAAATAGTGACCTGTGATTGTGTTTGTAATGAAATAATAGTAAAAATAAAGTAAAATTGCATATATAAACAGTCACAGGATTTAGACCGGTGCTTCCCAAACTCTAGGTTGTGACTCCATTGGGGGTACAATGACCCTCTTACAGGGGTCACCTGAGACCATCAAATATTTACATTATAATTCATAACAGTAGCAAAATGACAGTTATGAAGTAGCAATGAAAATAAGTTTATGCTTGGGATTCACTACAGCATGAGGAAGTGTATAAAAGGGTCAAAACATTAGGAAGGTTGAGAGCCTCTGAGGTGGACAGAGAGTTAACAAGGCATGATTGCCCAGCTGGGACAGTGTCTCTGAATGGATGGTGTGTGTGGTTAGGCCTCACTGATTCTATTATCAGAGCGAAACATGAAGCATCCCAGGGTGACAGCTAACTGTTGCCACATGTGAAGATGGCTGGGCTAGGGGCAGAGGATGATAGTGACAGATGAAATAACCATGAAACATGTTCTCCTTTCTGCCTCCCTTCAGAAAGGGAGACTGAACTGTGACCCCACATTCGAACTTGAAGAAATGATTCTAGAATCTAAGCCACTTCACAAAAAAAAGAAGAGGTTGGCCAAGCATAGGTCCAGAGACAGCACGAAGGACAGCTGTCCCCTGGTGAGCCCTCGGGGGATGTTTCTGTGGGGAAGGAGGGAGGTGTGGAGGACGGATCCCTCTTATTCAAAGGTGCACTTCAGCCCATAGCCTTCTCCCCCCTCCCTCTGTGTCCTTGGAGAAGTAGTTCCAGGGCCCCACTAGATCCCAATCCCATAGATCCTCACACTCTGTATAAAATTGTGTTGTGCTGGGTATAAAACCCAGGCATGTTCTCCATACGCTTCAGATTGCTTTGGGATTACTTCCATTCTTAACACATCCCAAATGCTGTGTAACATAGGTGGTAGACATTGATGTTCAACACAGATCTCACCAGCAAAGTGCAAAATTCACCATTAAAATATGCTGGATGATGACACTTATCTGGACCTCTGGGACATAGGGGAGGCTAAAGATGGCGACTTTCATGTAACTCCTTTCTTGTGGATTTTGTGTAGTGTCCAGTGCACTTCAAATATTAGATTTTGCTTTATGGAACCTTCTGAAATTTCTTTGTTCCTCAACATTTTCAGAATGCAGTTGGTTGGTTCTGAGGTCACAGAGAGCTGACTATACTATTTTTTTTGGAAGTAAATGCAATGCCTCTGGCATATGAATGATCTCTTTATAATACAGATATATGCAAGGATGATTGAAGAGGGAGTGCCCACATTCCTGCTATCCACACTGAGAACCCCAGGGACAATACAGGGCACCCCAGTCTCTGTGCACCTTTTAGGAAGGGTCTATCCTGCAGGGACCCCCACAGGCTGCATCACAGTGGAGAATGCATGATAGCATGAGCTTGAAGCAGCTGGTCACATGGTGTCCACAGTCAGGACACACAGTGAGAGAGATCCTGGTGCCTGGCTCATTCTCTCTATTTTATTCATTTTGGTACCCAAGCTCATTGAGATGGTACCACCCAAATTTAAAGTCAGTCTTCCCATCTCAGTTAATCTAGTTTAGAATCTCTCACACAGGTAATCCCAGAAGTTTGTCTCCTGGGTTGTTCTAGATCTTGTCACTTTGTCCTAGCCCATCACTGGCTGGTTGTCCTTCTCACATAGGCATCTTAGTATTGAGCAACAACATTAATCAGTACTCTGGGGATCTGAGAATCTTGCTTGACTTTTCCTCAGCCAATGAAATAAGCACAGTCTCATCACCTACACCATCATTTAGAACTCCAATCCCAACCCTGGCTCAACCATACCCTGCTAACTCCCTTACTTCTCATTCCTGTGAAGGGTTTACATGTGCATTCTGACCTTTGAACTAATTATTTCATCCTGTGTCTCTCGTGTCACTAACCATTACACAATCTCAGCTCTTCTAGCTTTCCTAGGATTTCCAGGCTGGCAACTCTATCCTTCTCCCTTCCCCTCCGACTTCCTGTGGCCTGTCTCTGGATCTCTGACTCTGTGCTCTTTGTGCAAAGATACCAATCACTGGCTTCAGCACCTATAACATTCCACCCTGCCTCACCTTGATTATACCTGCAAAGACCTGGTCTCAGATAAGAATATATTAAGACCCTACGGCTTAATGAACATACTCTTTGGGGACAAAACTTAGTCCATAATAGTCCCTTCCCCTATACAATACAAGTTTTTAAATTTTTGCAGTTACCTCAATGTAAAGGTGAATATGATCTCTTATTTTTTAAAAAAAAAAGCTTATTTTAGTGCTCTTGTTTAAAAATAAATGAAGCCATCTTGCCAGCCCCTGGAAGCACCACAGACCAGTGATCCCAGAGCTCACAGAGCATCATGTGTCATCTACATGCAGCTTCTGGCAGGGGTGTCCCTAAAAGATTCTGATCCTGGACGGAGGGCTTGGCATGAATGCCTGATCTAAACATCTCCTCCTCCATGTCCTAAAGCAGGCTTGAGCATCCTAACACGAGGGAGCCCAAACTCAGAAGCACATTTGTCTGCAGGCACAATTGCTGAACCCAGCCCCTGGGCTTGTCTCTAAGTCCCAAGTGGCCACAATTCCCATATAAATAAACTAGTCACCCTTAATGTCCTTCTGCTGCATCCCCCTGTCCAGTGCACTGCCGTTCAGCCCTCTCTCTGTACTCTTTGACAGAATGGACACCTGCAGCAGTGTTTGGAGACGGTGCGGAAGGAGTTCATCATATTCAACCGAGAGAAGTAAGTTCGGCTTGCTGCACTCACACGAAACATGTCTCCCAGGACCAAGGCCGCCAGCAGAAGTGCGGTCATCCATGGACTCTGTCACCCCTAGACACTGTCCTCTAGCACTAAAGACCTCAGGAGAAGGTGGCCCAACCCTACGGACAGTGAGAAATTACAGCCCTGGTGCTGGAAGGGAGGGAAAAATGGAGTAATGCCCAGGCACTGGAGGGAAGGATGCTTCTAGATTCGGAATTAGGATCTCTGTTCTAATGCTAAAAAGAAGCAGGCTCTGCTGGGGGTGTAGAATGATGTGGGAGCCCTCGGGAGACCCTGAGGCAAAGCCCTTAGCCACTCTGAGCACCCTTGCCAGCCTGGCAAAGTGAGAAGAGTCTGTGGAGCAGAGCCCAGCAGGAGAGTAATAACTGCCACTGCTGTTGTTACTCGGGTTAAGGGATGTGGTGTATGGGAGCCTCTGCCGCCGAGGCAGGTAAGGCATGGGATGGCGCAGGTCTGGGAGTAGCTCCCTAGGCAGGTGCCAGTGGAAACGGTAAGAAAAGAAGCCTTTCTGAAGCTCAGCAACTGTGCACAGAGTACCATCCAGGGAGGTGGAGGGTAGTGGTGAGCACAGGGCATAAACGAGGCAGGGCCAGACTTCCTGAGTCCCTACAACACCAGCCTGAGAAGCAGCCTCTTCAAAGTATAAGACCATGCTGGGGAAAATAAACTCAGGGCCCCTGAAACTACAGGAGGAAATTCCTGTAAAGATAAAGGTGGCTCCGAAGGCTCTCAGTTTCCCTAAGAAGTCAGGACCTGGATCAACTACATTGGGTTCTCCATCACAGGAAATTGAAACGTGGTGTGCAGAGGGCAGCTGAACCCAGCATGCTCATGTCAGCCAATAAATACAGCCATCAGAAAGGACACAAAAGGTCCTAGGCCAGGTACCATGGTCAATTCTTTATAGTCCTCTCCATCTGATTCAGTGTTAATACTCAGTGCAAGTTCAGTGTGTGTGTGTGTTGCATGTGCATATGCATCTGTCTGTCTGTCTGTCTGTCTGTCTGTCTGTATGTATGTATGTATGTCTGAATGTCTGTTGTCTATGTCACAACTATGTGCATATCTGTGTATCTTATGTCTGTATGTGTATGAAGTGTGTGTGTGTGTGTGTGTGTGTGTGTGTGTGTGTGTGTGTGTGACTAGAGTGTGAGACTCTTGCCTGAAATTACTGTTGAATCATTTTGAAGTTGACATCCCACACAGCTTTGCAGGGGGTGCTCAGTCTGATATTCTTCTTCGTGATGCAACCCCACACAGACTCTCACTAACATTTTGAAAATATAGAGCTGTTAATGCACTTTCCATGTGAAGAAACTCAATGGTTTTTTTTTTGTTTGTTTGTTTGTTTTTTTTTTTTTTTGGTTTGTACCTAGTGTTTATTTAACTTTGTATTTCTTAAGGGAGAGCTAAATTTGAATAGACATCGCAGTGTTGCACACTGAGGTTCATATCTCACTTATGTTTACCAAGTATTGACTCTGTGCCTGGAATTACAAAAAGCACATTAAAACATAGTGTGATTCATCCCACCAACCAAGCAACAGAAAGTGGTGCCTGGTTGTCTTTGGATATCTGCTATAGTTTACTGCAAGGGACCGAGTCAAAATGATATCTTTTTTTTAATTCACTTTACATTCTCATTGCAGTCCCTCCCTCCTCTCCTTCAAGTCTCTCCCTCACATCCCCTTCCCCACAACACTCCTTCCTTTCCCCTCAAAGAAGAGATGCTCCCACCATGGGTACCAACCTGCCCTGGCACATCAAATTGCAACAGGGTTAAGCACATCCTCTCCCACTGAAGCCAGACAAGGCAGCCCAGCTAGGGAAGAAAGATCTAAAGGCAGGTAATTGAGACAGAGACAGCACCGTTCCAATTATTAGAGGACCCACATGAAGACCAAGCTGTACATCTATTACATGCGTGCAGGAGGTCTAGATCCAGTCCATGTATGCTCTTTTCTTGGTGGTCTACTCTCTGTAAGCCCCCATGGGCCCAGGTTAGTCCACTCTGTAGGTCCTCTTTTGGTGTCCTTGAACCATCCCGCTCCTCGACCCTTCCTCCAACTCTTTCATGGTACTCCCAGGCTCAATGGCATTTTGATCATCTCAGTTGACAATTTGATGAGATCTAGAATCATCTGGGAGACAGGACTCTGAGCATGCCTGTTGGGATTTCCCTTACATTAAATTGGATGCAAAGACTCCCTCCCCCCTCTATGAGCAGCAACCTTCCCTGGCTGGGCCCCTGAATTGTATAAGTGGAAAAGGGAGCTGATAGGTAGCTTGCATTTATCTCTCTCCTTCTTGACTGTGGGTTGTCATGACCAGCTCCCTGAAGCTTGGGCCACTGTGACTTCTATGCTTTGATGGATTGTTCCCAGGAGCTCAGAGTCCAGTAAGCCCTTGGTCCCTAAGTTGCTCCTGTCAAGGTGTTTTAAGCCACGGCAACAGGAAAAGTAGCCAAGTCAGCACTGAGAGGAAAGTGTGTCAGGTATGGACCATGAGCAGGATCCCCTCGAGGAAGCTTATAGAACACTGGCAACTTCCCCCATGAGATCTTTACATTGCTTTCTTGACTAGCTGGCTGTTATTTTATTCTCAGGCTTCATAGAAAGAAGTCATAGAATGCCTGACAGCCCCTGTGGTGAGTTATCATGAAGCCCCACTGGATGAGGGTGACCCCACTCCACAGGGAGCAAGCTAATATGAAGACAGACAGATACTGACAGAGCCCAGGAGGCACTAAGGGATGCCTGCCACCAAGGAGAGTGGGAGGAGTCAAGGGGCAGCTCCCAGAGAGTTCCGAACTTGAGACCTCATGAACACAGGGAGAACATGAGACGAATGCAGCCATCTGCCTCTCCTCTGGACTGTTTGGGCAAAAAGTGAGATGGAGCAGAGACATGATTAGTGCCTGGGGGCAGGAAATGACAAGAGAATGCTTCATGTTAGAAGAAAGAGCCCTGCGACAGACACAAGCTTGGCGGCCTCACTGAACCCAGAGAACATACTGCCAGGAACATTACCCAGAAAGCACAGTGGGAAGGGCGCCCATCAGGGAAGGTCAAAAAACAGAGTCTGGTATATGAATCCGGAGCGCTCCCTGCCTGCAAACACACTGTGGCTCTGACCTGTGCTCAGCTCCTCTCTGTTCCATCCCTCCACAGCACAGGCATAAGGAATGGAGGAGAAGCCAGGAAGGCTTCGGGTGGCTCACTTTTAACTGGACACCAAGTAGTTGTACCTGAGGCATTCATTGGCTCCCAGATGTAGGCTTGGGATCTAGGGACCTGGGGTTTGGTGAGATTAGCTGGGCTCCCCAGAGGAGGTGAGAACATTCCTGAAGAGTTTTAAGTTACCCCAACCAGGTCTGGTTTCTCCCCTTGATACCTGCCCTCCATCTCCAACCTGATAACCATGGCTTGATTTAGTATATGGCTTTCTGAAACCTCCGCAGTCATTATATAGTTACAGTCATTTCAACTCTGTTTTGATGTGGTGTGTGCCCATCTGCCCCTTTGTATTATCATTAGAGAAGCATGACAGTCCATGCCTCCTTTGTCTGAAATGCTTGGGACCATAGGGTTTGACGTGTGGGGTCTTTCTGACTTTGGTGAGCCATGGCTGAGTTGCAGAATTTGAAGTCACTTGGGATTCTCGAAATACTGATAGTTAAAAATCATAGGTTAGCTGAGAAATTGAACACTTCCTGTCATTGAAATAGACAGACAAACCATCTGCATGGGTAGCTTTCAATACTGTATACATGCAACTCCTTCCCATTTCCTCCTACGTTATACATGCTTGGACCATGGGCTAGGCCCACAATTATGTCTGTGATGCTTTATAAATGTCACAGGGATTGGCAAGATTAGAATTATGATCTCCATTTTATAGTCAGAGAAACTGAGGCTCTGTGTGTTAAATCACTCACCTGGTATACGCAAGCGGAACACTGGGAACTCCCAGAGAGCTGTGCATTCAAGGGAAGGTTAGGTTCCAGCTGTCTCTCAGGAATCTTTCACCATCATGTAGCTGCATACAGCCCACCACTACTAACCAAGTCTGTGTTGTGTTTGTTGCAGACTCAGGAGGCAGCAGGGACACGATGGCCAACTCTCAGACCTGGATGGCCGAGTAGGAAGCCAGACCTCCAGCAAGCTGCAGGATGGTCGAAACAACAATATCCTGACCCATACATGCCCCCGAGGCTGTAGCAGCTAAGCTCGACTGCCCAGACGACACTGTCTGCCCTGATACCCAAAACCCCGCCTCTGTCCCCTGATGGGTCCCATCTCACCCCTAAAACATCAGATGCAGAAAGAGCTCTGTATTCAGGGTTCTGGTCCCTGTTTTCAGCTGATTTGCTGTGTGACCTTGAGCAAATCACACATTCTCTGTGCCTCAGTTTTCTGCATCTGTGGAAGGGGTTAAACAGCTCTTTGCCCCATCTCCAGTCATAAAATTGTGAGAATCTGGTTGGACTGCAGATATGTAAACTCCTGGGCATTGATCAAGTGTTTATACATGTGAAATATCTCAATATCTGAAGGGTCCTCCCTGGACCCCACAAAATTCAAACCATGAGGACTTTGCAATTTGGCCCATCCTAGCTTGTTTGATGGAACTTTCAACAACATAAATAGCTGACATGTTTGCCCCCCTTATGGGACTTCCAGGTCCCAAAGCAACCAGGAAGAGTCACCCACAGACTTCCTGGCCTTTTGAAATGGTGCAGCATAAAGACCAAGCCCAGGAGTTTCTGCTGTAGACATGTTTTTCCCTGACTTGTGGAAGGCTGCCCCCACATTTGGATTCCAGCAATCACCAGCTATCACCATATCCCACATCCCCGTGTTAGATGGCACTGTGTCTCTGGTCACCCACATCCCCGTGTTAGATGGCACTGTGTCTCTGGTCACTCCTCCCTCCCACAGAGTGTCCTGGGATCCCAGAGGAGACTCATCCTGCAGCATGACCTCAGTCCCCACCAGAAGGAATATAAAAGAGTCCAGTCAGCCTGCCATGCAAAGGCTCCCTGGCTGGGTAGTCAGGGCTTCCTTTTGCTACCTTAGGAAGCCTCGGTGCTTAGAGTCTACTGTAGACACAAGCAGAATCACCCAAGAAGCCAAGTATCTTATACCCTGGCCGGGGTACCAGTTGACCCTTGAGCTGAGGATGCTGAGATTAGCAAAGAAAGCCTGTTGGCAGCTGCAGCCAAGACTGGAAGACCTCTGCAAATCATGTGCTTGCTCAAAGGTCAATTTTCTCATGTTCAAACAGGAAGGAGAAGGATGACCTTGTTATGGGGCTTGATAAGATCCCATGTGTCACACAGTGATGACTGACAGCCAGCATCCATTGGCCATCACTCTCCTCCTCCTCATCTCCCTCCTCCTCCTCTTTCTCCTCTTTCTCCTCTTCCCTCTTCTTCTCCATCCTCCCCCTACTCTTTCTCATATTTATCATCATCACCACCATCATAACTACAATCCTCCTCTGTTGGAAGTACTTTCCTGTTTTCGTGACATAGCAGATCTGTTTTCTGTAGACCAAGGATCCTCCAAGTTTACAGTTTGTTTTCTTTTCTTACCTGGAGGCTCTGAGGTCTGGACATCCCCGCTGAGAACATCCCCGCTGAGATCAAGTGTTCTCACATCGGCCTCTGTTTCCATTTTCCGCTTTCTCACTAGGGTTCACGCCCAGCAGTGTCATCTCTTAGATCTCTTGAGAGACATTTTAATGTCTGGTAAGGTTTTACACTTTTTACATAATTGCATTGTACTGCCCCCTTAACTGAGTCCCCCACCATGTCTATCTCCTGCCCACTGTACTGTCTCCAGCCTCTGTCTGCCCCTCCTGCCCCCCCCCAGAACATCCCAGCTGCTCTTCTCTACACTGTGACCTGGAAGCATTACAATTTCTTCTTGGGATGAGCTTGTGAATGAGAGGTGTGGTGGTGAAGGGGGAGGAGCACGATGGGGAACCCTGATTGTTTGGCTCTGTTTAAATCCATGTTCCTTGTTCAGAATAAATAAGCACTCAGATGTTCCTTGTCAATGAATGGCTCTTAATTCAGGGATGGGTGGGAGGGACCTTCTTCTTATACATGGGGGCGGGGAGGGGCTCCACATTAATCAGAAGCAGAGACGAAGTGAAAAGATGACTTTGTCAGCTCTCTGTCACTGCAGCAAAACCCCTGAGATAACTAACTTAGAGAAAATATTTCTTTTGGCTTCTTTCTTTAAGGCCCACGAGGAGGCAGCATGTGGCACGAGTATGTGGTGGACTGACTTGCATGGGAACCAGGGATCAAAGAGAGTAAAGAGCTGTCAGAGTCCTACTGTGCCCCACAAGAGCATTGCCCCCAGTGAGCTAGAGTCCTCCGTCAAGACTCACCTCTCAAATGTCTCACTCCCTCTAAATATCACCATTCTAGGACTAAGCTTTTAGAACACAAACTGGTGGGAGACATAAGATTCAAGCTATAGCAGGTAGGGTGCTATGCCGAGGACACATTGACTTTCCCCACAGATCAAATTGAGCTTGCCTATTCCAAGGTCTCCCCACTTGGCTGTAATTTATATTACAACTATGTGTTTGTAAAGAGAGAATCTACCCTCCATGGTAGAAAGCCAGAGAATGGTGCACATAGAGAAAACATGCTTTCTGATGTCCTCACGTTACTACCTGGACCTCTCACACTCAGCACCACAGGAACCAATGCCTTCATTGCCCGTGGGCTTCTCGATTTTCCTCACCACTTTCCAGTCTTCCTCTCCACTGGGATACATCTCAGCTTTCATCTGTGCAGGTTAGCACATCAGTATTACAGGTTAGTACCACCTCTTCCAAGTCCCCTGGGACTCCTGGCAACACCTATCCCTGCCAGGCATAGCTACTCCATGAGGGCTTCCATGAAGATTTTCTGTAGCTTTCACAGAACTTGCTTGGTAAGGGGCAGGCAGCAGGCTTTTAATGGATGAGATAGAGGAACTCAACACAAACTGGTTGTGTCTATTTGCTTTGGGCACCACCGACCCAACCCACTCCCCACTTCCCCTGCCTGTCCCCAGGACTTTTTCTCTTCAATGTTATTGGGAACTGACCATCTTCAGAGCTACCCCTCTATGAGGCCCAAGTTACAAATGCGTTTTTTCCTTCTTTCTCATCCAACCTCCGTGCCCAGAATGAATGACTTCAACCCAGCTGTGGCAGAAGGGCAATCAGAGTAAACACATTATCTGCCTGAGGAGACACAGAAACATCTACTCACCCCAGACAGGACACTGACAACACACTGAAAGAAGGATTCTACCAAAGTCCAATTTGGTGAACTTTCTTATAGGAGTATGGGACACAAAGGTAGCTAGCTATACCATGCAAAAACCCAACACAGTAGGAGTGATGACTCATGAATTCTGTAGTCTTGGAGTACTCTGAACAATTGGAAGCTGTGTAACAGATGGGAGAATCTCTTCTCTTTAGCAGGTTTTACTGTTTAACCCCAGGAAAGAAAGGGGCTTTTGAACCCAATAAGTTTCAGGGACTTCCTAAGACTTGTTTGTTGTTCACTTCCTGGGACTTAAGGAGCCTCCCTCAGAAATACAATGCTTCAGTTTTGAGGGTATTACTACACAGCACCTTCTTATCCAGAGGGTTTCAATTTCAACTAACTAGATACTAAAAATATTTTTTTATTGCATCTGTGCTGAATACTACAAATTTTCTTGCAGTCAGACCAATATAGTCTAAGAACCATCTATACAGTATTTATACTACACCAGGAATTGTACTAGTGGGAAAATGTTCTACAGTTTGCCTGGACATGAACAGAGCTATGTGCAAACTGGTGCTGATGTCTGTAAAGCGCTGGAGAACCCTTGTGTTTTGGCATCTGAGGGTCCTGGAATCAACGCCTTGGAAACAGTCCCTTCAGATCCTGAGATGGCTCTACATGGCCAAACAGGAGTCTGTGATTAGATTCATTGGCGTTTGAGATGCAGTCAGTAGGACAAGCAGTGGCCTTGTCAGGGCTTTCCTGTCTTCACTGAGGAAGCTCAGGACCCTGTCAGTAAATTAAACGCCATGCACCCTGAAGTGCAGTGCCATGGATTCTTCTAGACTGCCTAAAATCATTCTCTTGTTTTTTCCAGAATCCTGAGAAATAAAAGGACTCTCCTATTGGATTGTAAGGACTGAGGAGTAGGGAAAGAGAAGCCCCAGAGAGCCCAGTGCTGGCCATAGGATTTATCTTTTATCTTGTTGATATCATGTCCCTAGGACATCTGTGGCTTTCACATGTTATCTCTGGGTTTCTTTCAGGACACAGCCTTACCTCCTTTTCAGGATCTTACGAACCATCCCACATATGTATTCTTGGTGTAGGTTAAAGAAAGCACAGTGAATAGATTGGCTAGAGGCCAATCTAAGGGGACCAAGGCAATCTCCACACTCCCACCCTGCTGGTCTGTGTACTGGAGACTATCCAAGGAGATCTCTGGCCTGGCCAGGTGGGAGGGTTCACTCGAAGGGGAAAGGGCATGTGCAGGAAGGGGATTGCTGCCCCAGCAGCTGCTCTTGCCCCAAGACACTGCACTGGCTGTGCTGAGCCAAGCTAGGATGAGCCAACAGGGGTGGGGGTGAGTGTGGGGGATGGGGGGCTGGTTAGCCATCGAGGGGAGTGCAGTAGAGCTTCTGGAGGTGAAAGTTTCAGGAGCAGTGTTACAGCTCTTGTGACAGATGCTCTCAGACAACAGAATAATTCTTAAACACCTTTATTCCTTCTGAATAGGATCTTAAATACCAGTTTGGGGGTTGGGGTCTAATAGTAGATGATTTCTATTGGCTTGATCTGAAATGTTAGGGATGTCTCATTTAGATGAAGGTGATGCTCCTATGTAACTGATGAGCACAATACTCTCAGGGGGCAGTGGTGGGGGTTGGAGGGGAGGATTTGGCTACGAGACAGGAGCCTGATGCTGGGAGTAGGCAAAGCTTATACCATCCCTTCAGGGTCACTTTAGCTCAACCTTACCAGGCTTCCTATCATGGTCCACCACCCCTACCCACACCTTCAAGCCAGACCACTGCAATGTTCCTGACATCCTAAGGCCATTTGTCACTGTAAGGTGACTCATTCCTCATGCCAATAAAAGTGCTGCTTCTGGGAATGTTTGTGCCACTAAGAACTGCATCCCAAGGCTTTCCACAGCCATCAGGGAGGGATATAATAACAATGGGAGGGGTGCTTGGGGCCCAGGAAGATTCCCAGAGACCGCCTAGGCAGTGGCCTGGCTCACTCCAGGCACATGGCCCATCTGCAGTGGGAGCTACTACAATGTACAAGTATGTGGTGGGCAGATGGGAGAGAAGAAAAAGAGGAACCGTTTGAGCATTATGAAAAGAGTTGGAACTGGAGACAGGAAGGTGGAGAGGAACAGCCTGTCGTGAGTGGCCAGCTCCATCATCTGAGGCCATGATGAAGTCCCAAACCAATCCTCTAAGGCCCATGTCTATGTCTCTATGCAGTGGCAAGGATCAGGTGTCAATATCCGTGACTCATCTTACCATTGGAGAACAAAGGGGTTTTTCCTGGTCTGAGAAGCCACTGGGGACCACATGGATGTCCAAGGACTGAGCAGAACTGATCCCACCCGTCACTGGCAGCAGCGGTACTGGGGAGAGCTGGTCCCATATCTCACTGGTAGCAGCACCTAGAAGAGGCACTTCATCTCACCTGGACAGGAGCTGAGCTGACCCTGGTGGTAGGGGCACGGGTGAGCTGCCCTGAGGATGAGAGTGGACAGGGCGGGGAGGGGGGATGCTGGCCCTGCCACTGCTTTGTTCTGAGGTGGCATGGGCCCACAGGGGAGGGAGGACATCACCTCCTCACCCCTCACTACCTGCAGCAGTTGGTTGTGCTGGCGCAGTCCCTCAACAGCTGCAGCACTGGAGAGTGGTCTCTGTGCCTTGACTGGGCAGCACAGTGGAGATGGCTCTGGAGTCATGTTTGTGGGTGAGCCAGCCCTGAGGGTTGGCATTCCTGGCCCTGCCTCCTGGGAATGGCAGCATTGGGTGACCTAGCAGGAGCAGTGCTGAAGAGCTCTCTCTCATGGTGTGGATAAGAGAAAGCCAGTAGGCTGACCGGTTCAGCTGCTACCCAGGCCCAAATCTAGGGCTTTGAGTTTGCCTGTTCCCCAAATCTACATCATCTGTGAATTGTTGGGGAACATGAAAGGACTGGTCCTGCTGATCCAAAGCTGCAGGATCTCCATGATGCGGAGCAGCAACAAGATAACCAGGAGGAGCCCTGGTGAGAATCCAGTATTGATGGTGTCACAGAAGCCAGAAACCTCGAACCAGAAAATGTTCATTGCAATGAGCATTGCAAGGTTGTGTGGACAGAAAGGTGTACTGTGGGATACACTGTGATACACAGCAGCTTCCATAACAAGGTGTTTTCTATGCTTTGTTTTGTTTCCCCCTCCTCCTCCTCTCCCCCCTCCTCCTCCCTCCTCCTCCTTCTCTTCCTCCCCCTCCTCCTCCCCCCTTCTCCTCCTCCTCCTCCTCCTCTTCTTCCTCTTCCTCTTCTTCTTCTTCTTCTTCTTCTTCTTCTTCTTCTTCTTCTTCTTCTTCTTCTTCTTCTTCTTCTTCTTCTTTCTTTGTATGTTTTGTTTTTTTTGAGGGGGAGGCTGCAAGGGCAGAGGATAAATACAAGGGGAGGGGGAGATGAGCGGGACTGGGATACATGATGTCAAGCTCATAGAATCTATAAAAAGTAAAAAAAAGAAAACAGCTTGTGAAACAGTAGCAACTTAGACATCCAAATGTCTATATCATTACAAAAACCACAGCTTGGAACCTGCTCACAGTCAAGTTGAAGCAGAAAAGAACCTAAGCCTTAGCAAAGGTCTCCAACCTTCTCAGAACTTAAATTTAGCATCACCAAACTCTGGGGTGTGACAGAAGAGAGGAGCTCCCACCCACTCATCCATGCCTCCACTCTCACCCCTTGTTGTTTCTTCCTCCTCCTCTTCCTCCTCCTCCTCCTCCTCCTCCTCTTCTTCTTCTTCTTCTTCTTCTTCTTCTTCTTCTTCTTCTTCTTCTTCTTCTTCTTCCTTCTTCTTTTTCCTCCTCCTCCTCCCCCTCCTCTACCCCCTCCTCCTCCTCTTCTTCTTTTTTCTACTTCTTTTCTTCTTCTTTTCTTATTCTCTTTTCTTCTTCTTCTTCTTCTTCTTCTTCTTCTTCTTCTTCTTCTTCTTCTTCTTCTTCTTCTTCCTCTTCTTCTTCCATTTTTTTACAAAACCAAAATTGGAGTTCTATTCTCTAAAACAAACAGAGCACTGAGGGAGTGTAAACCAATTTTCTAATGGTAAGCATTATCAGAGCTTCCACAGAGAGCTACATCATCCTGTCTGTCTGTCTGTCTATCCTAACCTGACAGATGCCATGCTGTGACACAAAACCTCAGCCAATTTTTCCTTCGACGGTGAAGCCCAGAGACCAAACACACTCAGACAACACAGCTAAAGTCACAAAGGCCTCTGTGCTTCCCAGTGTGGCCCATTTCCAATAAAGATAAAGTGTAGGTGTGGACCAATATACAAAAATCAATAGACCTAAACAGGGTGCTAGGCAGATCTCCTTAAAGGGATCAGGCCAGTCAGAGAAGAGCAGAGACCTCTGAAAAGATTGAATTCTTTTTCTTCAACACATTGAAGAAAATACTGCAACCATGAAGCAATAGAAGAACAAGCTATCTCAGAATGATGGAGGAGTGGGAAGGGCTTTTGGAAACTAAAGATTATTACCACCAACCCTTAATCTCAGAAAAGGCCTGAAGGGATAAAGGAAAGAAATTACAAAGACCCACCAGAAAAAAGACAGAGCCAAGTCTAACCAGGGCGCCTCAAAAGAGCGCTGAGATTACTACCAATCGAAAGGTGTGCTGAGTGCTTGAGGCACAGTGGTCCTGCCACACACACAGGGATCACAGTCTAGTGAGATGGACATAGTCAGGGTCCCCATTTCATGAAGGAGGACACTGAGGCACAACGAAGAGGAAAGACATTTGGGTCTCCCACAACTGCTGACTGGCAAGAACCAGCGGCAGACCTGGATCTCTTCTCAATACGACCATCCCACACATGTAGCAGACGTGCAGCTTGATCTTCATACAGGTCCTCCAACAACTGGAGTGGGGGCTATCCCTGATATGCTATTGGATGATCAAAAAATTAAAAACAAAAAAACAAAAAAACAAAGAAAAACAGAAAGGAAAAAGATTAGCAGATGGGCCAAGTGCCCATTAACTGTTCTCACCAAGGGATTCTGAGAACCACTTCAATGGAAGGCAGAAAGCTTATTCTCGCCTCTTGCCACAGCTGTTCTAGCTTATGGGGAGAGTTGCATCAACACACTGAAGTTCTTGGAGCAGATCTAACTTTGGAGGCAATGGTGTTAATATAATACAGGGACCCTCTGTAAAGAGTTGAGTACCCATGCCAAGCCCAAAATTAGGGCCTGAGAACCCAGAGGACTTTACATTTAAATAGCTTTCTCTTTACAGTCAGCCTTCCTGGTGGCAAACCACAGGTGACGCCAAGCCAAGAGGACTAAGGGAACAGGGAGGGCAGGAGACAGCCTGTGGAGCACATGAAATACACCTGTCTGTCCTGCTTCAGCATGAAGGAAGTAGTGAAGGAGGCCCAAGATCATGTCCACACACATAGTCGTCAAAGCACACCTGGACAGGCGTGTTACACCAGAGGGACGTCCTTCCTTGTTCTATCTCATCCCATCCAGGGCTATCGCAATGGTCCATCTTCATTGTCAGAGCAAGTGGCTTTAGGATCACCTAGGAGACACCCCTCTGGGCCTGTCTGTAAGGCGGGTTCCAGATTGGTTTAACTGAGGGTGGACAGCCTGTACTGAATGGGGGCAGCACCACCTCTTGGACTAGGGTCTTGGGCTTAGGGAGGGAGGGAGGGAGGGAAACAAGTGAGCTGAGCACCAGCGCTTATCTGTTTCCTGACTGGATACAATGTGGGCAGTATCCTTACGCTCCAGTCTACCCTGCCTGATACACTGTATCCTCAAACCGAGCCAAGGCAAATCTTTATTCCTTTAGGTTACTTTTGCCAGGTGTTTGGTCACACCTCATACCATTATTTAGCTTTGACCATGTTCATGGGGGGGGGGTGCCTTTAAAATGATCCATTAGTCTCACGACACTGATCTGTTATGGCAGCTTCCTATCTCAGCTGCTGCCTCCATACACACTGATGGCCAAAAGCTGAGCAGTATGGGAGTAGAATAGCTTAACACTTTTCCTGTGGGGGGACACAAAGCTGGAGATGTCACCATTGCCGTATACATGCCTCAAGACCAGAGGAAACTGGGCAATACTTTCTGTCCCATACCTGCTCCAGGAGACTCCACAGCACCTCTGTCACACCCCTGCTCACAGGGGACTTGGCCTCTGACATGTTCATACATTTCCTGCTGGCCTGTTTTGGGGAACACTTCTTAAATCAACTGTTTGCACAGAACCCTTAGGTCAGACTCTAGGAGAATGTGACTAACAGGCAAAGGCCTGACGCAGTTATGATAATAAAAGAACATTGGGAAACAACCCAGACAGTCTTAACATCATAAAGCCCATGGAGGAGAATAGATCATATTCTTACTCTTACACCTTCCAGGAATCCCTGCAGAGGGAGGGCAGAGATATCTATGGTCACAGACACATGGGTAGCTTCTGCCATGCTACATACCTGAGTCATCACTGTGTAGATATAGAGTATTTTGGAAATTGGCTCCCATCGTGATATATGTGGAGGGAGAAAACTTACTCTTATGGTGTTTAGGGATGCAGCCTCTGAGGAGTGATCAGTGTTAGATATAGTCATTGGGAAGGGTCCTATGATTGAGTATTGATAGCTTTCCAAGAAGAGATTGGGGGAAATGGAGAGATAGCTTAGCAGCTAAGAGCACCGGCTGCTCTTACAGAAGACCTGGGTTTGATTCCCAGCATCACCGTGGTGGCTGACAACCACATGTAACTTCTGTTCCAGGGGGATCTGGTGTCCCCTTCTGACTTCTGCAGGCACCAGGAATACGCATGGTGCATAGACATACATACGGGCTAAAGATACATAGACATTAAGGAGGAAGGGGAGGAGAGACATGCTCTTGGAAGTCTGAGACAGGAGGATCTCAAATCTGAGGCCAATCTGGGCTATGTAACAAGTTCCAAGCCTCAGCTATGTAGGTAGGGATGCCCCACCCTAGATGAATTGTCCCACCTGAGGACTTCACTGGCATGAAAGCCATTGTCAGTTGTTTGCCTTTGTCCTAAGACCTCCAGAAACAGGATCCAAAGTAAATCTCTACCCTTTACAACCTGCCTACTGTGTTATATGCAGCAGCATAAAAGACTATGCCAGCCATGGAGTGTCCCAGCATCCCACTTCTCAGAACAGTGGCTGCCACCTTTGTCTACAAAGCCACAAGTGTTAACATAGAATGGTAGATGGACCGCCAGCTCTGGGATTGCCTTTGGAGCCTTGCCAGCTCTACAAATAAACATACTCACTGTCACAAACAAGCCCACAGACCCAAGTGGACCCCTCCTTCCCTCTTCCTGAGACTGGGCCAATGAGGAGCAATGCTTTGGACCTTCCCGTGCTTATGAGTCGTTTCTTTTATTGTCTCCTTTTTATCTTCCCCGAGGAAACAGAGCCTGACATCAGTGAGAAGCTGAAGGTGACAAGCTTACAGGATGAAAGGTTCCCCCTTCGCACATTCCCCAGCTTTGCTGATGGCTCCTGCCACAAGATGAGAGAGGAGAATTGGGGTGGGGGTGTTAGGAGGCAAAACAGAGACCTCACCCTTCAAGAAGTATGAGCTAACAAGACATGTTTCCACCTAAGTGACCCCCATCGGAGCCTATGAATAGCTCAGTATTACCTCACCTCAAAGCCCTTGGGGACAGATGTGGAAATCATATCACTTTGTCATTGCAAGATTAAGACACTTGAGATGCAGGGGAAGTTAACGGCTTTTCCTAGGGATACGCACATAATCAAAAGCCTAGCTGATTGGTGGTTTGTCAACTTGACACATGCTGGAGTCATCTGGGTAGATTACCTCAACTGAGAAAATGCCTCAGTCAGAATGGCTTGGGGCAGGTTCTGTGGGGGCACTTTCTTGATTAATGACTGGTATGGAAGTGCCCAGCCCACTGTGGGCAGTGCCACCCCTGGGCTGCTGGCTCTGGGTTGTATAAGAATGTAGTCTGAGCAAGTCATAACAGTGACCTTACAGCGGTCCGACTCCATGCTCTCTGCTCAGGATTACTGTCTTGCACTCCTCCGCTGGCTTTCCCTCAGGATGGACTGTAGCCCATAGGTCAAACATGCTCTTTCGTCCCCAAATTGCTTCTGGTCAGTGCTTTATTCGTCACAGAAACTTTACCTAGAGAGGTTTCTAACTTTTCTGTGTTCTTTTCTATCTCACCAGGAATACCTTATGAGTATAAATTCATTCTCTCTCTTCTCTCTCTCTCTCTCTCTCTCTCTCTCTCTCTCTCTCTCCAGACAGGTCTTGGGAGGTGTGGTGGTTTGAACCATAATTCAAGAGTAATTCTTTCTTCTATAAGCGGCTTTGAGTCATGGAGTTATAACAAGTAAGTAATACAGAAGCTGGCAGAGATAATGCAAGGTGAAAGAAAGCATTTAAGCCTGAGCCCAGGGAAAGAAAATGGTCATAGACATGGCTGTGGAGATGGTACTGAGTGGAGGAAGGATGCTGGGATGCAGACTGCTGCTGGGGGCTTCTGCTACTGCTGGGGTCACTGCTTGGGGGAATCACTGGGAAGGGTTTGGTGGGGTGCAGCTGTTGGGGATGCTGCTGTTACTGTTTTTGCATCCTGTGTAACTGATACAGACTTGTCCCTATGGCTGTCACTGTGAGTGATTAATGAGTTGGTCAACACACTCCTATCTAGGCTCATTTTTTGAGTTAGAGACTCACAAACCCATCTGCATTGAAAGTTGCCATGACTCTGTCTATGCAAGCAGACATGCCCTCTCCGCTTCCAGAACTCCCACAGAGGCCAGAGCATTCACATCTGCCTCCCAGATAGACATCTCTGAGCATGGTCACTGGCTTCCTCTGCCTCCTCCCTGCATGGGCATGGAACCCTTTCTGAGATGAATATGTCTAAGGCCAGCCACACAGGTCCCCATAATGCTGGGGCAAAGCAGGGACAGCCTGCTGTGACTGTGCACTTCGGAGGCATGCACCAACCAATTCAGTTGTACCGGCTGGTTTTGTGTGTCAACTTGACACAAGCTGGAGTTACCGCAGAGAAAGGAGCCTCCCTTGAGGAAATGCCTCCATGATCCATCTGTAAGTCACTTTCTCAATTAGTGATCAAGGGTAGGAGGGCCCATTGTAGGTTGTGCCAACCTCAGGCTGGTAGTTCTGGCTTCTGTAGGAAAGCAAACTGAGCAAGCCAGGGGAAACAAGCCAGTAAGAAACATCCCTCCATGGCCTCTGCATCAGCTCCTGCCTCCAACTTCCTGACTTGTATGTGTCCTTACCTCCTTTGGTGATGAACAGCAATGTGGAAGTGTAAGCTGAATAAACCCTTTCCTCTATAACTTGCTTCTTGGTCATGATGTTTTGTGCAGGAATACAAACCCTGACTAAGACAGCAGCCTTGAAAGATATTCTCTCTTCAACCTGCCACACCCATTGTCCTAATAGCTTGGCACTGAGGGAATGAAGAAAGAGCTGTTATTTCTGTCTCCAAGACTTTTCACATTGTACAGTGGGTCAACACTCATGGATAGTCAGTATGGACTATGAACTGTAGACTGGATGCTCCTTTGGGCCTGAGAACAAACGCTGAGCTTTTAACTCAGTTGTTTCTAATGATTTGGAATGTTTGTAAATGGTTGTAATGATTGTGTGCAAATTCGGCATGGGTCACTCAGCCTGTGTATGCAGCGCGTGATGCAGAAGGCAACCCCACATCCTTCAACAGGTACTGCTTTGTGTTGGATCCCCACACTGCCCTCTCCTTGTTACCAGGTAGCCACTGGATAGGGGAGTGCAGAACTCTGCATGTGCTGGCCCTGGGCAGCTTTTGTATCCCTAGGCATCTGACCGCAGCCAGCCAGCTGTAGCCTCAGGCTAACAGGAGCATCAGCAAGTGGAGCCCCCTAGTGTCATGGTTCCCCTGCAGGACACAGATAGGGGATCCCTGATGACCATTATAGATCTGTGTAGGACTGGGCTTTGAGATCTCTTGCCCACAGCCAAGTGTTAAAGCATCTGGCCCTGTGGTGTCTGGGCCCATTGATCCTGACTTGGCAGCCTTCTAAAATTCTCCCTGATAATAAGTGTAAGCCACTCACTTGTGTAGGCTGTACCCTGTCAGCCTACTTTCCTTTCTCCCCAGACACTGAAAACTATCCTGAAATTGAATGGTCTTGTAAAAAGATGTGCTCTAGCAAGAGAACAGATCATAAAACTGTTATTTCTGCTTCTGTGGTCAAACCTGCTTACTCTGCTCAGAAAGATGACTGGAAAAACTGCAAGACATATATGTTAAAAAAAATAATAAGACCCTGCCTATACGTAGGCAGAATTCATGTAATCTGGTGGGCTTTGCCTTTATAACCCCTGGGCTGATACTGCTTGGGGCTGCATCTTGGGCATGCTCACAGGTACAGTACTTACCCCACAATGGACGCCGGTACCTAAATAAAAAGACTGTTCTTATTTATTTATGGTCATGGTGAGTCTCTGAGCAACACAAGACCCATAACATCACCGTCCCTTTCATTTCCTATCCTGTCACACTTTCGGACGGTTCAGTGGCCTTGTGCTGCAGTAGCTGCTTCACAGTGGTCACAGCTTGGGAGGTAGCTGCCTCCTTCCTCCTCCTCCTCCTCCTCCTCCTCCTGCTGCTGCTGCTGCTGCTGCTGCTGATTAATGCTAGCCTCTGGTCTTCAGGTCCACCTCTTTTCGCAGCTGTCAGTATAGCATCTGCTTCCTAACCTTTGTAGCTTTGTTTTTTTGTTTTTTTTTTTTTTTTCCTTGTTCCGGTCAACCCTGCTTGCTCTGGTCTGCCCCGCTCGCTCCAGTCGACCCTGCTCGCTCCAGTCAACCCCGCTCGCTCCGGTTGGTCCCACTTGCTCAGTCCTTGCTCTCTCCGTTCCAAGGATTCATTTATTATTATTCATAAGTACACTCAGATCTTATTACAGGTGGTTGTAAGCCACCATGTGGTTGCTGGGATTTGAACTCATTACCTTCGGAAGAGCAGTCGGGTGCTCTTACCCGCTGAGCCATCTCACCAGCCCCTGTAGCTTTGTTAATTGCCTAGCTTCACTTGCTTATTTCCAGAACTGTATTGTTCCAATGGCTACCCTCTCTGTGGCTCCATCCACTGGCTCCTCTCCAGGACCACACAGGCAGCCAGATTTTATCTCTCTCTCTCTCTCTCTCTCTCTCTCTCTCTCTCTCTCTCTCTCTCTCTCCCCTGTAGCTCTGCATGCCATTCCATCATAGATCAGCTGTCTCTGCTACCACTGCTTCTTCCTGTGGCCACCTCAATCAGTTCTACTAAAAAATATGTAATAAAGGGCCACTCAAAAGAAGTCTTTGGTCCCAGCACACTCTGAAGTCAGGAAAACAGAATCTTCATCAAATAGACCAGAGAGACTTCATCTTGCACCTGATGGGTACCACAGCAAACATTGGTCAGAGCAGAGGAGTCCTACAATGGAGGGGAAGGAAAGATTGGAAAAATGAGAGGGCTCAGGGATACACCACTAGGACACAACCCAAAGAATCAATTGACTGGAACACATGGTGGCTCACAGAGATCAGGGAGCCTGTGGGGGTCTGAACTAGGTCCTCTGCATATGTGCTATGGCTGAGTAGCTTGTTGTTCTTGTAGGAGCCCTAACAGTGGGAGTGGGGGCTGTCTCTGACTCTTGTGACTACATGTGGGACTCCTTTCCTCCTCCTGGGATGTACTGATGTGATGTGATGCCTTGATGTGATGGTATGTGCCTGGTATTATTGTAACTTGTTATGTGGTGTTAGGTTGATGTCCCTAGGAGGCCTGCTCCTTTATGAGAAGTAGAAGGTGAGGGAGGATCCGGAGAGAGGGATGGGGAAAGGAGAGGTGGGGGAGGGAAGGGAGGTGGAATGCAATATAAAGTGAAGAATATAAATAAAAAGAAGTATTTGATTGTGCCTTGTATAGCAGCTCTAGGAAGGCAGTGCAGGAGGGTGGCTGAATGAGCTGAACAGCCTGCCGCCCAGCCAGAGAAAAAAACATTTGCATCCTGAACAGGAAAGCCTTTCATGCAAATGAAGGTTTGTATTTGTGCCAATCATAGCAGCCACTCTGCTAGGTCGTGAGGAAAGTGCTCCCCCTCTGGCCTGGGTAGGAAATCTACAGGGAAAAGTGTAGTAAGGATATGATGTAGTGTCTCTAGGGTATCAGTCCAGTGTTTAAGGTGGCATATATAAGAGTAAACCTTATATATGCCAAGGTACTGGTGTCAGGGTCATCTGGCTGGTGGCTTTACTAAAAATCCTTTTGATCAAAGCAGCCAGAGCAGTGAGGGAGAGTCTCGTGTTTGCCAGTTGGAGAGCAAAGTCACACTGCTCCCCAGCATCTTTGATTATTTACAGGAAAATAAACATGAGAATAAACATTCACAATAAGAACTAAAGTAAATCCCACTACTGGCCTGACCTAGATCCTAGCTGTGACTTTAACAACATTCAGTACCCACGCAGAGCCCCCAAGAGAAGTGGGTCTCCTCCTTCACCCAACTGTGCTACAGAACACAGCTTAAGCATCTACACAAAGCTGGGGCTAGACACACAGTAGGTGCTCAATAAGTGTTTATACAGCAAGTTGTGAGGTTGGTAATTAAAGTTGAGAGGTTGTCATTCTTGGTACGTACGAGACAGCCTGTCTCCTCAGATGAAAAATACTGGTTGGAATTGTGTGTTTCAGAACTTCCACAGGAAGTCCTGTGGGGATAGACTGGGGGCAACCAGGGAACCCTTTAAAAAGTCCTCTTACTTTTGAGGTCCATGTGCCATACCAACTTCCTGTCCTTATCTTTAATGCAACAAGGTGTAACCCCACCTCAAGGAGGTGCTGAGGTGGACAGCCAGCTTCCAAAGCTGCCCAGAAGGCAGACAACTCTGTTGTCCTTCAGTTTGAAAACGAGACTTTGTCAGCCACACAAGTCTGAAGGGCTTGGGACCAGGGTAAGATTCTAAGGGCTTTCCTATAGAAGGCTGTTCTCTAGGAGGCTCACCCAGTGCTTCTGCAAGAAAGGGACCTGGTGAGACCTCAAGGAGCACTGGCTAGCCAGAAGTGGCAGAATGTAAGAAACCCCAGAGGCACCCTCAGTGTTCAGCAGAGAGCTGTGAGACATCACAATGGAGAAACTACATGAGGGCAAGGCATCCAGAAAGAACCCCAGGGAGCCTGGAGATCAGTGCTTACACAAGCCTGGGGGACCGTCCTCCTCCCACCAGACTAGGAATCCCCTGTCCTTCAGGACTGCAGAGGACCCAGGCAGATCTTAGATTAATGGTGGTGGTGACTGTTCTACTCCACAGAAGAAATCTGTCAAAGGGAACTCAATAGATGAAAGCATTCCCAAGCTCTAAACCTCACCCTAGAACACATCCCAGCAATATGATAGATTATTAATACATGACATTATCTAGATTGCAGTTAGTAACAGTCAAAGAATACCAGGATTTTGGTGCAAAATGAAGAAGATGAGAAATCTTTAAAATTCAACCCAGAATTGACATTGTTAACATTTGTTCTTTGGGTAGAGTAGTCCCTAGCAAGGAGGGTGGCTGAGTGAGCATGGTTGGCAAGTACATGTGTGTCCTTGGGTACACATACACACACACACACAAACACACACATGCATGCACACACAAACACACACACGTGTATGTATAAATTGTGTTAGGTGTCACTAAACACACTCTCTAGAGATAAAACTCATAGCACCTAATGTCTACATTAAAAAGAACAAAGGTCCCAAATCTTGGGTTTTAGAACCTCCATAAGAAACTGAAAAACAGAAGAGCAAAGTCATAATTCACTAAGGAAGGAAATAATGACTACAAGAGCAGAAGTCGATGAAATGGAAAAGGAGAGGCAGAAGAGGCAATCGACAAAACCAATGAAAACCCAGCCCATAGATTATTGAAAAGACCAATACAGCAGGCAGATTGTCACTCAGTGTCTTAATTTTGGTTTTTGTTGCTGTGATAAAGCACCGTGACCAAAAGCATCTTGTGGAGGAGAGAGATTATTTCAGCTCCCCCTTCCACACCACAGTCCATCGTCAAAAAGTAGGCAGGAACTGAAGCAGGCGCCATGGAGAAACACTGCTCATGGGCTTGCTCCCTATGGCTGGCTCAGCCTGCGTTCTTAGTGCTACCAGGACCACCTACCCAAGGATGAAACCATGCCCAGTGAGCTAGGGCCTCCTATGGCCAATCTGTTGGGGGCATTTTCACAATTGTGTTTCCTTCTCCCAAATGACTTCAGCTTGTGTCAGGTTGAAAAAAAAACAGCCATTACATCAGACTCCTAAGGACTGATTACTTAGGAGGAAAGTGGTGAAGAGAGAAAGAAGAACAGGAGGAGCAGAGGGAATAGAGCAGAGAGGGGAGGAAGAACAAGGGGGAAGGAGGGGCCCACACTGAGCCGTGACATAACTACAGATCCTACAGAAATGAAGAGGATGACAAGGAAATATTTTACCCCAATATATTCAGCAGCTTATATTAAATGAGCAAATTCCTTGAAGGACATAAACCATCAAACATTATTCAAGAAGAAACAGATAAATTCTATATGTGTGTCAAGGAAATTAAATTTTTAGCAAGAGCCCACTCAATAAAGTCAGTAACTGGCCCTACAATCACTGGGGAGTTTAATGGAATGTTTAAGGAAAACATAACGCCAATTTAACTCATCCACTTTCAGAAAAGCAAAGTCACGATATTCCTCTGTTCATGCGTGAGCATGGCTGCTCCCGCAGGCTTCAGATCTGAGCACTTGCCAGCTGTTTTGTAGTGCTGTTTTGAGGAGCCAGCAGTACGCAGCCTCAGAGGCTCTCACTGGATCTCCACCATGCTGGCATTCGGTCCCAGACTTCCAGGCTCAGAAGTAGTGAAAGATAGATGCTCATGGCCCCCTCAGTCTGTGGTACTTTGTGATAGCAGCCCAAGATAAGCATGATGTTGGCAGGACCCACCCATGTGTGCATGTGTCTGTGTGTATATGTGTGCTTACATGTGTGTATGTATATATGTATATGTGTATGTATGTATCTATACATGTGTATGTATGCCCACATGTGCATATGTGTATGTATGTATATATATATATATATATATATATATATATATATATATATATATGTGTGTGTGTGTGTGTGTGTGTGTGTGCATTTATGTATGTGTGTATGCATATATGTACATGTATGCCCACATGTGTGTGTGTATATATATATATATATATATATATATATATATATATATACCCTCACACTTGCACTCAAATAGTATGAAGCAGAGCCTATGAGAGCTGTTTAAGCAAGCTAAGCCCTGGGCAAAGGATGTGCTTTAGCTTAGGGGCATTTTGAGAAATCAATCTTAAGAACTTACCACATTGTCAGTGTCTTAGTTAGGAAATAAGGAAAACATTTCATTAGAACTGGCTTAGAGTTTCAGAGGTTCAGTGTATTATCATTGTGGCTGGAAGCATGACAGCATGCAGGCAGACATGGTGCTGGAGAAGGAGCTAAGAGTTCTACATCTTGATCTGCAGGCAGCAGAAGGGGGACTGGATATGTTTGACACTGGGCATAGCTTGAGTATTTAAGACCTCCAAGCCCCGTCTCCACATTGACACACTTAGTCTAACAAAGTCATACCTCTCCCAACAAAGCTACACCTCCTAATAGTACCACTCGCTATGGTCCAAGCATTCAAACACATGAGGATGTGGGGGATACACCTATTCAAAGCACCAGTCAAGAAACCATACTGTCCCCTCACAATACAGTTATTACCACTCCCATTTAACAGAAGGGGAAACTGAGGCACACCAGTTAAATACTCTATGAATTCTTATGAGTCCATAGGTAGAATACAGGATGAGCACTGGGCTCTCTACCTAGAGCTGGGGACCTTATCACATGACAGGGGGAGAGGTTGTCCCCAGGTGATCTCCAACTAGAGTTGAGTTTCTATTCTCCTGAGTTATGATAGAGTCTCCGTTTGGAATTATGGAAACCAGGCTCTAAAGGTTGGAGTTCCATGTCCAATGTCGTTATAGCATGCTGGGGACAAATTTACAGGCAAGTCTTTGTTTTCCAGAAATCCACCATGTTAATAGCACCTAGAGCTCCTACAGAAACCAGAGGAAGCAATGGTGACAATGATGTCACCTTGCAGAGGCAAGTGAACTTCTGGGCCAACAAGGGTCTGTCTCCCCTCTACCATTTCCCTGCCAACAGCTAACACATTCACACAGGCAGTAGCAGCCACTACACAGGGGCTTCCAGTCTCCATGACACACATAACTTCAGAGGGAGAAAGTTCTGATATTATCTCCAAAAATAACCTTTTCATCCACAGATGGCACAATTCTGCCTACAGAGGCCAGCTCTAGAGGGTCTACGGTTTCTTTTGAGTTGGGACGATTCTGGGCATCCAGAGTGCACGATGGCCCACAGCCAGCAGAGACATGTTCTCAATAAAAACAAGGGAGAAGGCCAGGTTCTGGGAAGGAGGGAGGAGCAGGCAAGACAAACTAGAGCATGTTCTGGAAGGAATATATCGGAAGCCTACTCTGGGCTGGTTGGTCAGTGTGCCTGGAGATGGGTGTGTGGCCGTCTGAGCCCGCCAGGCATTCTGGAGAAACTCATACCTGAGCCCAGGACTAGCAGTACAGTGATTGCAAAGGCTGTCTGTTCCGGTGGCCTGAAGGCAGTGCTAGGGTCCAGTTCTCCCCACACAGCACATTTCCTGTGCTTAGCCAAAGGGTAGTCTGGGCTGCAGAGACAGGATGAGGGACACAAACAGCTGAGATGACAGCTAGTCACAGGAAACCAGGCATGCAAACCTGGACTTAGAACCTATGTTTCCTCAGCAGCAGAGCTCCAGTGCCAGCTTTGAAGGAGAGAGACATTCTGAAATTGTTGGGGTTTAAATGAAAGTTGAGGAAGAGGCTGCTGGATTGCGCAGGTTTGCCTGGCCATGAGAAAATCAAGACTGTGGCCAGAAAGAAAGGTGAAGTTGCTAGTGAGAAAGAGGCAGCCTTGGTCTTGTAACCTGCTCCTTGCAGGAAGTTGTCAGGTGAGGCCAGTGCTCCACCTGCAAGGTTTCCTAAGGTTTGCATTCATTTGCTCTAGGACTAACTCCATTCATTATCTGCCCCTTATCCCCACCCCCAGAAAGTTCAATTCTAGAGAATTGAATTATTGGGAATACGGTGTTAACTGACTTTCAAAACAGCACTGGCAAACTTATAGCAGGAGCCAGGGAGCAGAGGATGCCTCCTGGGAGGCTCTTGGTATCTCCCTAGTTTCCCAACTGGAGAGAGAGAATGATTTGCATAATCGGAAAATGGAATTGGAGATGGTGTAGTTTGGGTCTTGAATGTCAGCCAGTCTTGGTGCGGTTAGGGTGTTGAGGAACCTTTAAGAGGTGGGGAGTCCTTCCTCCCTCCTTCCCTGAACAGACATGGACTGGAGGCCCAGCGTGGTCATTCTGTCTGCTTTTCCTTCTTTTTTTTACTTGCTACTTGCTGTTTACCAGAGCTTTGTGTGCCATTAAATATTCATCAGCATAATTAAGAAGCTAGAAAGCAGTGATAAAACTAATGCATAATCTTATATTATGCTTGTCAAGGATCACTGGCTGCTGCCCCGTGGGCATTGGCGGTTGCAGGCACCACAAAGTGGCATTCTGTCAGCATCTGAGGAGCAGTTTTGGCCTTAGTGATTAAGGGTGGAGAGGCCCCACAGCCAGTCACTGAGGCATGCCAAGCCCTAGTACAGGCCTATCTGGGGACAGTGGCTACCTAAGGATTCCCCACCCCACTCCCAGACTCCGGGCTTCTTGATGCTCTGACGTAAAGCACTTACAGGTTTTCAGAGGCTGTCCTCAACCTGTGTACTTGGTGACTTACCTCAGGAAACAGAGCAGCATTGTAAGTATACATTCGGTGTCTATTTCATTATACCTAATAAAGTTTTATTTAAAGCCCAGCCATTCAATGCCTTTGAATTGATGGACAAGGATATTAAAGCCACAGGAAGTGAAATTAAAAGCCTGGGATCAGACACTTTTTTAGGTGTCAGAACCAGCAATGGATAAGGAACTTTGATTCTGAACTCTGAGGCCTGGGAGGTAGGGTAGAGTGGGGGACATTAAATAAAGCAACACATGCACCATGTTTACAGAAAAATAATGGAGTCACTTTTGTCCCCTCTTTTCTGTTGGTACATACTGAAGATGGAAGTCAAGGCCTCATAAATGAGACACAAGCATTAAATCATTGCCTTGTGCCCTAGCCTTGAGAGGATCTTCTGACAGAATCTGCTCCCTGGCCTGGCTATATCCACACCTCATTTCTCTTTCTACCTTCAGTCTACCCTTTATAGTCTGAGTTTCTAGAAACTCAGTCAAGTGTGAATTTTAAAATAATTTTAGTTGATTTTGTATTGACTGTACAAGGCTTTTTTTTCTTTTCATTATTTCCTAAGCAGCGGTCTAAGGGTGATTTTTTAGCACGACTCCATCGTATTTGACATCGTAAGTCACACAGACATGAGTTTAGGATGGTGAGGGCTCTGTGTAGACTCATTACCACTTTATGGAAGGGGCTGAGCTTTGAGGCATTGGTGGCTGTACTTGGTCCTTAAGCTGGTGCCCCATGGCTGCATTTGTTTATCTGCTTCTACTAACAGGATTAGGCAGCCTATATCCAGAAGATGCTGTGCTCTGGGTATTTATAATCATGCTGTGTTATGGATCATCCACACATTGGTTTTCTGCTCTGGGAGATGATGTAAACACACACACACACACACACACACACACACACACACACACAGTCCACACACTGTTCTCTCTCTGACACACACACAGTCTCTCTCTTTCTCTCTCTCTCTCTCTCTCACACACACACACACACACACACACACACACACACACACACACGGATTCACACAGTCCCTCCCCTCTCTCAAGCCCCATTTTAAGTAGATATTTAACATATGCTTTAGTGTGTATAATAAAGATTTATCTAAAGCTCAGCATTTGAATTGAATTTTCTTCTTGGTAAAATTTTGTTTTCCCCAGGTCAGGCATTAACATGCACTGTGCTAAAGATTTAAAAACAAAACAGGACCCCTTTATTTTGGAGGCACAGAATGAAATAGTGATGGTGGGATTGTAGGAATCCTGGGAACTTGTTCTGGACAGCTGTGGAGTTGGCAGGGGGGTTAGGGTGTGCTTCTAGCCATCACAGAATGAAGGAAGTACCCTAGCCTTCCCCAGTCCCTCCACCACTGGGCAGCTACCACATCATTGGGTGGAGTCTCCCAGATGCACCGTGGACCACAGCACTGGGAGGCCTAAAGATACAAGAGAGACGACAATTACTCTTGAAGCTCAGTATCACAAAGGGAAAAGTGACTCTTCCTCTGTCTATGCTCTACCCACTGGATATCTATGAGGAGAATCAGCTCTCTGGGATACAAACTGCTTCCCCTTGTGTCTCTACTAATTGAGTGATGGGGCTGGCTGGCTCCTTAGGATGGTACCCTGTGGCCAGGATATCAGTGCTAAGATTCCTTAAAGGAAGCTGGGAGATGGAGGCATAACTACACTTCAGAAGGACCATCAGAGCTTTGTTTTTTCCTTGTTGGTCATGAGATTCCTTTCTTATTCACTTTCTGCCCCCCAAAGGACAAGAAAAGCCTGACTACTGTCGTGAGCATGAGAGTGTCAGGACACAGAAGGTCTGTGTAAGCTATAAAGGCTGAAGATGGCTTCCCAATATCTGCAGAGATGGAGCCCTGAACATGTCCATTGACCAAGACCCAGAGAACATGGGCCAAGGCTTGGGCCACAGACCATGAGCCATTGTTCTACTACTTACCAGCTTTAGGACCCTACTTCTCCTGAATATCCTCTCTGCAAAATGAGAAAAACAACCCCATCTTGATCTGGCAACTCAAGGGCTGGTACATTTGGGCATCTGTAGGAAAGGCTGGGTCTTTCTGTAGGAGCCACCATGGGGAGCCAATGCACAGATGAAAGCAACCACAAATTGTCCCACATAAAGCAAAAAAAAATGAGGTCCACTCTTATACATACATTTTTAAAGTTCCCTTTATGGAAAAACAGAGCATATAATACACATTGTAAGAATAGAGAGAGAGCTGTGCTTTCCTCACATAAACTGGGTGTGAGACCCTTCCCAGCCACAGCCAGTGGTCTGTGTGAGGAAGGTGGGGTAGGGTGGGTTCCCTCTAGATCTTGGTAATATGGACTTGGAAGGAAGGTGTGTTTGTATCCTGTGGCACAAAAGACACTGGACCTGAGCACTGGAGGGACAATCTGTGTGGCACAGTGTCAATGCTGCAAGCATATATATACTGCAAGCTGTATAATACAGATGGACAGACCAACCCATGTGGGCCGGAGGAAAGATACACCCCCTGGTGATGCCCCCTGGGTCAGTCCAAACCCAAGGCCCTGTTGGCCTTCTTGGCATTCAGGAAATTCTTTTTCCTCCTGGGAGGAACACGCAAAGAGATCTCGGGCTCCTTTGGGCTCCTGAATACAAAAATCTTTTCTCCCGTGTTTAATATGTCCATAGTGTCTGCCCCAGTGATGGGGATGGGAGCCAGGACTCCAATGGGCTCTAGGGACAGGTGAGGCCAGCTTCCTTTCCCAGGGAACATCACCCTCTCCTGGACGGGAACATAAGTCTTCTTCAATAGGCTGCAGAGAGAAAAAGAAGATCAGATTCTGCATTCTGGGCTGATTCTGACCCTCTCCAGTGTTCTGACATTTTTCCAGGAGAACCCAAATAAGTGTCATTTTAATTGTGTGTGTGTGTGTGTGTGTGTGTGTGTGTGTGTGTGTGTGTGTGCGCGCGCGCGCTTCTGTGTAGGTCATGTTTGCGTACTGCCCATGTAGGCTGGAAAATGGCAATGAATCCCCTAGAACTGGAGCTACAGGCTGCTGAGAGCTGCTCAATGCGGGTTCTGGGAACCCAATTCCAGTCCTGTCAACAGCACTGATGTAGTCCCTGTCCCCTTGCTGTGAAGAGACACCATGGCCAAGACAGTCATTATAAAAGAAAGCAGTTAGCTGGGGGCTTGCTTACAGTTTCAAAAGTTTAATCTATTATCACCATGGCAGGCTTGGTGCCTGAAAGCTACATGGTAAACCCCAGGCCAAGAGAGGGAGGGAGAGAGAGACAGAGAGACAGAGACTGGGCCTGGCCTGAGCCTGGGCCTTAGAAACCTTAAAGTCCACCCCTCAGTGACACATTTCTTCCAACAAGGCCACACCCTTTATTCCTTCTAATCCTTTCAAATACTGCCACTCTCAGTGAGTAAGAATTCAACTAGATGAGCCCTTGGGCCCATTCTCATTCAAACCACCACAAACACCAAGCACTTTTAACTACTGAGTTGTCTCTCCAGCCTGAAGTACAATTTACATTTTTGTCTTCCCTCTGGTCACCGGTTGTGACTTCAGTCTAATTTTAGTAGATAAAACCCAGTTGGGTGTATTGCTGGCCACCTTCACCAGCTCATAGTGTGAAAGGTTCAGACGTCTTGTGAGCCCACCATACAGTGTTAGCTTGTTGCCTAGGAGTATTTACACTATGAAATAGCAGAGTTCCCTCCGGAACTCCCTGCTACAGGAACTGCAGCTCCCTGATAAGCACGATCCCACCCTACAGAGTTCACCCTGGAAGCAGGCTACAGACAGCCGTGAGAATTTGTAGAGTGCATCTGAGACGAAATGTGGCAGGCTTAGGAGTTTCCCTCTGATAGGTCTGGTAGGTCCTGTTCCTGGAGCCCTAGCTGCTACTGCTGCTGTGATAACTGTTCCCTGCGAGCCACATGGAACCTTAAAGCCACAGGGTGCTCCCATGGCTCCAAGCAGTGCAGTAAAAAGCCATTCCAGTAAGGCCCACCTGTGAGGCTCACTGGCCTTCCCTGAGGTGTACACCTCTGTGCTGGAGACTGAGACCAAGGCCTCTCCTGACTGCACAGCACAGCACAGCACGGCACAGCGGGTGCAGGGAGAACACCTCACCACCAAGCCTATCCAGTGCTGTTTCTGGTCTGGGCTTGAGTTGACTTCTATTGTCTGACATACTGCTCTTATCTCTTGGGTGCTGTATTCTGATATCCAATCTATTACCAATGATCCCATGCTTCTCATTGCAGATTATCCATGGCACGAGATCTCAGGACCTTCAGCTCTGAGACACTACAGAAGGGCAGGGCTTGAACAGCCACCAATTCAAAGTAAACAGAGGGCAATACTTTTTAAGCCAGCCTCGTGCCCAGATGCTGTCACTTTCTGTGTGCATGTATGTGGCATGCCCGCATGTTCCTCTGGATGTGTACATATGTGTATATGCATGTAGAGGCCAGAAGTTGGCATCTGGTTTTGTCCACAGTCACCTCTCCACTTTGTATTCTGAGATAGCATCCCCCGTTGAACACAGAGCTCATCAAGGTTAGGTTAGCCCGTGGGCTCCAGCAATCCTCCTGCCACTGCCTCCGCAGTACTGATATTACAGGTTCTTACCACCATGCCAGGCATTTTACTGGAGAGGGTGAATCTGAACTCAGGTCTTCCTGCATGCGTGACAAGTACCTGACCAACCGAGTTGCTACTCCAGGCTGAAAATATCACTTTTCAAGCCACTGTGTTCCACATAATGTGACATTTCTCTAATCCCCTCTATTTGGAACCACAGGGGACCCTTGTTCTGTGGTCTGTGGCAATGTGAAATGGCCTGCCTTTCCCTTTCCTCTGTTATCTAGGTGTGCAGAAATCACAACCAAGAGAGACAGGCACTAGAGGAAGAAGCAAACCCGTGAGCTCAGACTTACAAGAGGGTGAGTTTGACAGCCCCAAGCTTGTGGCCAGCACCCCCTTCCCCAGCTTCAGTCTTGGGTCCCTGCACCAGACCTCTCCACACTTTGGTTCTATCCTCTCCACTTTCTGGAATGTTCAGGGTAACAAGAAGTTAAAGGACTTTGGGGATAGTAAAGTCTGAAGAACTCTAAGGAGTTATTCTTTTTCTAATTATATCTCATTAAAACATGCTATTAGCTAAAATAAATACAGTAATTAAAACGCTAATAAATGCTAGGAGAATACTCTCCTACTGAGAACTATAGGCTTGTCTTCAGCTTTTAAACCAAGAACAAGAACAAAGGCATGTTTTCTTCTGGGAAAGAACTTCCCACCTTCAATCCCCTCCCTGGCAACTTGGCCATGCCCCGGAGGCAAGAGGCCCTTCCCCAGCTCCTCACCTCTCCTTCTTCCGGCGGGCCCAGAGCATCCTCTCCAGTCCTTGACTCACCAGATCTGATCTGAACCTGCTGTCCAAAGCCTTCCACCAGCCCTGGTGTTTCCTGGTGCAGAAGGAAGGGGTTACAGTTTAAAAAAAAAAATAAAATAAAATCTGATTCTCAAAAAAACCATCTGGCACCATCCCTGAGGTGGCTGCCAGATGCCACCTAGAACCCTGAGAGATTTGCTGAGTGTCAACCTCAGGCCTGGTCCACAGGACATCCCTGCCTGTAGGGTGGTGGTGACAGACAGCCTCTATAAGATGGAGGCAGGCAGTGTAGAGAGTCCTGTGGTGGTGTCCTAACGGCATGTGCTGACTGCTGTGTCCCCTGGCCTCAGGGTGCACACACAATGCAGGTGGAATTTCTCTTATGTTCCACAGAGTCCTAGTGCCATGGACACGGGGGGCACACTCAAGAGTGTGGAGGTGTAATGTGGGTAGAGCAATGCAAACATGGAGGCTTGGAAGGTGGCCTGATAGAGTGTTGGAGCCCGCCTGACTGTGTAACTCCAGGCTGAGGAGAGGGACAGAGGAAGAATTGCATGGGCCTTGACTTCAATCTAGCACAGGGTAGCACAGAACAGAGCAAAGGTTGTCACTGTGCTCTAAGATACTCAGCTAGTTACTGCTAGGAGTCTATTACCTCCTAGGCAGAAAAGAGCATTGTGATGGCTGCCCTTCCTGCAATGGACCCCGGATCTCTTCTGGATCCCACATGTCCCTCTGGATACCTTTTCTCTCCAGTCAGCTTCTGTCACTTAAAACCCAAGACTCTGAACTCATGTGATGACCAGGCCCCAGGTCCCAAGAGTGACGATTCCAACCTCAGTGCCTGACCAGGAGCCAGGGTAAAGAGGGAAGGTGCATGTTCATCTCAGAACAGACATCCCAGGCTTCCAGAGACCAGCCCATCCTGTCAATCCTTTCACAGCCTTGGAGATTAGCTGGCCTCAGAATGGAGTACGTAGAGACTAGAACTATAGAATCAAGAGCCATGTCCACACCCACACCCTATCTCGGACACCTACACCTGGCCTTCTGACATGTTCACAAACAGTCTTCAGATCGCTTCTATACCCAGGCTCCAGGACACACAGTCTTCCTCTGACCGCACCTAGTCATCCAGCTATATCCATCTTCAGCTTCTTACTACGCTCACACCGAGCCCTCTGGTCTCACCCAAGTCTGACTCAGATGACTGTGCAAGAGCCATGGACACTAAGACAGCTCTTCCAGCCACTGAGACTCCTGCCCTGACCCTGCTTCTGGTCTCACTAAACCCTCTCACCACAGCCTACTCTCTGTCCCCTGCAAACCTAAGCCTTTGAATCAATGTTAATGATTGATTTAAAAAGAGACTGCTCCTTTAATCGGGAAAAGTGATGTTCCTCAGTACACCGTCTCGGGCACATTCGGGACATCCTTCCATCCCAGAGATGGGACACAGGGCTTTCAGACTTTGTAAAAAGCGTCTCCCAGCCTTGTCTTCCCAGAAGCTTTGCCTAACTCAGTTCAGACCCGGACCATAACTCTAAAGACAAGCCCTTGAGGGTAGGTCTGCAGGTATGGGCCCCGAATGCATATCCCAGAACAGGAGACAGTCACACCCACTAAGGCACACTATTGGAGAAGCCACCAAAGCTAACATTTAGGAAAATGTCAGTGAGAAGCATGTTTAAATTCATAAAAACAGCAGCAAACACAGCCTAGCTAGTGATACAAGAAGCAGGCAGGAGTAAGGAAACTCACTCTGCTACAAGGTCTGAAAAGCAGTGTGTGTGCACACTGCATGCTCACTGAAGCCCAGCATAAGCCGGTCCACCCTGACCTAAGCTGGCTTCACTCACTGTGGAGGTGGGACAGCAAGCAACAGGCACTCAGCAGAAATGGTAATTTGAAATCTGAACTCCAGTCTTCTCCAGGCACCTTTTGGGTGCAGGCTTTAGGAGGGGCAGGCTTCCTATCAACCTCTGGAATCACTCTGCAGCGAGACCTGAAGCTGGACCTAGACACTGGACTAGGGCGGTATGCTAACCACACTGCCCCCTGGAGATTCCTTCCATTCATATTCCATTTATCTGAACATAACCCCATTGTACAAAGATGAACAATAGCCTGTTCACATCAATATAGGCAAACTATACATGCATACATGCAAATATAAGCACACCTCAATAGACACCAGATCACACATGTACATACACATAGTCACAAAACTTGCCAGATAAAGTATGCAGCAAGGGAAGAAATATAACCAAATGATAACAGTCACATTTTTTTCCCCAATCAGGGAAACCATGAGTACTTTTTTCTTTTTCTCTCTATACACTTTTAATATTTTCTTAATGGCATGTATACTAAATATTCTGATTGCCCTAGAGAAATGTATGTTCAGAAGCCTGGAAGTTATGTAATAAAAAACGAAGGTACTGGACCAACTACTCAAGTCTACTAAGACTCGAGCTCTGAGCAGCAGGGCCATCTGGAAATGTCCATGTGTGACAAACACTCTTTTCCTCCGGATCTTAGGAGGGTCAAACCTGACTTTCAAGGCAGCGCTCACCCCCACCCCTGCCCCATCATTCCCACCCACACCGGAAGCTCACCTCCTCTTGCCCTGCTCTGCCTGAGCCTGCTCACCACTGCTCTCATTCTCAGCTGTGTGGTCTGAGTGCTTCTCACTGACTGCGTCCAGCAGGGCCAGTAGCTGTGGCTGCGAAGCCGCTGGAAGCACCACACTCAGGAGTCGCAGAAGTGTGCTCCCTGGTACCATTGCCATCCTTGAGAGGTATGACACCAGCCTCAGTCCCTAGGGGGAAACACAAGAAGGGAAGAATACAAGCCCTGGTTTCCTCTCCACATGCCGTGCAGCAATATCTAATTCATGACATTCTCAAGGTTTTTCATTGTCCTGGGGTGATAAATATTTTAGTGGCTCAGCCTGGAAACATTCTGAGCTCACAAGGCTGTCAAAAAAAAGTGTCTTTGGTCAGCAGCCTTCACACCCATAATGTCTCTAACAGCTCACCCACCCTTTCCAAGTTGGCTCACTTGAGCAGAGGCAGAATTCCTACGCAGGAGGCCCAGCCTGCATCACTGCAGTCAGGCATATTTCTCCATCCCCTGCTCTGTTTCTGGGAGGCCCTTGGAATAATGCAAGCTCTGGGAAAAGCTGAGTGCCCCCACAGCGGTGGATGACTAGTGCCACCGCTCCACTGACACATGAAAGGTCACTTGGCAACAAAAAAAGGAAGGGCTGCTGAGCTCAAGGATCCTACGATGGGAGGGAATGATCTGTGTCCGTTGGGGGCTGTGCGGTGCCATACATAACTGAACATGAGAGAAAGATGGAGAATGGACCGTGGTGCTGGGGTTGGGGATGTCGAGTGTGGCAGCAGTAAAATGACATACGGTGGGGGGTGGGGGGGATCACCGCTGGGTTGGACAGTTCTGCATCTTTGTGGTGGTTACAGGAATCTCCTATGATAACAGGACAGAAAGCTGCATGCCAGATCTGATGTGGTCCTAGGCAAAGCCAAGGAAACAAGGAACAAAAGGTGGATGTTGTAACGTTCTATACCCTGACAGGACAAAATGATTCCAAAAATAACAAGCTTAAAAATCTGCCAGCTCTGTGCTCCTCCAAGCCCGTGCTCTGTACCCAGCATCCCGGAACCAAATGCTAAGTCCTTAGGCCATGTCTTTATTTCACTTTGTGCCTCAAATTCTTATCTGTACTATCTGTACTGTGAGGCTACCGGTACTGTTGCAAAAGGTTTGGCGAGGACACAGTAGCTGGTTTCCCAGTGTGGTGGCACATGACTATAATCCCAACACTCCAGAGGTGACATGAGTTTAAATCCAATTTGAGTGATACCCTCCCTTACCCCACTCCACTCCATCCTACCTCGCCCCCCCAAAAAATCCAAAGTGCCACCAGGACCCCACGACCCAATCAAAGCCTCTCCTCTCAGTGGCAGGGTGGCCATTGTTGTCCCCTGGCCAATCAGAACCCTTCCCTACCTTCCCTGGGATTTTACAGGGCAATGCCTGAAGGGGAGGAGGACCATGTGATGCCCAGCAAGGCCACGCAGGGATATGGAGAGTCTGACTGATCTACGTGTGGAGAGAGTTCATGAGTGGGCAGAGTGAAGACAGGAGGAGATGAAGACTCCACTCTCTCTGCTCAAAGGACTGTTGTTATAAGAACTGCTGTTACACTGTAACAAGAAAGACATCTGTATACATCAGCCAGATGCAGCCATCTCAGGCCTCACTGTAAACAGGATGCGGTGGCAGTAAGGGACTTTGTCTTGTCCTGGAGATAAAGAGGCTCAACAGCACAGCTGCCATCATTGCCACGTCTGCTGGATCATGAACCCGAGGCTGGACCGCTGCCATCTGACATCCTCAGAAAGGGAGAATGTCCTCAGATGCGAATGGGCCCGCTCACCTGGCTGCAAAGGCTGGCCATGGTGTCAGCTTCCATGCTTTCCAGAGAATCTTCTAGCACTGCACTGCTCTGCCGCTCCTCCCTCACCCTGGAGTGAAGAGAACATCCAGAGGTCCAGCTCGGCCAGGGAGAGCTGACGGGAGGCCAAAGACTCACAGGCAAGGAGGAAAAGAAGGGAAAGCTGGCTTGGGAGCTAGACTGCCCTCCTGGCCTGGATCACTTCTTACAGACAGCAGGAGGCTGACAGAGGTGCAGAGCTCCAGGAAGCCGAATGGAGGTGGTTCTGTGCCTCTCTGGTGCTCAGTGGCCTGCTCTGAAAACTCAGTCTTGTTACTCCTATTTAGAACCAGGGACGCCAGCACCTGGGGTCCACACCTGATTTTGCACTGGGTTAAAGCAGAGCCAAACTCACCATCCACATGCCACAGACAGCCCTGCTCTGTAGCTGGCACCCTGCTACAAGAGCTTTGCCACACCCCAATGCAAGCTCTGTGTCAAAGGCAAGGCCATGGATCTGCCCCACAGCCTCACTAGCTATCACAACCCAACACTTGTACAGATACAACTCAAACTCAACTCTTATCTCCTGCAGACTCTTTCAGGGAGTGGGAGAACATGGTGATGATGATGATGAGCTATTAAAAATCCCCAGCCTAGATCAAATCAACCCCTCTGCACTCACCCTCCTCTGACAGACATTCAGCCCCTCCGTTGGTTAATTCCATGCAAATAAATGGTACTTTAATGTCCTGTTTACTCAGGAAACAGACTCAGAATCACTGTAATCTGCTCACCCAGAAACTAAATGGAGTGTTTCCTCCAGTTAATTTGTGTATTTCTAAAAACCCAATGTGTGCTGTATACAGTTTGTATCTGCTACTTTACACACAAGATACCATAGTCACAGTGGGGAGTTAGAGAGCTACAAGGAATAGCGTTTCTCCAGAAGCACTGAATGCCAACAGGCGAAAGCTAATTGTCTGATGTTGAATGGAAAAAAGAAAAAAAAAAAAAAAAAGCAAAGAACCAACAAGGTTTGGACCTGTCTAATTTGTAGCTCTACAGAGGCAGGGTCTAGAATTCTGCGGCTCAGTGAAATCAGAACTGAGCCCTTCCTATGCCAGAGCTACCTCCTGGCTCTAATGCTGCTCCACTATGGTATAAGATGCTACCAGGCAGGGGAGCTGGGTGGGAACATGTGGGGCCTCTCTCTCCACAACTTCTTGTAAGTTTGTGATTTCTTGAGAAAAAAATTTAAAAGGAGCCAGGTGTGGTGGTGCAAGCTTTTAACCTCGGGCGCTTGGGATGCAGAGGCGGGCAGACCCAGCTGGTCTACACAGTGAGTCTAGGACAGCTGGGCTATGCATTGAAACCATGCCCTGGGGGTGAGGGGGGGACTTAAAAGGGCCTGTTGAGATGACAGCTAAGCAGGCAAAGGCACCTGCCACCAAGCCTGGAGACCCAAGTTCAATCCCCAGGACTCACAAGGTAGAAGCAGAATACCAACTCCCCAAAGTGACCCCTGACCTCCACACGTGGGCTGTGGCCCATATATACACAGACATTTACACACAGTCAATTTTTAAAAATGTTTTTAAAAAGTTAAAAAAATACTGTTAGTAAACCTCAATGATATTTAAAAAAAAACAACAACAAATTATAGAAGACATCAAGAAGGAGGAAAGCTGGCATACTTCAACAACAGCAGCTTGTGCAGAACATAGGAATGGTACCTAAGGCAGGAAGGTGAGAGGCCAGTTTCCCCGAGCCAGGAGATCCCTCCTGCATTCACCATGCACCACCACCTACCTCTGCTCATACTGCTCCAGTAGCTTCTGGCCCCTGTTCAGGGCCTGCCGCAGGACGGCAGAGACCTGCCTTTCAGGATCCATCTCCTCAGGTTCGCTCAGTCCAGGTCCATCGGCTGCCCACTGCTGCCAGCTCTCCAGGACCCGCTGCTGCTCAGCCTCTTCCTGCTGCACCAGCCGGTCCTCCAGCTTCCTCTCTAGTTCCTGCAGCTCCTGCAGATGAAGGAGCAAGGGTGGGTGGGTGGGTGGGTGGCAGGGGGTGAGGAGGAGTTACAGTTATCACAAGCCTCTCCGTAGCTGTGTCTTCCGAGGGGCCAGGGTGACCCTCTGTGGTTAAGCATCCCTGGAGCTGAAGTCAGACTTAGGCCAGATCAGAAAGAAAAAATAAAAAGCACCAAGCCACTTTGTTAAGTGCCAACCACATGGACTCATGAAGGGACTGCATTCTCCAAAGATTATCCCAAGCCTACTATCATTTGCAGTGTGCTTTTTGATCTCCTCACCATTCCCACAGACTTATGGGAAATGTCCTAAAAGGGAGATCTGATATATCTGTATTTTGAGACTTCTCATGTTATGACTACACTACCCACCTCATAAACTTTCATTTAAAAATAAAATGTCGGGGCTGGTGAGATGGCTCAGCGGGTAAGAGCATCCGACTTCTCTTCCGAAGGTAATAAGTTCAAATCCCAGCATCCTCATGGTGGCTCACTGATCCGCGCCCCGTCCCGTCCCGCAGGAAGAAGACACAGACCAATCGGGTTCCACGACTTAAGTTTGTTTACTCAGTCTTTTATGCATGCAGTTACAGCTTAAGCATAATAGTAAATTCTTTTCTCTCTCTCTCCTCTCGAACTATCCCCACCGGGAGCAACCAATTAAACCCTATCCTGGCCACACACAGAATGCCACGTAGCTCCTGCTCATACGCCAGGAATTCTCGGGCTTCAACTTCACATTCTCGGGCTTAGAATCATGTCACTGCCAACACAGCCTAATGCCATATTAGGAGTTATTTATGCCAGCAAAACTGATAAGGCCGAGGCAGGCA